>VXBW01002134.1:3412367-3475619 GCA_013400375.1 Thinocorus orbignyianus
AAGAAAAAGGGAAAAAAAAAAAGCTTTAGAATGTGCTTAGGCTGTATTGCCTGTCAGGCAGACTTTAAGCTAAACAACTGAGGTTTTGATTGTGCTCTGGATGTGTAGGAAACCTTGAAGGTCTTGTAGTAAAAAATAATAACAATTCTGTCGCTGGCAGAACTTGGGGTCACTTTCTGCAGCCTGTTTTCATGGCAGTTCTGTCTCACGCTGAACCTTTGCTGTTGCTGAGAAATGGTGTGTGTGGTGGTGGTGGTGGTGGTGTGGAGCCTTTTGCAGCCTGAGAGGCCAGATGACCTAGCCAAAGATGCCAGAACTCCTTTGCCTCCGTGATTGTGCCAGAGAAGTTGCCGTTATGCAGGTAATTAGCTGTGAGCCAGGCTAATGTGCAGAGAGAGGACAATGCAGAGATAGTGGGATCACTGGTAGTGGTGGGTTCCAGCTGTGATGGAAGCAGCTGGGAGACCCACAGGGCTTCAGCTTCAGTGCCCACGTGCCCACTGGAGTGAAGGAGTTGCAGGGCAGACTGTGACAACTACACTGTTGTCAAACAGGCCACTTTGCAGTCGTGGGTTCTAACTGGTGTGCCGGAGTTGTCCCGTTACGGTTGTCCATGTTGTAGTCAGCAGCTTGTCTGTGCCTTCAGATGGTGTGAACATGGAGTGTAGACAGCAGGTCTGGATCAGAGCTTGGATAGTAGATCTGCATTTGACCTTGCACAGATGTTCCAACGCTTTTAATTCCTGTGACTTAATGCTTTAGGATCCAAATGCATTGTTGTTCACTTTTTCTCAGGAGGAAGTGAATAAAGATGCTCTGTAATGAGGCACTGGAGTGTCTGGCCAACTTCTTAACGTTGTCACTTCAAACTTCCCTAGACTGAATTGCCCCAGTATGTTCTTACCTGGCACTCTTGGAGAGCCAGCACTGCCCACTCTTTGGGTTTAGAGGGACCACCTTGTGAGTCATCCAGACGTCCTGGTGGTTCCTCAGGCCAACATCTGATGTTTCCAGGAGGGCTTGTTGGGTGGGGGAGGTCACTAGCTTACCCCAGTTTGTCTCCTTGTCCCTCTACACCTATCCATGCATACAATAAGAGGGAGCCCTGAGGGTGGAATAAAAACCCATGGGTTTTTTGGCAGATAAGTGAACTGTCATGCTAACCTCAGCGTGGAATGTGCCCAGCTCACGTACAACCCAGCTCACGTACAGCTCTTACCTCCAGGTTGAATCTCAATTGTCTTCCTGGTCTTGTGGAAGATGAAGAAGCAAAGAAGCCAGGTTCGTATAAACCTGTCCCTGGAGCCAGGCTGATAAATTTGATGATAAGAGGAGGCAAAAGTTGCTCACAAACCTGTTTGCTTCATGATGTGCAGATAATAATCTCAGAGGACTTCTGTAGTCCTTCAGCTTTGCTCAGGCCTGAAACCAGTCTGACTGATGATTATCCAGGGTATCCGACATCACTGTGCTGCGTTCTCTTGTGGATGTAAATCAGGAGTAATTGCACAGCAGTCAGTGGAGTAGCACCGGGTCAGCGTGGTGTAGGGATGGGACTGTGGCCATGGGAATTGCTTTCTCACCATCTTCTCCCCAGCATTGCTCAAGGGAGCAGGCAAACCAGAGGCAATAGCTGATGTTAGGAGAGCAATCTGCTCTTTTCCCTGGTGAGAACTGCTGATTTCCTAGCAACATTCAGGGCTTTCTCTGATCTTTTCTAACCGTAAAGAGGTGAGAGAAGCATCCTCATCTTGCACGCAGCAGCTGAATTTCTGAGTACATAGAAAAAGCCATTGAGCTCAGAATTATGTGAGAATGCCGCTGCTCTGAACCAAGAATAATCTCTTTTTGTTGACCAGTTTAATTCAGCCCTGCTGATATTGTTGTTCTTCACTTGGTAAAACTCTCCTACTCTCTTCCTCCCAGGTTGCTTGTTTTCAAATGCATGACATCCAGTTAGAAGATTTTTCTTCCTCAGTGTGGGCTCGCAGTTACTCCATCTGTATTTCGTAATTCAAGCCTGCAATCCAAAGCTGGAGGGGTCTGATAATAAAAGCTTTTTGCAGTAAATACTGTACTAACTTCAGCCAAGCCACAGTTGAGTGCTGGAGGCCAAGGAAAAATGTAAGCCCAGCAAAAAGCTTTAATCACAGGGGATGGTGAGGATACATGGGGCTGAGACACATCATTCCCAACCGTATTTCCTAAACCCCTCGGACTCATGAGAAGTTAGCTTCTTGTGCTAAGTGTTAGATACATTTAAGGGTTCTCTGGAATTTGCTGTGGTCAAATGTCTTTGAAAACTGAGAAGATGTTTGAGTTGCTTTGGTTTCTCTAGAGTCACTTTTCACTGCGGGAGGAAACTGGGCTGTATTGCTAGCCAGTCAGACAATGGGATTATTTTTTTTTTTCCCCTCCTTGCATTTATACTTTATTTCTCTCCTGCCATATTCCCGAAGGATAATAGTTTTAAACTGTAAGTACATACACTTAAATATGTATGTATTTGTATTATGAATGAGTGAATAAGATCTTTTTTTTCTGTTGCAAGCAGTGCATGGTGAAATCGATGGAGTTTTATTTTCAGGCGATCAGTTGAAGAAAAGAATCAGTTGTTACCAAAAGTGAACACAGATCCTGATGTGCGTGCATGCAGCCATCAGGGCATTTAGACATATTACATCTGTCACACTGCTAATTTGGGTTCTGCAAATCATTTGACTTACTAAAGCAAAGTTTTGGATAGCGAACTGGTATCTGCAAGTAAAGACTTTACAGTCTGCCTTCTGCACAGGGTGATCTGAATTCACCCAGATGTGCCAAATGAAGAGGAAAGAAGGAATAAAATCTATGTTCAGTTGCTTTGCTCTGTTTTTTGGTTCTGTGTAATGTGTCTGTGTGGATGGCACACACGACCTAGCAAGTGCCATGAAATTATTGACAGTTGTTGTACTTTACTGCCTTGCACTTAATAAAACATGTACCTGCAGGTAAATTACTGCTCTTTGTGCTATTTTCTGTTGCCCTTTTCCACCTTATTTATTTTCAGACTGGTCAGAAAGCACCTGAATGATCCAGTTACTGAAGTATTTTTAGTGGGGAAAAAGTATTAGGAAACGCTTTTAAGTTGCATGATAGGTTTTTAGGGAGCTTATTCTTACTTTATGAGCAATAACATTAAGTTGTAGTTTGTCATTACTAAAGCAGTGGTGGTTTTATGAAATTCTCATCATTCCTGGTGTCCAAGAGTTTGGTTTTTTGGTGTGTTTTTGTTTGTTTGTTTGTTTGTTTGTTTTCTTTTGTTGTTGTGTTTTATTTTTGTTTTTTTTTTTTAAATGTAAACCTTACTTGTATCAACTCCTGCCTCATCTCTATCCAGTCAGGATCCCCTGTAAAATCCTCTCTCTATTTATTTTTTCCTTCCTTCTGGTGCTGTGCTAAATGTTGAAGTGTCAACTTACTAAAAACTTTCCTTTTCATGCACAGTGTTTGTTGAGGCAGTGTTAATTTCACCAAAGAGGCACGCGTTTTTAAACTGTACTTACTCTGGAGCCAAAGAGGACTTTTCCAAAGTGCTGTAGTCTGCAGATGATCAAATTTAATTTTGTAAATTAACTTTGCAGCATGATTAAATTTGAACTTGATTACATTAGACTTCTCAACATTGAGTTTGTGCCTTATTAGAGGTAGTCTTTTCATATTATTGCTATTTATGGAGCTTTATGGAGTGTTTTATATTCTGGTTGGGTTCTGCAATGCAGTTTGTTCAAGCTACTGCTTATATCTGTTCCAGTTGTGCAAGAAGTGGAAAATATCCTTTATTTAGAACAGGTCACATGTGCTTGCATCCAGGAACCGCGTCTCAGTGTGTTTAAAAAAAAATAAAAATATATCTTGGAGGAACAGATTTTAAAAGTTCCTGAAATATTTTTCCGTCTGTTACAGAGGAACGTTACAGATTTTAAACTAAAAGGTAATAATAGCTGAGTTTCAAGTGATACGTAGGCTCGCACTGACTGAAGTCAATGGTAAAAGTCTTCACCAACGTCAGTGGGAGTAGAGCTAAGCCAAAAGTACGTCTCTTTGAAATCTCCCCGGTAACATTTTTGTGAGTGAGTCAATAATCCCCTGTTTATTCTGCACCTCAAATTCGCTTCACTGGGAAGGGACCCCTTGCCACATCTTTTTGTACTCTCCTATTGTTGAAAACGGTCTTAAAAGGAAAAGCTGCAATTGGAGTGTCTGTTGTATAAACATGTGGAGACAGTAAGTGGTATTTCTGTGTGTTTCTTTATACCGGGTGCCGATGCTGCTCCCTGTCTGCAGCAGAGCATTTTCCCTGGTGAGAGATCCTGGTTGACCTTTTCTCTTCTGCGAAACTCTGGCTCTGTTATTTGCAGTAGGCCTTTGCTATTTAGCGAGGAAACAGAAATAGCCCATGAAATTCAGTTCAGCATTTGCTTTGATACGAGTTATTGAACGTCACCTTTTTGCTTCCCTGGCCTGCTTTCCTCGGGAGGATTTTGTTTGGCTGCCAAGCTGGTCAGAGAGTGCACGGATATTTTGAGGCTGAGCTGACTGCACTGACTGTACACCTATTTTCTTTTTATTTATCGAACTGCTGGTTGTATTAGCTGTGTGTAAGTACATATGCACTCTGCATGAAATAAATCCATACCTTTCTGGAGAGCAGGAAGCTTCCCCAGCTGGCTGCTATCGATTTACAGAATACAGGTGATAATTTGCATCAATATATCCTTCTGCCTTTTAAGTGGCTGAAAATAAACCTGTGCAGCCTTGCTGATGGTGCCCCTGGTACTGCTCGTTTCCTTGCTTGTAGTGGAGGTAATTTCACAAGTCTCTGGACCAGAATTATTTGGGCTACTCAGAACCTACCAGTTGTCATTAACAAGTCATTGCGGAGTTCTACCCTGTGCATGTTTTTATTTGACACTTGGGGTGATGGATTGGAGGCCCGTTCCAGCACAGTGGTGGGCAGGGTGACTAATTTCTGCTGTATGGTTTGGTCGGGAGCTAGAAGAAGATTGGGAAACAAGAGCAGAAGAGACTTGCAGATGTGTTATTTTATAACCAAATGTAGCTGCTTAAAAATGAGGGTACAGGAGAAACCTGTTCTGACACTTACTGTGCTGTCCTCCTGTTTCTAGGTTTGCTTTCCAAAGCAATGCGCCTTGAAGACTTTGAAAATGAAACAGAAGGAGTAATTTTCTGTTTACTTTTCTGCTAAAATCTGAAATTGCGTGTTGGCTGCTAATTGTCTTCCGAGAATGATCTGCTGTCTCAGTGTTGAGAACAAAATGAGAGTCCAACTTCCATTAAGCTGGTCAGGCTCTTGGCCATTATTGTCTGTCTCGTTCTATTTTGGATTCAAAAAGTTTTTGAAACATGTTGGTTTGTAACATTTTTATTTGATAAAATTTACTGGCTTTTAATATAATTTTTGCTGGAACAAAGGCGACGTGATTAAGCAGTGTGGTATGGCAGATTTTAACTAGACAGTTAACTGTTGCATCACTATCATGTTATGTTAGAACTGTGATTATTTTTATTTTTATTTTTATTGTTTTTAATAATCCCAGCAGCTGAACAGTAACAGGACAATTATTGGCTTGCATGTACTTATACACTTTATTTCATACTAGGGAAAAACAGCACAGGAAAAGGAATATTGTTGCATATTCATAATATAACAATGCTACTGCTTTTTCTGCAACAGCTGTGAAAAAGCTGATGCTGCTTTGAGTGTCAAGATTGAAATATTTAGGTGCACTGAAACCAAAGACTGTAACAGTCTGAAACGGATCAGCCTGTCTTCCAGCCCATCTCCAAGGTAGAAACGATGTGTGTTTTTTCTGTGTTAGATACACCAAGGGTCTGCTTGCTGTGGATATGCACAAGCAATTTGGGGGTGCCCTTTCCAGAGTGCTCTGTCCCGTTATCTTTGGCCTGAATTTCAGCTTGTGGCCTTCATAAGCCCTTTGGGAGTCATGGGTACAAGTACAGAAATAGTGAAAATGAATAAGGAGGACTTGTGATACAACTGCTAGCTAATCCTTGAACCACTAATAGTGCCTTTGGATCAAGCTCATTTTTTCTGGTAACATCTCTGCTGCAAGGGCTGCTGTAATGTTTGTGTTAACAGCTTTCTGCCAAGCTTGCAAGCCAGGGTCTGGTGGTTTATAGCTTTTTTTTTTTTTTCTTTGGTGGTAAGTGATTATGTAGAAACCTTCTGTAGGCTCCCCCCTGCCCTGACCTGCTGCTCACAGCTGCTGCGTGGACTGGACTGGTAGGTTGAAGGGCAAAAATGTGTTGCTGTGCTATATAATTATTTCTTCCAGCATGAGCCACCAGAGCTGCTTGCTGTGATGATTGTTACGTATACTGCTATGTAAAGCAGAATACAAGTTTAATGTAGGGTCCGAGTTAGTATTTTAATGTTGTAATTAACAGCCTCTAACAGTAAACAAGTTTGGTTTTTCTTTTTCTTTTTTTTTTTTTTTTAAATCAGTTCCCATGAAGATTATTCCTTTGCGATGTAGGCGGACATACATTTGCAGATGTGGGGTTTATGAATTCTGTATTGCTTGGAGAAATGAGCCTGAAGAACAAACAAATACCTTTTCTTCGGACCCTTTTTCTCTTCTAGAATACTGCAGCTATGGTGTCAGGTGGCTGGAGATCAATCCTGCAGGCGGTATTTCCTAGGGACATCTTGGTTAAGGGAAACAGCCACGTTTGAGACGATGTGGCAGTTCCCATTTCTTGGAAGAACTGGATCCATCCTTCTTAAACGCTCCCCCAAAAAACAGTGGTCTAGTTTCACAGGTACGTTGTGCCTCCGTTTGTGCTGTTCTTTTGACTCAAAATGGGAATAAACCCAGCTGGACCTGGTGGTTAGGCTGGAGCGACGCAGGCTGAGGGGGGTCTGATCTTCTCGGACCATCTTGTGAGACTACTTGTCAAGAGACCCGTGAAGCTGCCAGGAGTTAGGAAGGAGGTTTGTATCTCTTCAAACCTACGAAGGCAAGCGTCGTTTGCATGTGTGCATGGGTTACACTCCTGGTTTGGCTTGCTGTTACATCAAAGAACTTATTTATGATGAATTTGTGTGAGAGAAGGACTTCACCTGTTGCAATCAGCGTGTTGGGTACCTGGAAAGATGTTGATCAGTGCTGAAGCTATTTGGGTGCTGGAAGCTCGCCAGGGTTAATGGGTTTAAAGCATCACACCAGTAACAGATGTGCCTGTAACCCTGGGATGCTGAGACACCGTTTGCTTGTCTTTGCAGTATGTGACAGCACAAACTGCTGTATCAGTGGTAGAAACCTTGTAGGGCAGGGATGTGGAGATCTGGAGACTGTAGAAAAGTGATGAGAAGAAGTGGGAACAACTGGATTGTCCCAGTGCTTCAGAGACTGGGGACGGGAGTGATGAATGGTTGTTACTAATCTTATTCCCAGCCATCCTGTTGCAATATTTAGACACATACAGAAAATAAAAATTACTTTTGATTCCTTCTGGAAGGGAAGCAGCCAGCTAGAAAACTTGGGATGGAGCTAAATCAGCTGGGAACTGTTTCAGAGCGAGAAGATGGGAGAAGACTTTGGAAGCTGTCAGATGGCAAGAGATGGGGAATGTGGGCAAGGGGGGGAGTGGAGGGTTGTGGTTCTGGAGATTTGAACGAGGAAGTTGGAACAGTACCATAGAGATGAAAAAGGATCATTGAGTTCTCTGAGTGGGAGAGCCTGGCTGAGCATGTTTTCTGCACATTTACTATTTCCTCTCAGAATTCTTTGGGTTCTATCTAAATAAAGAAGGAGAGAGTTTGCATAAAATATGACTGACTTTGGAAATGCTTTTTCTGGATGTGTCCCTGCATATTAATATGCAGCTGTAAAGCCAAACTAGGAATCCAGAGGTAGAGAGAACAAACCAAACCCTTTTTAAAGTATTTGTGGATGTCAGCCTGAATAAATAACAGTTGCAACCTGAGAGAATGAAATCGGAGTGATATTGAGATGTGTGACATAGAGGAGGGGGTGGTCTTACAGAAAGAAAAGCAAAAGGGAAAAAACTCTTTTGAGTTGTTCACTAGAAGCCAGAAGGAGTTCAGGGAGGTGTAGGTCTCTTGCAGCGGGTCTCCTGGGATGCCATTAACTACTGTGTTTGGGTTTCTGCTCAGTCTAGCAAACTTTATTTTATTTGTACCAAATATTTACACTTCTCCCTGAGCTCAGCCAAGCTAAAGGCGCATCCCAGATGTCGGTCTATCTGGTGGCACAGCTCAGAAGAGTTGCTGGGATCATTTATTTATTTACTGCTGTTGTAACACGAAGGTTGCCGTCTGATAAATAATTATTCCACCCTTGGAGAAGGTGCATTGTAAATCTGTTAAGCTGCTCCTTTGTTTGTTAGGCTTGTGCATAATGAGTTTGGAATTTAAGATTAGTGGTATGCTGTGCAACTGCTCATTTCGTGACCTCATCGTCCTGCTCGGCTCACCTGCCTGTCCATCTGTCACATCCTGTTGGGCACCTAGGGCCATATTCATAAGGGGACTTTGGTTTAGCATTGCATCATCTCATTTTTATGTGTTCTGCTGCCTAGTGGAAAAAAAAGAAAATGACACAAACCACCCATGAGGTAGGTGTCTAGGTTCCTTACAGAAGGTATGAGGGAAAGGTGGCTTCAAAGGTGGCTTGTGAAGACCAGCATGAGGCGTGGAAGATTGCCCGAGTTGGCCAGTGAAGGATGTAAGAGGCTGGTGCTGGTGTTGAACGTTGTCCCTTGAAGATTTGGTTGTCTGGCCTAGGTGAGCTGATGCTAAACCTTTCTTGGAATGATGTGCCAAAGACAGGTTTGCTCTTACAGAGTTGAGGAGGGGCAGGTAGTACAACATCCCTCTACCCCAGCTTTATCCGCTTGGGAAACAAAAGTTTTTAGTTCTGATCCTGTCTGTGACTCAAAACATGGGATTGAACTTGTCTACCACCTTTTAGAGTTCCCAAACTAATAAACCATAGGCTTTTTGAGGTGTCTCTTTTGCAGAAGCTACTCTGTTTTGCCTTGTATAGTATTAATTGAAGTGGTAAGGGCAGGAGCGGCTCAGTGTAGACACAGAGGAGTGGGCATTTGCCTGGGATGTTTCTCACCCTTCTCCAGAAAATAGTTATTTCTACTAAGTGGAGCAGCTCCACCAGGAAGCAAGGAAGATGTGCTCAGAAATTAAGTGGTTTTCAGCTCCATCTGTTTCTAGCAGGCGGTTGTCCAGATCTCTGTAATTAGGGTCACAGCATGAAATATGGGGACCTGCTTGAAATACGAGTGGTGGTATTTGAGGCACAGGTAGCTGGATGAAGGAAAAACGTCTTTATGGTTATGGGAACCAAAGGTTTCTGAATTGCTGCAGGAGTACAAGGAAGTTGAAGTGTGGTATGAGCTCTCTGGTGGCCAAAGGGCCTCTCCGAGTGGCATAGATTGGTGAGGAAGCTGTCACGCAAAGGTGGATGTTAACAGGGAAGGTAAGTATACATCAGTTCTTGAGAGTGCTTAATTTTTTAGGAATGTGGCATCGTTTGTGGTGCAGCAGGAGAAGCTTGAATCTGTGTTGAAGTGGGTTATTTCAGAGGCGTACAGTGAGTAAGGCAGGAGATGAAATAGGATTATGTCTCTATCATGAACTTGTTTTTTTGATTTAGCTTATTGCACAATTTACAGTTTCAGTCTAGTTGCAAAACTGTTCTGCAAGTGATAATTTGGTTCCAGCTCACACAGCTTTTGATATTTACTGTACAAAGCTGTGCTGTAGGAGCTGCTCACCCTGAAGATGCTCTGGGCCTGCAAGGACTTTCTGTTTTTCAAGTGTTTCGAGTAATATAAAAAAAGCATGAAACAGATCTGCCTGTTATGAGGATCTCTGAGGTGCTGGAGCTGCCCCTGCAAAGAAAACAGGGCTGGCTGGAAGAGGCTGGTGCTGCTGCACGTTTGCAGGGCTGGGGAGGGTCTTCCTTGGAACCTTTTTGGTATTTCCCACAGGAATCGGCCACCCTGCCTTTACAGTAGCCTCCCGCTTTCTGGGGGAGATCCCTCTGAGTAGGCAGTAATTGCTGTCTATCCAAAGGAGTCCTTGGCTGTGGAGGAGACTGTTAATTATTCCTCACTTAGCCTTTCTAATGAAGGTGTTTGCAAGAGTTGTGCTGGGGTACCACGATCTCCATAGCACACAATTTCCCTCCTCTGGGTCTGCAGTGTGTGCAGTGATCTCTTCTGCTGGTCTGGGGGCGGGAGCGTGTTCTTGGGTCTCAGGTGGGATCTTTAGGGACTTACTCTTTGAAACTGTTGACCCTTTGGCTTTTTGCCTTGCAATGCTACTTGAGACTGTAAATAACCTGCTGAGGAACAGGTCCAATGATCTTGTGTTCCCGAATGCCATACTGCTGTGCCAAGTGTCCTGCTGCGTACCAGCTCAATGAAAGGAGGCTGGTGAGGAAAGGTGGCTCTTGCAGTGAGCTTCAACCTGGAGCACCTCTGATGGTGGTTCCAGTCTCAGCCGATAATCCCAGCATCTTCATACCCAGAGCTTCTCCTGGGCAGCCTGGACTTTGCAGCTATTTTAGGTAGGCACAGTGACAGAGGTGCATGCAAGATGTCAGGTCCTGCTCTCCCAGAGGATCGCGAGAGCATCAATGAGCTATCATTAGGATGCAGTTTTCAGCAGATGGCACAGACAAGAGCATCACTGCTCTCCTGGCTGGCTGATGGGGAAAACCAGCCGTACTGCAGGGAAAAGCATATTAATGATCTAAAGAAAAAACGCTTTAGTGATTTCTTACAGCTCTTCCGTGTTTAAGTTCTGGGTTTGCTCTCTCACCTGTTTTCTCATGTCGCTTAAGAGATGTGCTATCAGCTGGAGGATGGTACTGGTTTGTGTGGTAACCAGTCTCATCCCCTGCTATCTGATAACTCCAGCCCCGTTGCTATGAAACATTTTAGTGAGAGGCTGTGTAAAAGGGATGAATATCCATCTGTAACTGCGGAGTTATTTTTCCATGGCTCATGCCTTGCTGATCTTTCTGATTGGTTTTCTAATTCTGCCAGTGGTGAATTTGAATGCTTTCTGGTGCTGTCATACAATTTTCTGATGTGTGTTTCCCATCTGTAATTTAATAGCTTTGCATTGAGGTTTATTAAATAACACAGTACAGAAAATTGCAGTATCTCTCCTTGTTGTCTCTTTTCAGTGGGTTTATTTTTTTGTGGTGAAGACTTTCACAGCTCTTGAAATTCCAATTCTGCGATAACTGTTTAATCCAAGATGGTTTTCCGTGTATTTAAGAGCTACAAAATTAGGCTATGCCTTGAAGAAATGCTAAATTTGGCTGCTTGTAGAGTCATCCACAGTACATAGGTTGTTCAGTAGGTGCTGTTTGGCTTCTTGTGGTGCGGTAGGGAATGCGGGGCTTTGGGGCTACGTGATGGAAATGCAGTCCCTCCTGTATGCCTGTGGCATGGGAAGAAATAAATGGTAGAACTAGGGACTCTGCACTTCGTTTGGTGGTACTTGGACTTGCAGAGCACCCCTGGCAGCAGAAAGACAGACCCTCTAGAACTGCAAGATTGTATTGATTGTGCCGCATTTCTGCTGCAACAAAAACCAGAACGGGCTCAGCGTTTGCACTTTCCACTTGTGTATTGTTTTCTTTTTATTTTGTGTATTTAGAAAATGTGATGCTCTGCAAACTGCTGATTTACTATTTTCTGTGGAATGAAAACCATCTGGATAATTTAACTGAATTTTATTGAAGTTTTTGGTAAAAGACTCTTTTCTGTTTCCTGGCATCTCATTAGATGAAGATGAGAATTCAAGTTAAAATTCACGGAGGTAACAATGTACTGCTGGTTTATGACCTGGAATTCTGGAAACAACTTCAGCTTGTTTGAAGTTGTAAAAGTAACTGAAGTATTAAGACAATACATAGTCTCTCCCAAAGATGTTCTCCCTGAGCAAATGCTTGCTGTAAGCTTTTTTTATCCCCCCCTCAATATACGTGGAATTCTTGGCATAGCGGATGCTTTCTTTAGCTTGCAGCTCCCAGTGTTTATGCCGAGGCTTCTTTGAAAGAGATCAGACTTAAATGCCAGCTCAAGTTAAGCATATGTTTAAAGGCTTCCCTTGATCAAACCTCTGTTCAGCAAAACGCTTCCATCTATTCTTTATTTCAGAATCCTAAATAATTAAGTTGGTTTTGTACTTCGAGGTTTAAACTTGTTGCAGCCCTGGGGCTGTAAGAAACACGGGAGTGCTCTGCTCCCATCCAGCAAACTGCAGGAAGACGAACTATGCTGCTCGGGATTATGCATGCTTAAGTTTCAGCTCATGGTCTGAATATGTTGTTGGATGGGGAGAAGGGTGTTCAGCATATGGCAGGCTGTTAAATCTGAGGTACTTTTGAGCTTGACGCTGTTATTTTAATATATTCCACTTTTGTTGCAATACTACTTAGAAAAGTAAAAAAAAAAAAATCCCACTAGAAAAAGATAGATGCATAATCCTTTCGAGATGAGATGCAGAATTAAGTGAATTTTGGTATAGTCAGAGGAAGAGCACTAGCAGTCAGATTTTTCTTTCTCTGCCCTGTCTACCTCCAAAAAACTCAACTGCTTGTTTAGTTTCTAACAGCCTGATGATAACATTGGCTGATGGGTTCAGGTTTTTGGGGTGGTGTGCTTTGTTTTGGGGATTTTTAATTGTTGTTGGTGTTTTTTCCTTTTTTTTTTTTTTTTTTTTTTTAAGTGAGCTGAATAAAAGCAGTAAAGTTCTCAGTATTGGAAGGTTTTAGACATTTGAAGATGAGTATTTAGATTTGCATGCGCTTGAATCATGAAGAACTGTTCCTTGAGCATTTGTGTGTGTTTGTGTGCCTACTGTGATAGCAAGTTCTTCTGTGGCTCCTCTGATAAAGGAGCTGGATATGACTGCAACTTTCTGAGTCCAGGTGAAGTTGTTCTCAAACCTGATCTCAGTGGTGCTAATCTCATGTCAGATGTCGTCTGAACAGGTTCTGAATATTTGGAACAGGATTACTTCCAATAGTCCTTAAGTTTTTCCCAGTGTCTCTGTGGAATCACAGAGTCATTGAGGTAAAACCTCTGGAGATGCAACGGAGCTGGGTGAGACTTGTCATGTTGAGGAGGTTGCTCAGGGCCACGTCTTGTTAGGTTTTGAGCATTTCCAAAGACAGAGACTCCGTGATGTCTTTGGGTGACTTGTTCCTGTATTGATGACCCTCACAGTATAAAAAATGTTTTTTGAGTTATACATAACTGACACAAGAACTGTTTTTTGACTTAGGTAGCACAGTACAGAGATGATGAAGTGTGCAGGAGCTAGTAGCACACCTCCTCCCCAAGCTGCCCTCCTTCTGCTTTGCTTTTCTAAATAAGACAAGGGGAGTTATTGCTTGTCTAGACTGTTGTGATTTGTCCTAAAAGCAATTGATTGTACATGCATAGTTACAAGATGTGGTGGGCAAAGCTTCTGCGTCCTATTCAGTCATGGCTCAAAAGCTGCCAGGTTTTCTTCCTTGTCTTGATCCAACCTTGCTCGACACCAACTATTTTTTCCCCGTTGCAGATGGATGCAAAGCACCCTACAGCATAACATTACATTTAATAAGCAGCTTCAGCACAGAGGTTGTGTCCAGTGCTGGAAAACTGCCTTGGTGATGTTTGTGCAGACCGTTTGACAGATGCTCGCCACTTCTGATGTTATCTGGACTGCTTAATGCATATAATAGTCCCACAAGGCTGTTGACTAAAACATTCCAGCTCTTTGATGCACCAGCAGTAACTTGTCTGCTACGAATTCATACACTGAAGTCAAAATTACTTCTGAAATAGTAAACATGAACTTTGGCCATTTCGTGGTATGGGATAGTTCTAGAATCGGTTCCTCGGTGTGCTGTGCACAAAGTGCCTTTTTGTAACCTGAAGCTGTGTCTGTGTTCGTTGGGACAGTGTATGATGCACTTCTGTTAAGTGATAATAAATAAATATCACATGGAATTGAGCATCTAAGCTTCCATTGGGACTGACCTTGCCTTCTCTGGCCTGTGTTATGCAGTTATCTAGGACTACAGTTTTCTGCAGGTTGCTTTTGGCAGCTTCAAGGACTGACAGCCTAACCTGGAGAGCTCACAGATTATGTTCTTTAGCATAAAAAAGGTTTACTGGAATTACTGGAAAAGTTTACTTCAGAGGTGCTTTCCAGGGTAAAATAAGCAGTTAAATGCAAATCTTTAATGACACTGTCAACAGTGAGCAAGAGTCCAGTGCTGTGCCGTGCCGTAGCTGTCTTACTTGATTCACTTGATTCAGATACAGAAATGAACGTGTGCTGACTCCACAATCTCCAGTTTGGGTTTTCTGAGGCTCTGTTCATTTCTCAGCACTGTCAAGCCCTGACATGTTTGGGTGACTGGAGTTGACTGGCAATGGCTAAACATGAACTATAGAAAATAAACCGTGTTTACTGCTCCAGACTTTGTTCCTTTTGCATCTCCAGGAACTGTTGAGAAATAAGCAGAAGGTCAAGGGTGCTTTCCCAAAGTAGCACTTCTTGCGGAAAAGACTTGATTATTTTTTTTATTTTTTTTATTTTTTTTTATTGCCACCTAGATTCTCTAAGCGAACCTGAGAACCAGTAGCATCAATGATCCTTCTTACTTTAGGTTTATAGATGAAGGATGATATCTGCATTAATGCAGTCCCTTTGGGCTTTTGTCATGCAAATGAGTGACTTTGGATGGTAAACAGGGTGCAGCAATATCTGTAGTCCTGGGGTGCTATAAGGCTTAGTTAGCAATTAAGTTACAAAATTAGTAAAGTATAAATACTGGACATTGCTAGATCTTTTTGCCTTCATCTGTACCTGCAGCGCGGGCTCTCTTCACCCCCGTGTTTCTGTTTGTGTCCCCTCTCTATTCTAAGGCTGAGTGGTGTGTATGAGGGAGATGAGGAGGAGCAGGTGGGGAGAAAGGTCCAGACATCTGCTTGCAAGACCATCTCGAAATGCCACTGGAGTATCTCATTGCAAATGCAAGATTTGGGCGCAGGAGTCGTGCTGTCCTCTGTTGTCTGGGTAAACCGTGGGTTCCTGGGAGGTCTTATTCACACTGTGTGAGCTGTTGCTTGAATAAAGCTGCTGGGGCAGTTTAACTCTGCAATGCTTAACTTCAATTAAGTTGTCAAGTTTAGCATTGCTTTAGGCGTTAATAGAGTTTTACTCTCACTTAAAAATCTGGTTTAGTAATTAACCTCCGTTTTATTCTGGAGTTCAGAAGGTGCTCGTTTAGTGCAGCAAATCTAATGTCATGTGAATTAAAACATGAAAGATACTCAGTAATGAGAAACTGAAACAGGGTAGTGCAGAAATTAGATTATATGCAGTTTACAGGGAGCTGTGCTAGGTGCCGAGCTCTTAATGAAAAGCATTCTGAAGGCACTGCCTTACCTCTGCATTTGCATGGTTAGGGAGTGTTTCGAATTAAATTGGGAATTAGTAATGGTTTTGGGATTTCTATTCTCGCACGCTGGCTTTTTATTGCACTCAGGTTTACTGTGCAGCTCTTTCTGAAATCTGGGCAGTGGATGGCTGTGACAGTACAACTGCCAGAAGGTGTGAGGCATTCACAGGGGCTGGGATGAAAGTGTATAAAGGTGGGGGGACCCCTGGTTCAGCTGGGTAATACGGACTGATCATCGAGATTCCTTTCTCTGCTATAACTGAAGACTGAACCCAAACTCCATCATACTCTGCTGGGCTTCCTGTTGACAAGAGGCACAGGAGGATGGTACGTGGAAGGAGAATCACACCTGCAGGCAGCAGAGTCGCCTCACAAAAATTGCCATGGCCTTTGTGATTTATCTGGTAGTGTTCTTCATACTGCTCTGCCCATATTTTACATCTTAACACCACAGCAATTACTGTTAGAAAGAAAAGCAATCCCCAGCTTTTCTAGTAAAAGGACTGTTAAACTGCATTGGAGTGTAGCTGCGTGTTGCTGCTTCCCTCCGCAAGGGCAAGGCTGCTGTGCAAGGAGAAACAGGTTTAATTTTCCCCAGAAATTGTCAGGTTGATTGTGTGTGTGTGGAGTATGTGCCAGCTGGTAAGTCTTTCCAGAGCTGGGTGGCTAGTGTCACATCAATTCACATGGTCTGACTTGCCTTTGGATATAAGGTACAGGCTTTAAAACAGCCCTAGAAACTGTATCAGTTTCTACTGCCAGAGGTTTTGGGTGACTGAAGGGATAAGGGGCATGTTTCTTCTTTTTGTCTGAATATGGCATGCACATAATATTGTTTATGCAGCTTTTTTGGTTCAGGTATCAAGGACTTTGTAATTCAGAATATGAACCCAAAGACATCTGTCTGTCCCTCTTTCACCCTGTGACATGCAGTCTCATGTTAAAGTGCAATTCTAGCAATCCTTTGGTATTGTCTGCTCTGATAGATTTTGGAGATGAAGATGCAGGAGGCTCAGTGGTCTCCCAACCTTCTCTCTATAGTTTAGATATGTGGAATTAGCGGTTTTTATCCTTTCTATCATTTGAGTGATTTAAAGGGAAAAATAATCTCTTATCACTTACTGAACAACTTTATTTCCAAGGCAGCAATGTAGGGTAAAAGTTCACCTTATGAATGTTGGCAGAAGGACTATGCACTGTGCGGGGTGTGGTTTTGTGCTGCACCTGATGTCCTCTGGCTGCAGGTGCTGCTGGAAGGTAGGGCCGTGCCCACCTCTGCCTCCAGTCTCAATTCTGCACCCTGTGAAGGAGCTGGATGCTAAACAGCTGGAGGGAGAGTTGGTTTGTCTTGCTGATTCAGTGGGAAAGGACCACACATGCTCAAAAGAAAATAATTAAGATTTTCCATCATTTTACAGAACTGACTTGCGTTATGGCCGCACATTTACAAGCCCCAGCCCAGGGGAGGGTTGGGGATTCAGACTGTGGGAAGGCAGGGCTCCTGCTTCCCTAGCAGCTTGCAGTTACGTTGGGTTAGATGCAATGTAAAATCTTTCTGCTGACCTTAAAAAAACCACGGTAAAAGTGATGTGCAAGTTGTATGGCTGGTGTGTGGCTGGCTTTCTCTATGTGGCTGAGTTTTGCTGTCTTAAAAACAGCATTCCAGTAGGAAGTGTGACAAGTGCCATGCTTACAGTTAGTGACATCTGTACCAGTGAGTCCAGTTTGATGACTCTATATGACTGATTCATAACATATTGAATCTCTTCAATGAATGAGCAGTAATGCCAGTGGTCTGGTAAGCTCCTAGGATTCTTTTTCTGACCTTTATGCTTGCTCCATAGGTACCACATCCCAAATATACTGGCTCACCGAGCTAATCGTCCTAGAGCTGAAGCATACTTTAGTTAATTCTTTGTAATAATTTACTGATGTCACCCATACTGCAGTAGTTATCTGTGTGCAAAGTCCTGGTTCACAGCAAACATGATGTAATGCAGGTTAACGCTAACCTCTTTGACCATGGACTAAGCTGAGCTGTCTTAGTACACATTGGCTGTGACCTAACAGCACACGTGGCTGCTCTCGCTGCTCAGCTGCTGAATGGTAACTCGTTAAGCCAAGGTATTTTCATGGGCTGCTTGAGTCCTCCTGCCACCATCGAGACCTGGAATCACTTTTGTCGGCTGCAGCTGTAACTTCCAAGTCATCCTGTGCTAATCCATTTTCCACGGAAGACAGAAAATGCAGATAATGGATGAAACAGGATTAAATTCTTCCAGTGTGTAGCCACCAGTTTGACGGGCTTCACATCTGTGTTAAGTTTCAGAAGACAACATGAAGCTATTATGCAGTTACTACCCACTCCAGGATCTGCACATCAATTAGGAGAGGCTGCTTACTCATGCTCCTCAAAAGTTGTGCCAAAATAGCTATTACATTATGTCAGAGCCCATATTTTCATCCTGAACAATTAATCAGAATACAAACCTTGCTTCTCGGCAGCGCTGTATATAGACCTAGACTTTGATACAAGGTACTCTGGAGCTGTACTGGTTCAAGAGAGTTCCTCTCCAGTTGGCACATGTCAAGGAAATTATTATGAAACATGAGGTTATTTTTCCAGCAGTTTATCTGGGGAGCTCCAACAACAAAGTCCTCTGTAAATAGCTTTTGTTCTGCATGTTTTGACTTACTCTACTATAACACTTAGGATCCCTGCTTGGGACCCAGCATCCCGTGCTGCTGGTAGGTGCTGTGTGAGCATGAAGGAAGGCGGTCGGATGCTTCACAGCAGATCTGCAATCTGAGAATAAGACACGAGAAGCAGATGGCTACAGGGGGAAACAATGAGGCAGAGCTGTCAGCGTGATGGGAAGGAGTCCTGGCTCACCAACTGCCTTGCTGCTCTCAAAACCCTGGTCGGCATCCTGCTTGGGAAAGAGCTCCTGAGACAGACCTGGAGCAGGCTAGCAGGGCTTGGAGGTACCTCCAAGGACTTTGGTTTGTAAATGGGAAACAGTGCTGAGCAGATGTTATTGGAGGAATGTAGCACTGTTGGTGCCCAACAGGCAGCATTTCTAACCAAGCTTCAGGAGCTTGTGGTTCTGGATTCCAGCCCCCTGTCTCCTTAAGTGGTTGGTGGCCATTCACTAGGACCCAGCGATCCATGGTAGCACACCCTTGGATGTGGGTAGGGTCTCAGGATGTTACATGCCAAGGGAATAGCATCTGTGGAGAAGTGGCAAAACCTGTTGTAGCAAAAACAGGAGAATACTGGCTTGACTGATGCTTCTGGTCTTAGATGGGAACCTGGAGGTCTGTATTCTGACCTCGTGAAAGAGCTACCTAGTAGTGCTATTAGAGGGCCTTCTTTTTCGAAAGAAGAGAACAGGCTCAAAAGTAGTCACATGAATTATTTGTGCAGTGCAACACATAGCCATCACACTGATGAGAAGGCAAAGGTCTGCTGTGTAATTCTTGATTCTAATTCATGCTTTTCTGTCCATTTTGCCAAATACCTTGTAATGCAGGGAAAAGGCAAGTTCAGGGACAATGGTGTGTAATAAAAATAGAAGCGCTGGCTCTAGCTCCTCCATGTGTTAATGGCTGGATTTTCAGGCAAGAGATTGCAGGAAGGTGTGCCAGCAGTCTGAGTACCTGCCTGTGCTGTGGCCCTCTTCCCACGAAAAAAGCTGTTTGGGTTAGAGACAAGGGTGAAGTCATGGGGAGTGTTTTGGTGTCTCTGAGAGTTGGATCCAATTGCGTGTGATTTTTACTAGAAGAAATGAAGTATCATAATTCCTGAGGTACTAAAACGAGATTCTTGCTTTAGGAATCTCATCTCTCTTCCATTTATTCCTTCACTATTGGAAAATTCATGGTGAGCAAATAAATTTGTCATTTTGTAGGCCATCTGGAAATAGCTAGAGCAGGATAAATTATATAATGTGTTTGATAAAAACTTTGCAAAGACTCCTTCTCTGGGGAAAGGGAGGATGGAGGCCTGGAAAAAAAAAGATTTAATAGGAAAACCAGACAAAGATATTAGAATTAACTGTAATTTCTTATTTTTTTTCTGTGTTCATTCAGAGAAAAATGTAGAAACAATGTCAATTATTATTTGAGTCCTCAACATAGAAAGGACATCGAACTGTTGGAACAGGTCCAGCGCAGAGCCACCAAGACGATCAGAGGGATGGNGCAAATGCTGAAACATTAAAGTGGTACCTGGCCAGTGGCTGTTCTCTTGGCTTATTCTATCCCCTACCTGCTGATGTAAATAACTTTGAGGTGCAGACCACCTTGCCATCGTTTGACAAGAGCTGGCTGTGTTAAAATAAAAGTAAACACATGCAATGCGATGCAGTAGGTTTGCCACCTGGAATTTGGGTACCAGCTGCCTGAGCTCTGGCAGGTCGGATGTCTAGTTCCTTCTTTCTCTGGTTATTTCAAAACCAGGAACAACTCATCAAAGCCTGGGCTAATGAATCATTGCAAATGCTTGATGTGTTGGCAGCTACATGCCACCCAGCTTCACACTCTGTTCTGCTGCCATAATTTTAAGAAACTATTGGAACAGTGCCCTCCCCCCCACCCCAAAATAAAAAATAAATAAAAAAAACCCCAACACATCTATATCCATAGATCTGGGAAGTAATATATGCAACCCTCCCTCAGTCTATTTGTACCAAGCTGTTTGGGTAGGCCTGCATATTAGTTCTAGCTGCAGAGCAGGTTTTAGTCAGGAAATCAAAAGCTTGGGTATCGTTTACTCTGAGTAGATAAATGAGCCAGTTAATCCAGAATTGATGAAAAAAAGCTCATCTGGGTTGGGAGAACTCAGTCAAAGACATCCAAATCTCCCGAGTCCATAAGCAAGAGCTATATGGTGCTTTGCTTTAAATGGAGTATTAGTCATTATCCTGTCAGTCATGTTTATTAATTTGATTTAGTGTTGATTTAGAGGTGTCTCATGCCAATCTGCGTTCATCTCTGTATGTACAGGAGGCTTGTTTATTTCCCAGTGTACTAGTTCAGTTAGATTAACTGAAATCTGTACTTCCATCAACTGTTTGTCATATTTCATTTGACTCACAACGTCCATGTCATGATGTTACTTCAGTGTACCTGTTGAAACAGCTTAGGCAGCCTTGTAGAAATATTGTGCTGGCTTTGGGGGAGCAGAGTTCTCTGGGGGTTGACCTGCTCCCCTCCCCTCCGTTTGCCTGAGGTGGTATTTGTGCTTTCAGCAGAACAGAAATGGGAAGTTATGAAGGTGAGTGGTCCTCTCTTGACTAGGCATTTGATGGACCTTTGGTTTCTCAGCCTCCACTGTGACCCTTTGCTGTCTGAAGCTCACGTTGCAGGTGGGCCTGGCCAGAGGAAGAGTTTCCATTTTACAGAAGGGTGAAGTCGGGGTCAGTGGTTTATCTGGAAGTCATGAATCAGGCCTTTCCTTCAAATCCAGAGGAGCAGTCTCCTTCTCCAAGAACTTAAAGCCTTCTCCAGCATTTGAAACATTGCCTGGTCGCCTGTGCTAGCACTCCTGCCTTTCTCTTTTTTTTTCTCCATTTTTGCAGTGTCAGGAAGAAAAAATAAATCTGTAATCCGAGTAATATTCTAAATATAGAAGTGCTGGTTTACAAATGAGAGATCTTTCTGATGGCTTCAAAATGGGTTTTGTAATAAAAGGAAATGTATTTGACACTGCCAGAATTTACAGTCCCACCAGAGGCTTGTGAAATAACTGCTATACCAAACATCCTGGGCTGTAATGGAGCTTGTCGACACGTACGGGTTACTGGAGGGTGTTTCTGGCTGTTGCCATGAGGATGGGTTAGCAGGAATAAACACTTTCTGGGTGACTACTGTAGGGCCCTGTCTGCACCATCAGCTTTTAAAAAGAGCTTTTTAATAAAAGGTGATTAAAGAGGGGGCTGTCTTTCCAAACGGGTAGTAGAGTATGGCTCCTGAGAGCCAGGAGGAGGAGGAGGCTATGAGTAGATCTGTTGCAAGTGGCACAGGCTGATGCTGCTTTTGGCTGTTTGACTATAAAACTGTCTTTCTGAAGTGCCTGCAACTTGCAGGGCATTTTGTGTAGTGTTTGGTTTGGTTTTCTTTCTTTCACATCCTTTCAGGCTTTGACCTCTTTAAAGTGACTCTGCAAGTAAAGGTCACAGTTACTCCCAGGTGGGATAATGACTTTTTTTCTTGTGGTCACTTACTTTGTAAGTGTTGGAGGAAAGTGTCCTACTGGTCTGCAGGTGATGTCGAACACAAAGACCACTCTCAGCCATTTGCCACAGATTTGGAAGTTTTCCCTGTTTGCTATTTTAGTGTTTTCACTAGGACTCAGCCTGGTGCTGTGTGAATGGTCTTACTGCCTTTGACAGTATCACAGAATGGTTTGGGTTGGAAACCCAAATGGTTGGGTTTTGGGCCTTAAAGATCATCCAGTTCCAACCCTCCTGCCATGGGCAGGGACACCTCCCACCAGACCAGGTTGCTCCAAGCCCCATCCAGCCTGGCCTTGAACCCCTCCAGGGATGGGGCAGCCACAGATTCTTCGGGTACCTGTTCCAGTGCCATGTTTTTTTGGCCATATTTAGGTCTGTGGCTTGGTGTAACCTGTTTCTGTTGGAGATGGGGCTTTACCTTGTCTTCTGCTGTGCTTCTAACTCGCAGGTTTCTGCTACCCACGTACCACTCAGTGGCTGTTGTTTGTGAGTCCTGTGCTGGGACCACCACTCCAGGCTCTGCTTCTTCTCAGTACACATTGAAAATACCTCCCTGAGCTCTCAGAGGTGTTTCAGGTTACATAAAACAGAATTTAAAATAGTATCTTTTTCACAACATTTGAAGCACGTGTTCGTGAATATAAATTTTCAGTGCAGTGCCAGCAGAGTTAGTTTAACAGATGCAGAACTCTGTTACTAAGAATAGTTTCTGCAGTTATCTCCCCACACAAATTTTCTCCTTGGGCATTTGCAATGTGCTTATCAACACTGTTGGAAGATCATGTTCAATTTTCTGCAGAAAACAGTCTGCAAGCTTTCTGCTTTCAGAAGCTCTCGGAAGCATGTTCTTCTGAAGCCACGCTGAGTTTCAACTGATGAATCAGAATTCTGCATGGAAGGATTTGGGTACAAACATAATAAGGAAATTTAGCAATATCTTTCATATTATTCTTTTTTTTTTTTTTCTTTTTCCCCTCATTCTTGCTTTTCCTTGGTAAACAGCAGCACTTGCTGGCAAGAACGGGAATAACAGATCAATCTGCTTATTTTCTGTTGATTGGATCGATGTTTCAGTCATCCAGCTCTTTTCCAGTTGTTACCCAGTGGAGAATTTACTGGTGAGGAGGAAGATGTGTAGTATATTGGCACAAGATGCAGGCTCCTTCCTAATAACATTAAGGCCTTAAGAGCATCTAAAGTCAAATCTAGATTTTCCTTGTGTGGTTGAAACTGGAATTCTTCAGAATTTTTCCACTAAAAGAAACAAAGTGCTGTCAGGAATTAGACAAGACAAAATTTGGTCCCTAGTTAGCACATGAAATTTTATTTAAATAAGAAAGAAAGAGTTAATTGAAGGTTGCCTGTTCCTCATTTGCTAAGCAGCAGAACTTTTCTAGGTGTGAAACTGTGGTTATTAACCATAGTTAATGGGGATTGTCTTATTCATTGCCATCACCCTGTTGCTGGTGATGTCAGGAGATTTACTTTATTTAAAGAAGAACACAAAGACCTGGGCTTGGTGTATTAGTAGTCATTGAAGGTGAACATAAAATAAATACAACGGGAACAACATACTGAAAAGAAACGCAGTTTGTAAGGTAGTTGAGTGCTTAATTCCTTTTGTTGCATTCCTTTTGCCCAGGTCTGATAAAAATATGACCAGGAGAAAAAACAGAAAACTAACAAAAAAGCTTTGACTCTACTAAAGTGAAGCCAAGACAGGGATAATAAAATAAAACATAAATAGCTGATTTCAGTGGAGATTAGGGGAGCTAACTTGATTTGCCCTGATGATGTCCTTTCTGGTCCCATCACTTCTGGCAGAAGGCAATGAAATGTGGAGGTTCTGCATCAGGTGTGAGCACTGCAGAATTACTTGTCTTCGGTCTGCCTTGGTGTCCATTAACGTACCAATGGGTATAATTTTAGGTAAATGTTGGTGTTGTGGTTTTGTGTCTTCGTAGTATTCTGCATGTTTTAGGTTACATTGTTAGACTGCATTGTGTCTTGTGCATGGGACAGCACAGTCCTGAATTTTTGGATGATTAAAGAAGAAAGTGTCTGTAAAAATATATGGAATAATGTGTATTGCTTTCCTTAGGGAAACAGAACTCTTTGTATGTGACATAATTCCCCTGTCAACGTCACTGCTGTTGCAATGATGCTGTGGGGTTGGCAGAGCTGGATGTACTAGGCCAACTCTGAGGCAAGAGAGCATCTGCTGGAATGAATGCAGCTCTCCAGCCTTTGGGAATAGCAGGGAATAATCTTCCCTGCTAACTGACTGTTGTAATTTCTTTTAATGTGCTTGATAATAGCTGCTGTGAAGGAAGATGGCATGGTCTGTAGTGGCAGTTCTCCTCTTCCTAATCCAAGGTTTGGTTTGTTGGCATCACCAGCTGTGGTAGGTCCCACCTCCCTGGATGTTGTCCCCTCCCTGCCCCAGTGGTTTCACTGAGATGTGGATTTTTCAGCAGTTTTAAAACTTATTTTTTCCAAAGGTGGCATTTTTCTTACTCATCTTAAACAAACAACACCGCAACAACATTTGCAGTCCGAACATTTCTTAAACGAAAGGGGAAAAAAATCTGTGCTGGAGTATTCAGAAGATTCCCTAAACTTGGAGCTACCACTCCAAGTCCATTTCTAAGTGTTACAACCCTGTGCCTCACCTAACAACTGCCAATGTGCAAATCCACTTCTGTAGCTCGGATTCATCTCCAAAGTAATTTGTAAAAATGGTGTTTGGAAAAGAAAAGGTAGCCAAGCCTGGAGCCCACTGTTGCATGCTTTACTTGTCTGGACCTGGGGGCAAAACTGATCCCTGAAGTTCTGTAGGACTTCCCCTTTGAAAGAGGGAGAAGGAATATTGGGAGGCAAAGGAAAGCTTGGGATTTTCCATAGTCTTCTGCTTAATTTAAAACAGTGATTCAGACAGCCAAGGGAGACCGTTTATCTGTTCAGTTACGGTATAGGCGTTGCCTCCTCTTGTGCCAAATACCTTTGATGATGGGAGGAGACAACATGGTCCTTCTTGTAACCTGAGAAGAATTTAGGTTGTTAAAAAAGTAATAACCGTCTAGATCTTCCAGTCTGCTAAGCCTGTGCTGCTATTTATACCTTGTAGAAGAGAGTATGGATAATAATACAGTTGAGGAAAAAAAGCCTTTAATCAATGAGTATGTTACTCTCTTAGGATGCTGCTGCTTTTATTTCTGACTGATCAGGGCAGCTTCTTATTTTGTGTCTCCTGGAGAAAGCTACTGTGTGTGGCTTTGTCCCTCCAGCAGCTGCGGTGGCCCGTAACGATAGAGAGCTGTGCTGTAGGTCGGAGATAAGCGTTGGAAATGTGAATGTTTATTTCTGAAACATGATACAAATGTAATAACTTCTGACGATCAGCTATAGATTAGCAAATACTTGGTGAGTCATAAGTTCCCCTTGCTGCTTTATTTATATATTTTTTTTCCCCCCTGTAGCATGTCATAAACGTTTAGGAAAGCTCATTCATCCGAGGTAGGCGTGAAATCAATCTTTGATGCACAGGATTGTGACTCAAGGAGTGGAAACAAAAAGGCCACTTGGTGTAATGTCTGCTGCTGTCCTCTTGCCAAATGCCTGGAGCAGAGGGGGAAACCTCCTCTGCTGTAGTTTGTTTGGAAGATGCTTTGAAGATTATGGATCTCTTCTATATAGTGTACACCAATTAAATGTGATTAGGAGTGTTGTAGGTAATAGCTCTGCTATGAGGATGAAAAGAAGATGAGAAAGATGAATGGCACAGGATATGAAGGTATTGGCTGGATTGTGGCGATGGGTATTGGGAGTCTCGGGAAGCAAGGCGGCAGGGACGCGTGAGGCAGTCTGGCCTGGCAGGAGCTTTGTCCGGAGGGTTTCTAGAGCAGGTGTCAGGAACTGGCTGGGAGCTGATACCAAGGTGAGTTTCCACTTAATCTTCTTGCTCTGTCTGCTGTCCCTCTCTTTCTTGTGTATGTATTTGCCTTTGGCCCTTCTTATAGAATCTCTAGAAGACCCTTTTATGCAGCACAAAGGGAAACTCAGAGCCTTCAGCCTCTGTTTCCTGTCCATTCTTTCTTTCTAGAAATTAAGTATGTCATATATACCCTTAGCTGTGAGAACTTGCCTTATCCTTTCATATCCATCTTCCATCCCCCCAGAACCCAGCAATTCTACCAGGCTCCCCATCCATTGCTTCCCATACCTGTTCATCCATCCTGGAGGGGTTTCTATCTGTTGGTTAAGTTAACTGGCTGCCATAATATAACAGATCTCCTTCACCTTCTCCTCTTCTCACCTTGGAAGTCACTGTTATATATCTGTCTTGTGGTAGAGCACATCTGCTTCTCCTCCTGGAGGCTTTTGTTGTGTGCTTATCCACCTTCTCCAACAGAGCACTGTTTTGTGATCGTTATCCTCATGAGCCTTTTCAAATGGTCTTATTAATAAAATAGTGATTCGAGAGACTGGCAGTGAGTCGGTGTCATGTTGTTAGGGCTGTCTTAGTGGCACAGAGGAACCTCTGCGGTGTTCCCAGTGGATGACACCCACTCCAGTGCTTGTTGTCACAGGGACACATTACAACCAGCCTGGCAGCGTAGGTCTGATGGAGCAGCTTTCAGGGTGCTCTTGCCTGCTGTATGTGTTTGAGCAGTGTTGATGTTCCTGTAATTTGCACTGGGTGGACAAACAGGCTGCTTATTGCTCCTGTTGATCGCCCAGGAAATGTACTGTCAACTCCACCCTTTTTCCTGATGTGTAGCCCTTCCCTCCAATCCAGTGTGGAGCTAAACTGGAGAGGGGAACAGAGAACTGGGTGAGTCATCTCACAAAGCTGTCACAGCAGGTGTCTTACTGAGCCTGCTTACCTTGCTTGCTTTTCCCTGATAGGTCTTTTTCAGGCCCATCTCTTCAGTTTCTTTGGGCTGCTCTCTGACAAGATGCTTTTAATAGAAACAGTCTCTTTACCTAATTTTTTTCCCCGTCTGTCTCCATCTTCCGTTCTTTCCCATGAGATCTTCAGCTTGCCAGCACAGGGGGGAATTGGCAGGTAAAGATGATCTTGAGATGCTTTCTGCTGCAATGCTTCTTATGGCAGCATTACATAAAATCAACTTATAGAAAATAAAGGGGAAATATTAGCAGGGCAGTGCCTGGGGAGGAAGGAGAGGGAAGGCTACCAGCTCCAACGCTGTTTCAAGTAAAAGCTTCTGCCGGCTGGCCTTGGTGCATCAAAATGAGTTCACCATTAACTATAGTATGGAAAAAGTATTCCTCCTTCCTGAGTATTTCTCCTTTCAAAGGAAGAAGAGATCCATGGCAGGAATTGGTTATTCTTTTATTATCATCGTTTGGAGAGTTGGAGAGGGACTTCTTTGTCAGAGAGTGGAGTGACAGGACAAGGGGTAACAGTTTGAAATTGGATATTAGGAAGAAATTATTTACTGTGAGGGTGGTGAGACATGAACAGGTTGCCCAGAGAAGCTGTGGATACCCCATCCCTGGAAGTGTTCAAGGCTGGATGGGGCTTTGAGCAACCTGGTCTGGTGGGAGGTGTCCCTGCCCATGGCAGGGCGGTTGGAACTGGATGATCTTTAAGGTCCCTTCCAACTCTAACCATTCTGTGATTAAGAAATGACAAACCAACCCCTTTGGCTGGCATCTGTTGTAGGGATTGCCGCTGTCTCCTGGCACACTTTTGTCTCCCCCATGTTACTTACATTGTCTGACTTCTACAGTAAGTTCTTTGGGACACAAGTGATCATGTTTGCTCTTTGTATAGTGCTGTTTGTTCAAGAGGCTGATCGATGTTGGGTGCTCCTGTGTGCCATGGCAGTGCAAACAAATAAGTGGCTTATGTGCGGCAGGTAGAGACTTGGTGTATATGTGAATAAATGTGCACAAACCCTGGAGTATGGTAATATGGGAGGGAGGGGAGATGTATAAAAAGCTCAAGTTTTGTGTCTTTGATAAATAAGCAGTTTTCAGGTAGAGACACAGAGCAATCTCCTCCCTGCTCTCCCAAGTGGGTAAAATACTCGATAAAACTGCTCAGGGGAATGTAGCAAAACAGAAGCTTCTGGGTATGGGTTACTGTCTGTTTTTAATCTCAGGAGCAAGTCATTCAACAGCTGGTTTATTTAATGCTTTCAAATGTAATTGTAACTTTTAATGCAGATGGGCAAAGCCCTTACCCACTTAAACAATTAAATTCATTCAAATGTATCATTGAGTAAATGAATGCTTTTTGAGCTTCATTTTTTTAATCTACTCTGAAAGAAAAAAGCTGTAATAAGAGATGTCTCCAGTAAGTCCGTTTTGGCTTAGGCAACTCTTAAATTCCTCCATCACTGGGAGAAGTGCTGTATGGTTTCTTTTTACACTGTAGATGTTTAAGGGGAACATCTCGGTGGAAACTAATTAAAAGTATTAGGAGCTGTGTTTATTTATAAGGTGTCTGAATAATTATTACTCAAAGTCTGAGTATTATTTTCTTGGGAAGTCCCTCATTAGAAACTCTGCATCATCAAGGCTGAACTGGACTGTTACTTAACTAGTTTCAGTTCACATCCAAGCAGAGACGCAAAGAAACACTGCAGAGACATACATGCTGTGAATAAGAAAGCAAATCTTCCAGCATCCCAGATACTTTTCATAGCTCTTTTTTTCCTTATCTGGAACTTAAATGCAGGCAATCCTTAGCTGCTTGTGCACTGAAATGTTAAGTGTACGGAGTGATGGTGTGGGTGGTAGTGAGAGGGAGGGCCAGAGAAGTCAGGGAGGGATGTGTGTACTTTCCCCCCTCCCACAATAATGCTAGTGCTGCTGGAGATCTCTGAGCCTGCCCTGTACCTTCTACCAGACTGCAAGCCCTCAGTGCAGCTCTGCTTGGGTGATACATCCAAGTATTTGGCCTCTCTCCATTTTCTTTAGAACAGGGACCATTGTTTGTGCCCAGACAACAGTGGCTGTGTTTCCTAATTTGAGAAACGCCTTATAGAAAGAGGCCTTTATCATCAATCCTGCTTTGCAAATGTGGAAATAGAAACAGAAAAGGGAGCAGCTTCCCCTCAGGTGATGCAGATGCACCAGCAATCAGGAACAGAGTCCTTGTCCTTGCCAGGTTCAGTAGTTATTTCATCTGATGTTAGTGTCACCAAGGAAAACTCTCCTGTGAGCTTCTGAAAATAAAAATTTATTAGAAAACTGTTGCAGAATGTGAACAACCCTTCCCTCTCTGCAGACAGAGAGGTTGCAATTACTGATGATCATGGCTGTAAGCTACTGGCAATGATACTCTTTGACAAGTAGTAATACCTCAATAGTCCGTGCTGGAGCTAGAGGGTTGGGGACACATGGAAGACAATAATAACACATCAACCAGCTACTTCTCATCCATCAGCTTACTGGAAAAGGAAGTTCCTGCACTGTCTGCTCATGACTGTGGCTGGGAAGTGTTCTCCTGCATGGTCCCATGCACGGGGAGTGAACTCTGACCAGCTCTTGGAAGTTGTCATTTAGTTTTTGTTACACAACACTTGTGTAACACTTGACTTTTCCTTAAACAGAACAAAACCAAAAGCCTTTGGGGTTTCTTGTTCTTATTTTCTCAATTCTTCAATTGTCTGCGGGGTTTTTTTTGTTACTTCTCTTTTTTTGAGAGCTGATGCTGTTCTTTTTGGAGCCATAAATACACATTTCTTTCCCAATTTGATTTTTCTCCACGTACACCCCTCCACATACATCTCTTTCCCAATATGATTTTTCTCTGTCCTTACTACGATGATGTTCAGTCTCACTTCCCACACTTTTCCATCCCTGTCTTTCCTTGTCTTCCCGCACCTGCCCTAAATACCTGGTTCCTGCCTGTGCCATATCCCTTGGGATTGTTCCTTGCACACCGACTGTTGTCCTGGCAGCACCTTCTCTGCATCTCTGCTTTTCTTCCATTTCCCTTTACCCTCTTCTCCTAAAGGAGAAGTCCTCTTGTACTGTACCCTTTCTTTTCATGTGAAGGCTTCTGCTTTATTTTCCCCTCTGTCTCTCCTTATTCTTTTCCTTGTACCACTGAAGGCTAAATGGAATTTCCGTACCTTTCTACCTAGTAGCCAGGTCTTGATTCTTTGTGTTTTCACAGTACAGAGGAATCTCAGCTGTAGCTCTGTGCTTCATAGTGTTCTGTGCAGCACAAATCCAAGGATGATACCTGCGATGGATTAAGGCATGGACTCTGAGGGCGAATCGAAATCGCTTTATTGGCTATTTTGCAGTGTTCTCACACCTTTTCTTACATGACTGGTTGTCTGCTTGGTCCACAACCTTGTCCAGGAGCTTCTTGTTTGCATCTTAAAAGTCGGTTTCCCAAGCTTGTTGCTCTTTTCCTTATCTTGTTCTTCTTTTGCTGCTGTCTTGTTATTCAAATCCTGTTAACTCTTCCCAGCCTGTACTGTCTAGGTTCCCCACAGGTCCCCAGAACTCTGGTGAACTTATGTAGCTTAGGCAGAAAGGGTAGGAAAGTAAGTAATACAGAAATTTACACAGTGATTTATTTTTGCCTGTTTACTCTGAATTGTTTGCTTCTGTGGCTGGTAGTGAGATGACTAGAGTTTAGCATGAAGGCTGTACTGTGTGACATGGCTGATGTTAAAGTCTTATTATGCCCCTGTCGTGGATGGGGAGGAACTCAGATGTGGTGACTTGATTTAGCATGTTCCTGTCACAGAATAAGGGAAAACTTGCCAACTGAATTGGAAGTGATGGCTTGATTGCATTGGAACTTTTCTGTTCCTAAATGATTAATTATTTCCTGTGTCCTCATGCCCCTCCTTCCCAAAACAAATGAAATGTAAGCAGAGTTGGCTTTGCATCTAAGAACTGGCCTTCTGCAAAATGTAGCGAGAAGGAATCAATTAATGCTTTTTTTTTTTTTATGGTTCAATTATCAGTTCATAAGAGATCTCAGTTATTCCACAATAGTGTTTTTCTTGGTTTGTGCAACCACTGGCATGTGAAAAATCTATGCGTTGCCAATGATGATCTGTCTGTTGATGTGCTACTGGAACAGCAGTGCGCTGAGTGATATTTTAGATTTGGTCAACCATTAAGCAAATGTTTTCGTATAGTTCGGTAGTTTTCTTTAATTGCATGAGCAAGTAGATGCCAGAACTGGTAGACCTGGAATGTAACGGTGCTATTCTCATAGGAGAGAAATGGCTTTGACCAGCATCCTGTCTTTCTTCTTGCCCTGCTCCTGTCTTGTCTAAGAAATACCAGAACAAGAAAGGAAGAAAGGTGTATTTTGGAGCTTGGTGGTAGTGTGAGCAGTGCTAGGTGTAAGCACCCGGAAGCCTAATGACGAATTAATCTATTAAAAGTGTACGTTTTCTTCCCCTGAGTGTTTCTGTTGATCTAATGAAGGAGTCATCTTATAAAGTCTTGAATTGCTCATGGCCCATGGTCATCATGGCTGCAAGAACGTCACTTTTTGTTATTGCAAGAATATAACTTTGATGTTTCAGGCGAATGGATTTGTTCATCAGCTGCTCTTAGCAAGTCCTTTGCAGATGCATCCTGCAGTCATTTGTCCTGGTTTCTTTTATACTTAGGGAAGGCAAAGGAGCTGTACTGATGTTGAGATTGACCAAGGGTGGTCTGGGCTGTCTACTTTGAGTCTCTGGTGAGTTCTGGCCCAAGACCTTTAAACAATGGCTTTTCTATGTGGACGCATCTGAGTCCAGCTCCTGTTACTTGCAGCCTGCCATCCTGAGCTTGGGGTGAGGGGTAAAAAAGACCAAGCTGGAAGAAGAAAAGGGAAGGAGAGAGAAGGGCAGGCAACTTCGTCTTAAAACTTATAGCCTGACTCAGGGAGGTGGTGAGAGAAATGGGGGCTTCTGTCTGATTTTTCAAAGACTGGTCATACTGACCTTTCAGAATCGAGGAACGTGGTGACTAAGGTCTTTGCTAAACCTCTGGATGTAGCCAGCCTGACATCTTTGTGTGCTGGCAGTGGCTTTCCCTGGTGACCTCTAGAAGCACAAAGTGTGAACGCTGAATTGTGGCCCTACCTCTTCCATGGAGTGTCTCACAAAAAACTGAAAGAAACCGTCTTCCATGGACCAAATACTCAGCCTGACATGTGAGGACAGGAACTAGACATGGGACCATTTCTGCATCTCTGGTGTCCTTGAAAACAAGTGCAGCAGGACCTCTCCTGCAGCAATTTCTGGCCACCCCTGCCAGGAGTAGACTTATTCTCTCAGATCTCCCAGCTATAATGTTATTTCATCAAATGTGACGCTGTTTCTTTTGGAGTGTGAAACATCCCAAACCCTTCACTAGACTTCTTTTCAGAACACTCTGAATTTTGGCTTATTGTTTCCTGGAAAGACGAAGAAATAGAACATATTACTTGTACAGGATTTATTTCTTTACTATCAGCTTTTGGTCTATTTGAAATGACTAGTTGAGCTTCAGTAACGTGGTGCTTGTATTTGTTATAATAAGCAGATTTATTCTGGGTCTGACTTTGCCTACCTGAGGTGGTGTTACCCTGAAACGCAGGAGTCCCTCTCTGAGTGTGAGAACTGTACTTTACTTGTCCCTAAAGCTAGACTGTTGCTCCTGGAAGGTGTTATTTATTGTGGAAATAGTCATACTTTGGGAGCAAACTTTTCTGTCTTTGGCAAGAAGTTTAATTTTTGTTTCTAGCTGAAATTTGAACCCTTGGTAAATAACATAGTGAATGTCCTTTTGTTTTGAAGTGTGTGTTGGTTGCAGGAAGGATGCTGGAAGTTAGGTGTTTTGTGTGACAGTGCACCCTAAGTAGAGATTAAGCATCTAAAAGTCATCCATGCTTTATTTTCTAACGTTTAGGTGCTATTTATTATCTGTATTCTAAGTCTTTCTGGCTTGTCTCTGTGTTTTGCCTAATAATTAATGCTTACATTCTAATCAATGGCAATGCACCTGAAATCAGAAGCAAGTGCTGGGACCACAGCTTGAATGACACTGCTGGGTGGACCATGTACTCAAGCGGCTCTGGCCGCTGGCTGAGTCATCCTGTGTCTAAAAGCTTAGTCACCTTTTAGATTAAGTCTTTGAAATACTCATTTTTATTTCAGTTTACCGGACAAAGCTCACTGAATTATTCTAAAATTGATGAAATGTTGTTTGTTCTTAGTCCAGTAGAAGCAGTTTAAAAAATGTCTGGAAAAGTATTTCTCAACAGATGCTTTGGTCTTTCTGTTGACCTGAAATTGCTTGCATTATAACTTGGTGATGCACCGAGGGCTACTCTCTGAAATAGAAAATCTAATACACCCTCTACAACAGTCTGGGTGTTTTCTTTTAAAATGCTACAAGAAGCATAAATATAGCTGGAGCACCTAGTCTGGAGTCGGGGACGAAAATAAACATGACATTATTATATTAAACTTGGACGCAGTTCTGACTGGTGATGTGCTTTGATAACTTTGACATCTAATATTTTTAAGCAGACTTTAAGGTTTGTCAGCTTTGCTAGTTCGGTGGCTAAGCCTTCCTCAGTCCTGCTTTTTTCTCTGAGGTTCTTGATTTGGTGTTTGTATCCTTCTCCAAAGTCTGCTACTACAGAACGCTATGCCTTTGCTTTTCCCTGCTCATCCCAAAGTGGCTGTTAGACTCGATGCCCCAGCTGCCAACTGCAAATGCTCTTTTTTTTTTTGTACAGCAAGGTCAATATTACGCAGATTAGCAATCAGCTCCCTCTCTGATTGCTACACTACTACTGCACTTCTGTCGCTCTCCCTTCCTGCGCCGAAACTCCTCAGTTTAGGAACGTTGATGTGCAAGGGTTAGAATTGTGCTGTGAATTTGCCAGGACTCATTACGCTCATCCAGACTCTTAAATGGCTCTTCCCTTTCTTCTGCTTGGGTTTTAGGGAGCTGTCGGCATCTTGCCAGCAGAATTTTGGCCACTGAGCTGCTCTGTGTCTACGCCACTGCTATTACTCTCACTGCTATACCAATAGCTGTATTTATATTTGCAGTATCACCAGCTACAGACCTTTCTATTTTAAGTATCCCTGGCATGCTGTAGCCTTTCCAGAACATGATTTGCACTCTTAGGGAAAATGAAAGATGCATCCAGAAAGCAGCAAGCTTGCAGAAGTTTGGATGTACATCAAGTTTCCCTGAGGCGTACCTTAAGAGAAATGACGGCTGGTTATGAATTATGACTGCTAGAAGATTTCTTATCCCTTATAGAAAGCTAACAAGGAAAGATTCTGACTGATTCTGCCTAACATTTTCCAGTGTATGTATATTTGTAAAATACTTCTGGTTTTCAATGGTGAATTGCTATTAACTCAAAGCCTTAAATGCAGTAACGTGGAGCGGTCGCTGACAGTAGTGTTTGGTGAAGAGGATGCTCTGCCAGGTTCCTCTAACCTGTCAGCTTTCCCTAAACTTGCTTAAAGATGACAAAAAGTGATCTTGGGCACTGGCACTGTTGCAGAATAGCATCGTGCTGAACAACCTTTGTGTGTATACATTGGATTTGAGCAGGAAAAACGCTGAGGGCTGACTCACCAGAATGTGTTTGTTGGGTTTTTTTTTTGGGAGGAGGGGGGTTCAGCTGCTCACCGTTCCCTTGCAGTCAGATTTGATCCCTTAGTATTTTAAGAAGGCAGTTAGGGAAATTTGCCATCTCCACATGGCGTTCTGTGCTGGGCATGCTCGATGGGGAGAGGAGAACATATGTGAGGGTTCAGTGGTTTCTTGTTGGCTCAGCTAACTGGATTTTAGTAATTGTCAACATTATTAAAAGCTTACATGATATCTCTATTTAATTCCATTAAAACAGTTTGGCTGGTAGAAACATTCAGCCTCTGGATCTCTTAAAATCATAGTAGGTCAACAGACAAACTTAATTATCAGGACTAATAAAGAATATAACAACAAGGGCACTGTGAGTAGATGACTTGTGTGGAGCCTGTGTTGCAATACACACACGGAGCAGTTATTGAAGAGTAGCAAGAGTCTTGTTGCAACTGTAAATGTTCTTGTAAATCGTTCCAAAATGGATGCAGTGCCTGGGCCACATCATTCTTGATCCTGTTTGCTGTGGCTGGATCCTTTCTAACTTGAAAGAATAAAATACTTCAAAGTATATCAAAAGACAAAGACTTAAGATTCAGTGTTACTGGGCCAAATATAATTTGGGTTGGAAGTGACCCCTGAAGGTCATCTGGTCCAACCCTTTGGCTCAATGTCCAAGTTTTAAGTTGGGTAAGGCTCTAAGCAGTCTTGTCTAGTCCAGCTTTGCGTATCTCCCAAGTATTACTCATGAAAATGTTGAACTGTGTTGATGCCAGTGTTGACCCCACCAAGGATGGCTGCTGTTAAACCAACCCACCCACCCAGTGTGGGTTGACCTGCTGACTGCTGCCTGTAGAGCTAGGCAGTCTCTCCAGATTTCCTCATATCTTTTTAGTCGTGTAAGCAGCAATTTTTGCTCTCCGGTTCTGTTTGCTGAGCCAGCCAGCTCGCTGTAGAAGGTGTTTGGTTTGGTGAGGCATGGGAGCTCTCCCGTTGCCTCTCCCTATTCTGTGTAGGTCAGAGAGATGTCTGAGCACTTTGCTTTGCCCTCTTGCTAATAGCCCCAGGCCTACATGGAGTCAAGAACCAAGGTAGAGCAAAGGACTGTTAATTTCTAATGTATTTTCTTTTTGTCAAAGGGCTTAGAAACACTAATGTTTGCAGAAGGACCTTACTGAGCAGGGATGCAGGGCTGGGGGCTTTCCTTCCAGCGGCCAGTGCCGGGCACTTCCCAATGCACTTCACTGCCTGGATGTTCCAGGTTTCAGAACAATCCCTGCTGTACTGATAGGTACATTGAGGGTGGGAAGAGTTTGTTTCCTATTGAAGAAATTAATTGCTGGTAACTTTCCACATTCTTCTTTCTCAGTTTTGTCACTGAATATTTTCCAGGACCCATTTTTTCCGGAAACAGTTTTGGCTGCAAAAAGCTACAGGCTGTTTTCTGGTACAGTTCAGTCAGGAGCAGCTAGTATTAAGAAGAAGAACTCATTTGCATTTCAGAACTTGTGGATTATTAAGTTTCCAATAGCAGAGATTTTTTTTTTTTTCTTCTTTAAGTGCTAACAAAATATGTGTATGTACAAAAGCTGTATTTGAGTGCACAGAGATTAAGCCAGCTATAAATAGCATCTTCCATGACCCTGCTGGAATTTTCTTTAAGCTTGGAAACACTGAAGTGTGTGTTTTGTCAGATTTGAATCATGAACCTTGAAGAAGAGCTAATGAATTCTTACTTCTCACCCCTAATCTCCAACTAGAGCATTCTTTATATGAAGAGCAGATCAGTCTGAAACTGTTGCTTAGTTGCCTTATTTAACTTTTTACTTGCTTTGTTCATTGTGATGGTTTGTTTGTTTTTTTTGCTCCAGTTGGTGTGTTTATGAAAATAATTAATTTCAACCCATATTATCAAACCCCTGCAAGCTCTGCGATTGTTGCTGTGGCTGACAGTTTACAAAAGTCTACTTTATTTCCTTATTTCAAAACCAAACTTCACTTGTTGTAACTCCTCATGAAATGCATGGCTTTCTCTGTTATGCTGGCTGGTTTTCCTGGTAACTTAATGAAGAGGCACAGCTGGGATTTAAATGATCAAAAAAAAATCGGTTTTCTCTGCTACCTCTCCTGGTGGATCTGGTTGTAGGCAATTGGTAGCAAAGCACTTGGTTGCTTTTGGGGCTGAGATTTGGTTCTGGTCTTTGAAAGTGTTCCCTGGCTGCGTTGCAACTAACAAACCGTTAATGGTGTTTTGCCAACAAAACAAGAAAAAAATAATAAAACCACATGCATCCTCCCCATTGAAATGGGAATGTTTTGTAGGAATACATTAACTGACATTTTTGGTAGGAAGCAATCAGAATGCTTTGCATGTCCTTTTCGGATGCAGAATTTCTTTCAGCATATATTAGCATTTAAGTGGATGCTTTGGTAATCAGTTGAATCCTTGCTTCAAAATTTATTTCTTTAAATTCGTCTTCAGTTTCTGCATAGAACAGAATTGTAAAAAATAAAATCTGGTGCTTGACTAGCTCTTGTTTGGCATGAAGTTGTAGAGCACTTAAAATTCCTCATACTACAGCTTTAATTGCCTGCTAATCTCGCCTAAAGATTGGCTGAGAATGTCAGCTGGGTTCTCCTGTTGCTTATTTTTGGTAGTGTAGACTGCAAATGCTGGGAGAAAATGTACTGGGAGTATTTACTGCAGAAAGTGGGCAGAGGGGTGTGGAAACCCCTGCCTAGAGGTCAAACTGTGAACACTTAGTTTGTTGGCTATTGATCTGTATCATTAGTCTGACAGATACATGGCTTTTGTAGAATGGGTTAATAATTTCTTGGTGTAAGGCAAAAGCAACAACAGGTTGACCCGATCCCCCTGAACAGGACCCTGGTGGAAGGAGATGGTCTGTGATGATGTCCCCAGCTCCATGGAGCCTTCTTCCACCAACAGCTCCTTTGGACAAAGACTGACCAACAGCCGTGCCTTCCTCTTTCCTTTCTACGTTGTGTTGAGCTTTGATGAATGCTTTAGTACTCGTGTTGTTGGCAGTTCCCTTTTTTTAGAAACAAACCTTAGCCACAGTAACTCTATATCCATGGTGAGTAATGGAGAAATCATTGCTCGTTAATGATTCACTTGCAGGTTCCTGTATTACTGTTGCTCAGTGGCTTGGGTTGCAGTTATCTGCACAAGTATTGCTCAGATGAGCACTTGGACCTGATTTTCATAGTTTCAGTGGGGTAATTATAACGACAGGATGGCCAGTGTCTGCCTTGGGTTACTGACCCTCTGGTCCAAAGTGTGTCACCCTAGAGCAGGTCCCAGTGATGCTCTGTGTAGAAATTCTGTGCCTTTGAACCTTGCAACTAAAATAACATGGGTGCTGCTTAAAGAACACTTCTAAGAGGGTTGGTTTGTTTGTTGTTTTTTTTTTTTTTTTNTTTTTTTTTTTTTTGTTGGTTTCCAAAAGCTAAGCTTAGCTACTTGCTTAACTCAGAATTTACCTGTCCCACTGGGTGTACCTTTTGTACACTGAAAAGATAAACTACTAAATTTTACTTTTCCAGTTTGAAACTTACTTCTCTCTGAAGTGTTTTTTTTTNTTTTTTTTTTTTCCTGCAAAAGCACACTTGGTGATGCCCTTTCTTACAAAGTATCTGTGCTTTGGTGCCACAGCTGTAGGAACGGGGCATCTCATAAACCAACAAAAGCAAACTTCAGCTATTAAATAACTCAGTTGCAGAAACCGAGTCCTGAAAGAGATGCCTGGGGTCACTGAGTCCAGTCCTTTGTCTTCGTCGTGCCTGTCATATCCTCCCTTGGCTGATTGAGTTACGCAGGCGAAGCTTGCCTAATAATTCAGCTTCCGATTTTGTAACAGTCATTATTGTAAGCTGTTTCATGGTGCCATTGTTCAAATAAACTAAAAAAAAAAAAAAAAAAAAAAAAAAAATATAATGAANAATGAAAGGCTCACACAAGAACAAGAGGATGCTTGCGCTGCTTTGGGCTTAGCTACATCCTGTTTAAAAAAACAACACTCGCCATGTGGTGCTCGGGATCACTCAGCAACATCAACCCAATAATAGAAATTATAACAGAATCATAGAATGGTTAGAGTTGGAAGGGACCTNAGCTTCAGAATGTTAACAGTATGAAAACGCTGTGGCCTGGCTTTTAAATATTCAATATCTTTTCTTTCTTGATGTCTACTTGCCTCCCAGCACAGATGACCAAAGCCCAGCAGCTCCAAGTCATTTCCCAGGGACGTGGTGCAGGCTAACGGAGGCCCTGGGCTTGGCGATGCTATGGTTGAACTCACAGTTGGGATGGAAACTTGGGCACCAGAGCAGGGAGGCTTGAGAGCACAGTCTTTTTTTTCTTTTTTTCTCCTTGACAGTAGTGAACCAGTTCGGTGTTAGTGCAAAGGAAAGCTTTTCTCGTCATCGTTTTCCCACTGTCATTTCACAGGCATGGCTTCATGCCCTGTCCATTTTCTTCCTCGTGTTGCGTTTTTCCCCTTTCTCTTCCCTGCAGGCTGCTCTTTCCCTCCCATCCTGCCTGTTGGCTCCCAGAGCGGAGCCAGAGCTGGTGGTGGGAATTTGGGAGCGCAACCTGCCAGAGCACCTTTGCCTTTCCAAATTCATAAGCTCCAGGATGTCGCATACCAGAGAACTCAGATCTGCATTTGGGTTTAAGTTTGTGCAAAAAGTGGGAATGTCTCTGCTTGGATTCTTTTTCTTCAACTTAATAGTTCAAGAAAAGGAGCACCTTCTCATTTTTAAGAAGAAACGTGATTATTTTTATTTTTTATTTTGTGGGAGGGAAACCCCTTCAACAAGCCTGAGGTTGCTCCACATCATGTTGATTGTTCGAAAGACCTGGGCCTAAGCTCGTATGGGAAACGGCACTGCATCAATGAAAGAAAACATTCAGCAATGTGCATTTTATGCAAGCATTTAAACTTTTTTTTGTTTTGTTTTTGTTTAGTAATAAAAGGAACAAAGCTATTATTAGTGACCATGGGCTTGGGGAGTTTGCTAAAGCAGCAATAGTTACTCATCTGTTTTCATTTGCAGAAGTATTCTAACAAAAGGCTGCCACAAATGCAGCAGCGGGGTTAGGAGGTGGATGGTAGGAGTGGAAGTGGCAGTTTCTGGAAGCCGGTGCTTACTAAGACCTTTCTGTCTAGTCTTGGCTTTGTTGACCATCAGGAGCACGGTTCCCGGTGAGCTCTTGCCTTGCTGGACTGAAAAAAGAGAAAAAGGATGAATCCCCTGGGTAAGTTCTGGCTCCTTTTTTCTTCTCAGCGTTGCTGCAGGGCTGTGCAGAGCAATGGGCATGTCTGGTGCCAGCCCGGGATTGTGTTTGCACATCAACTCCTGCAGCTGCCTGGCAGGAGCTGGAGAACAAACAGAGGTGTATGATTGATTCAATTATTATTATTTCTTTTTCTGCCCCCTCTCCTCCCCTCCTGACCCAGGTAGGAATTACCAGCCTTAACAACAACAACAACAGAAAAGCCCAAACTCACACAAGGTGGTAAATATTTCTTTGCTCGTGTCTTTTTTTTCTTCTACAAAGCAGCTGAACAAGCATGCACAGGACCTTTTTTATGTGCTTTAATGTTCAGCCAGCTGGTCCAGGGTTCGCCGTGGACTGCAGAACCGTGAGGTCGATGCCGTTGCCGTGTCGATGCGGGTTCCTCAGACGTGCAGTAAGAGCAGGAGAGTTTTCAGCCAAAAAATGCTGCTGTCAAATACTGGCATGGGAAGCAAAAATGAAATGCTCCTGTTGATTTCCGTGGGTTTGGGACCGTGTCCCAGCTAAAGTTGGTTGCAGTGTGTGGAATGAATGTATGCTTGAATTTAATGCTGTAGTTAAATGCCTAGTGAAAGTTTGCTGCCTAATAATCTCATTAAAATCGGCTCCCTTTTCTCCCCAGTCCTGCAGCAGTTAAGAGTCTGAGCTTGCAATTTGAGTTTAAATCCTAAGGCCACTAGGACAAATACCCCAAGAAATAATCTTGAATAAGCAACAAAAGCTTTTTGAAGTAACTCTCAGAAACTGCTGTTTGCTTAGATGTCTGTCTGCTGAAGATGCAGACTTAAAACCATGGAAGACCTAAATGGGAAGCAAGGATGGGGAAGGAGAACTCTTGTTTGTCCGTAGAGATCTGTCGGGGTGGCTGAGCCACAGCATAGAGAGTTCCAAGTGTTTTTCTAGTGTCTGAAATGATATTGTCTGTGGTTTTTAGATAACAGATAAACAAGGGAGGAATAATTGGGCTGCTTTATCGGGCTGCTTACAGAAACTTGAAGTTTAGCATGATAGTTGAATAGAAGGTCTTATCTGTATTCACCGCTGTTAATGGTCAGAAACTGCCATTTAAGAGTATAGATTAAGTCATTTGTGTTTTACTTTTATTAACATTTTAAATATGTATTTTTCCTGGATTTTGTACAAACATTTTTTTTCAAAAACTATCTTTTCTCTTTGCTATGTGAAATAGTATTTTACTTTCAGACGCCAAGCTTTTGGGCAATAGGGTGATAAAATAGGAAGAATGTTGCATTTATGCACAGGGCATTTATCAGGGTTCTCTTTGTTTTTAGGAGTGGGCTTTTTCAATTTTTAATTTTCCGACTTTCTTTTTTCTTTTTAACAAAAGTTTTGCGAGCACAATAAAACACCCAAGCATAGAAGTTTGAAATGACCTGGCACTAAAGGGGACGAAGTAACCTTCACAATATTGAAAAGGGATTCTGTGCATAGGACTCCAGTTTGCTTGGTTTTCCTCTGTGGCAGACAGATTTTTTTTTTTTGAAGTTTACTTTGGCAGTGATTCCTACCACCGTTATGTTAAATAGGAGTGGAAGGATGCTTCCAAGCAGCATGGTGTTTTATTGCTATGCAGGAATGCAGTTTTAAATCTTNTGTTTTAATTTCCTTGTGTTCTTCTCATGCAGCCATAGGTTCCCAAACCCACTGGAAATATTTTCACCTATTAATTGAGATGAGGAAAGTGTATGATTTAGCCATTCTGGCTTGAAGTTCACATTTTTATGCATGTGAAATATTAACCAGTACAAAAATGCACGCAGGGCGGTCCCATTGTGCATTTGTATATTTGATTTATTAGTTCCAAAGAGTTTTACTGCATTTAATCTCAAATGAAAACTTTGGAAGATGGGCTTTGCTATAGATGATTTTAGCAGTTTTCTGCCAATATCAATTTTCGTTTTGCTGCTCTAGTTATGTTGGAAAACATTATTATAGCAGAAACTATTGGATATTCATTCTTGGAGGTTAGTACATGGAGAAGTTGATAAGAAGATGCCACTATTGAATAATGCAGTGACAAAACCTAGTTATAAACTAGGTTTTTAACCTGCTGCAGCTAGATCTAGAACGTGCTGGCCAACGTCTGACAAAACTGACTGTAGGTTTCCTGGAGCATGGTCTCTGTGTTCCTGCTACTGCAGGGGAGCAAGACTGGGGGGTGCACCTTCTTTTAGGGGGGGAAAGAATCAGTGTAGGAGACTAAAGTTGGAAAGCAGGTCTTAATCTTTGAGTTACCCCTGCAGTGATGTGTCCTTACAGTAATACACTAGGAGTTGCCATGGTTCAGTGAGTGGTTCGTGGATTTTTGTGGTTTGGTTTCGTTTTGAAAACGCTGCTCTCGGTTTAGGCTGTGTTGGAAGTGCTGTGATCCTCTCCAAGGGGTGAGTCAGCCCGTTCCTACCAGCTTCAGTCTGTTACTTCTACGAGGGCATGGAGAGGGCTTTTCACCCTCTCAAACTGTGATCTTCTGCATTTACTGGGATCTCAGTAGCCTTTTACTGCCCTCTTTTTTTTTTATGGCAGTATATCAGGGTTTTTCTTGAATAAAGAAGGATACAACTTACCTGAAGTAATAATTCTAAAGGTGGTTTAGGGCTTGTTTCAGCCTTGAGTGACTCCCTCACTGACGCTGCTGATTTCATTTACAGTCCTGTTCCAGGCCACTATGCTACCAAGGTCTTGGACCTGTTTAAAAAACAAACTCCTTTGGCCTGGGAACCACGTTATTCTGGCTGACGTTGCACTCCTCAGTTTACCTGTTGCTGGTTCTGCAGAGGCGTGTGGTGGGATGAGTTGTGAAATTTGAATTTTATTTTATTTTCTTTTTGCCTAGGGCTTTTTTCGCTCTTGTTACAGGGAATTTTTGAATCCCACTCTGGAAAGATTTAACGTGCTGGCTTTTTAGTCGTACTTAAACACTTGTTTGTTTATTAAAAACTCAAATATTAAAGATTTCAGTTTTAAATAACTTTGTGTATGGACATAATCATTAGAACGTGTTATCTAATGCATTTAATCTGCTTTATCTTTTTCATGGAACATTTTCAGCTTCACACTGTTGTATATTTTGTAGATGATCTCTACTTTCCCCCAATTATTTCTAAAAGAGCAATTCTAGCAGCTAACATGAGCTAATATGTCTTTAGAAAGCACTTGCTTTGCCAGACAGGAGGGTGTTATTCAAGTTGCATAGTTGAGTTTCGTGTACTTCTTAATTATTAATTTTTTTTTCAGAATTAATTAGACTGTATTAAAAGAGCACCGGAGGCTGAAGTTCTCTGTTCTCAGACTGGGAATAACGTGGCTAGTGAAAGTGTTTGCATTCTGCTCCACTTTTGAACTTCAGTGGAAATTTTGGATGGCAAGTCCAGAATGTTGACCAGGAACGGGATAACAAGGGTTTGGATTTTTACACTGATGTAACAGACTGAAAAATTTGTTTCTCTGCTAAACTTGCGAGTAGGTGTTGCAAGAGCCTGGCAGGTTCACCTTCAGTTACGTCTTGGGTTGCTTGTCGATGCCAGGTAGGATGATGAAAGACACATGACTGTTGGCTGCAGAGGATGGGTGATACTGGGATTTAGAAACGTGGTGTCAAGCCTTGCCCAGTCTGTGTGTCCCCAAGGAAGTCCCCTAAGAGGCTCTGCCCAAAATCCTTCTGTTGAAAGTCTTTATGGGTGATGTCATCTTTGTCAGATGATGTGTGGCTGTTGGACCCTTCAGCTGCTGTCTTGTCTTTGAAAGGTATCCCTCTTAAACCTGCTCTGGATCGATTCTCTGCGTTCCTTCTGTCTGCTTCAAGTGTCTCTCTTTGCAGTAGGTATTTCTTGGGTTTATGTTGATGTTGGGGGAGACCCCTAATCTTTGGCTTATCAGTTTTTGATGGGGAAAGGAAGGGCAGGTGGGTTTCTGTAGATTAGCCTCTAAAGCCTGGTAATTTAAAGCATGAGAGCTCCAGCTTTCCAGGGTGGCAGAAGGTGGTGGGCAAACGAAGGTGTGGTGTTAACTCTTGAAAGTAAATTGGCTTAGTTCTCCTTGCAAAGCAAACTTTCTGGAAGGGAATGTGAGTTTTCTTCCTCTGTCAGGGTCTGTAAGTTATATGTGTGGTATAAGCATCTTGATGCAAAAAATTACTTAAATTGACTGACCAGTTTTGGCTGTCCAGTCTGAATTGCTAGAGATACCTCCAGGCTGGTCAGGAGGCCATTGCGTGGAAACCAGGGGAGGCCTTGTAGGACAAGAAAGTATGGTAGGTGGGTCTTTCATGTATATTCCTATTTTTATTTGTTCTGTTACTGAATTAAGAAGCAAACATTTTTGCTTAAAACAGAACAATATTTGGTTTAGACAGAACTTCTTGATGCTGACTCCGTGGGCCAGTTTAACTGAATTACGTGGTGTGGTCAACAGAAAGAAAATAGGAGCGGAGGCTGATCGTTGTGATGTGAACAAACAACAGCTTCTCCTTTTTATCACCTGCTCCCACAGTTTTCTAACTCTAGCTCGCTTTTTGCGCTATTATGTCAGTTATTTGTACCACTCGATGGGAGTTTTTGCCCATTTAAGAAATACAGATTTGGAGGAACTTCTGGATTTCAAAAATTACTTTTATTTGGAGCCTATTTTCAGACCTCTTCCTAGTGTTTAGTACCTGAAATTAGTCTTATCCATTGACTTTTTTCATTTGAACATGTGGCTGCCGCAAATTAAGGAATCCTTGCACCTCTGTTGGTCTATGCGTGGTTCAGTGCAGAAATCTGGGGAATAGTGTAGCAGCCAGACACAAAAGGTGGCGTCAGCTAAACTGGAGTCCCTTACTTGCGGAGTGGTGACATAGGCACTCCAGTTATTTCTAAATTAGTTGGAAAGGAGGGGTCACATTTTTGAGGTCTTATTTACTGCTTCAGTTCAGCACTTCTGAACTCTGGCTCACTCAGCTGGGCAAACATGGGAGAGGGTATGGGTGACAGCGAACTGGAAGGTGGGGGCGAGGGGGAAGAGAGAACTTCCAAGAAATTGCAGCACGGTCACTGCTGACACTTGTCTTTCCAGCCAGCCTAGCGTGCCAGATGGTGAAGAATGTTTCGTTAGGGTTTGGATGGGCTGGTGGACCTAGAAGAGCATCTTTGTTTTGGTGGGACCCGCTGAGAAGCCTGTTTGAGCTAGTGTGGTGTCTCCTAGAAGGTTTCATTTGTGAAAGCAACAGTTCCCGTTGTGTGCAATGCTAAATTCCAGCATATATATGCTCTGCCAAAGAGTTTGCGTTGTCCCACTACTGTCCCCTTGGGGTTTTTGGCTGGAGGGCATCTTCTGTGACCCATTCGTTACTGGCTGCTTCATTCCACAGTGACCTACTTTGATTAGGCAACAAGTCTTTATCTGAAAAGAAGCAAGTTGTTCCTTTGCCAGTCCTCCAGCTGGAAACGGTTTTGGGACTGGACTTCTCAGAAAGAGACTGTTGGTACCAGTTTAATCTTGTTCGTAGCTGGTTCATATCGCTTGGTGAAATGCCAGGGTTGTTCTCTCCTGGGTGTTTGTTTCTCCGCTGTATTTATAGACGGCAACACTCATCCCTGTCAACCTCCATTTTGTGACATTAAAATGCCAAACTTTTCTTTAGCTTCGCACTAAAAAGTGGGCTCTTGTTTCTTTCATCACTTCAATCTCAACTCCATGCTCTTGAGCAGAGGTGCCCAGGCAGGAGCCCCCACCCACAAGGACTTACACAGATGTCTTGAACTGTAGACACTGGTGCTTCTCCATCCTCCCTGGTGTTCCTTGTCTGATAGAGCCTGAGGCTGCTACTTTTTCTGCTTGGGTTGCAGTGCTGGCCATTAGGAGTGACTCATTCCCCTGGGCCTCCTCTCTGTCCCATTGAGGTGAAATTCATCATAGAAATACCGATGATGGGCCATATCCTGTTGTGCTTTGAGAGGTCCTTAATGAAGTTGTGGCAGCTCACCAGAAGGATGAGCTGTTTTTCTCCTGAACTAAGTTCTGGAACAATACAGACCAAATCCAGCAGATAGAAGTCAAGGGGAATTTTAGTCTGGTCAATGAGTTGTTTCCCAGAAGTGGCAATGGATCCAAGTCTGGAACCTTAGCAGAGGCGTTAGGTACAGATGTTTCGGGTCCCTAGAAAGGAGATTGAAGATTGAAAATAAGTGGGAATATCAAGAGGGATCCAGGAAAGCCAGTGAGCAATTCAGCTATGTAACCTGGTAACAAGCTTAAATGCTGTGCCTTCACATGGGGAGAAAAAGCAATGTAGGTCTATGTCTCCTGGCCATAGTAACAGATGGTAGAAGTTGCAATCTGGTTTGGGATTTGGAGTTGTTGACATTTTTGATTCTTTGAAAATGACTAAACAGTGCTCAGAGGAGAGACTAATGGGGGTGGGAGGGGAGCAAGGCTGGGGAGGGGATGAGTGAGAGCCCAGATACTCGGTTGCTCTCCTGCCATTCCCGAGGCCATTGTGTGTGCTCTGCTTGTCCAGGAGAAGGTTAGTGTTTCACCTTTTGCCTCTTCACCCCTTTTATCCCAAACTCCGGCAGTGCCAGCCAGCAGGCTGGAGAACCAGGGGACAAAGCTCCATCTAGTGTGTAAAGGGAGACGCCTGGAAGGTCTCAAAAGAAGAAATCCTACAGTAGATGGTTTTCCAGGGTCCAGGCTGTGCTTGACTTAGAGGTTTTTATGTTGTTGTGTTTTTATTATTTTTTATTTTTTTATTATTTTTTTGTAACTTGTGAGAATTGCAAACACTTTGACTGTGCAAGTGTTAATTGAATAACTTTGGCATCCTGACAGCTGACGTGCTTTTTCTGTACCCTGGCGCATACGGAGGTTAATACTGACTATAATACAGTAACCTATAGCGTCAATTTTAGGCAAAACCAAGTATATGTCCTTCTATTAAGATTAGCAATGATATAGACAGGCTACAGCTCTGTGAAGGGAAGGGACAGAGAAGTATAAGGATATAAAGTTAACACTTTTAAAGGTAAGATATCTTTTGACCCTTCCTGACTGATTTGTACAATCTTAAACCTCCAGTAAGTAGTAGATAATGCCAGTATAATTGGACAATACATTTTATTATCTGCTTTTAAAAACAAATCAAGAATAACAAATTGTCTTGTTTGTGCTGGAGGTCGCTAAAAATAGATGTATTTTTTCTGTTTTGTTTTGTTTAGTTTTGTTTTTCCTGAATAGTTGGAAAACCAATTGCATTTCCTGAATGTGACTTTGCAGCAGCCTCTCTAGAAGGATGGGGAATATATTTTCGGTGTATTAGATGTATATTGGCAACTCAATATCAGGCAACTACTATGTTTCTGAATCCAGCAAATGGTTGTACGGCAAAAACGGGCTACTAAGATTTGATCCAGATTTTTTTCTGTGGATAATTTTCATTTATTTTTTGTTCTTCTTAATCTACCCATGATATACTGCTTGTCATGCCTGTAGTACCGCTTCCACAAGCCAGTGCCAAAGATCACTCGGCAGAGTTGGTCCCTGTCTCTTTGGAATGTGTGGGAAGTTGGGATCAAGCACCTGTGTGGGGTTTTGTTGTTGTTTTGGGGCTTTTCATAGTTTCCAACATATTGGTAATACTGGGTTTCCTTCCTACTGGAGGAGGATCAGGAAGAACAGAAGGTGAGTGAGGAGAAGGTGAAGTTTACATCCAAAGCAGTAGGTTGGAGAGGGGGGTGGTTTCTGGTGCTGACCTTTATCAACCGAGGAATGAAAGAAATGTGAGGGTCGCTTTGCTCCCAGCAGCACATTTGCCAAGCATTTGTTTTGCAGAAACGTGGAGCTGCTCCTGAGGCCAGGCTGAGAGCCGTTATGATTTGGCTTTTTAGGGCCAGCAGTGCTGTTGGCAGCTGGGCTCCAGCGTGTCTGCGACTGCACATCATTTCCAGGTGACTACTGTGAGTTTATAAACCTGGTTGACTAATGTAGTGCTGTGTAGTCATCTGCTGTAGCCTGAAATAACAGAAGGTGTGAATTGCTGCTCCACAGCAATGGTGGGTGCTCCCGCAGGTACTTTGCCAAGGTCACAAATGCTAAATAAACCAGATTAAACAAAACCCTGTTGCGAGAATTCATGATTAACTGTAGTCTTTGCAGGATTTAGTGGTTTATAAACTAAGCGCCTGCCTTTATTTTTATTTTTTTTTCTTTTTGTCCTAGTAACTAAGGCAGATGTGAACTTCAAGTCCACTGAAACGTTTTTTTGGCTCTTGCTTCTGTTTACATGATTCAGGAGTTTGCAGTAGTTCCACAACAAATATAGCTTTGAACAGAAATAGCCATTCAAGTGCTGCGCTTCTGGCAGTGCAGAAGAGATTAAGAGAGTCTAACAAAAGGGCTTGTAAATAGTTTTCAGTTGGCTGCTTTTTTTTTCTTTTTTTTTTTTTTTCCAAAAATAAACCAATAGCAGTAACGTATTTTGAAAAGCAAGAAGTGGTGTTCGTGCAGAAGTTACACGGACGGCATGTCTCACTTGTCATTAAACTGTGCAAAGCATGGATTGCACTGAACAGTTTTACTTTAAAATAACCTTTTTTTTTTCCTAGAAGTGCAGTAGTTGTAATTTTTGAGACTTTTATTTCATGGAATGGTTTGGGTTGGAAGGGACCCTAAAGGCCAACTAGTTCTAACCCCCTCCCTTGGGCAGGGACACCTCCCACCAGATCAGGTTGCTCCAAGCCCCATCCAGCCTGGCCTTGAACCCCTCCAGGGATGGGGTAGCCACAGCTTTTCTGGGCATCCTGTTCCATTGTCTCACCACCCTCACAGTAAAGAATTTCTTCCTGATATCTATTCTAAATCTCGCCTCTTTCAGTTTAAAACAGTCCCTCCCCTTGTTTTATCACTGCACTCTCTGGTAAAGAGTCCCTCCCCAGCTTTCCTGCAGCCCCTCTAGGTGCTGGAAGGGGCTATAATGTCTCCCAGGAGCCTTCTCTTCCTTATGCAACTTTTATGCAACCTCATTTGGTTGCATAAAGTTATTTCTAAGGATTTTTCCTGGTGTCTCCTCTATGAGAAGAGCTTACGCTTTTTAGATGCGACATGAGAAAGACAGAGAACAAAAAGGTGATTGCAAAATGAAATTATGGCGGTGTGTTAGCAGGGCTGTATTTGACATGTTAAGAAAAGACGTATGAATAGATTAAGGAGGATCTTTTTGTATATATTTTGACACTTTGTGAAACTGGAAAGTATAAATGTTGGTTGTGTGTTTTTATTTTGAATGAGATTTTATTCTGTATTGTGTTTTCCGTTTTGGTATTTCTTTTATTTACATGCGACCCCAAGTTTATGTAATTACTTTCCTCTCCCTCGCTGTGATGTTCACGAACAGTTTCTGCCTAGAAACAAGGTGCAAAATTATTTTTTTCTAACGGAGGCGGAGAGGGAATTGCTAGAACAATCCCTGGAGATGCCAGTTCCTTAGTACTCCAGCATTTATATCAATACTAAATATTTCTGTGCAAGAATTTAAAGTAGAATTTACAGCTGTTGGATGGTGGGTGAAGACCTTCTCAAATAATCGCTTGCACTGACCTACCCCAGCCATCCTGTGCAGCTGCAGAGTAGACCAGAGATGCTCTGGTGTGACCCACAGCCTACACCTGAAGGTTGTAAGCACACAGGAGCCGTTCCCATCTTGGGAAATCCCCAGACTGGGAGTGGCTGGGATTTGGGATAGGTCCCTGGGGACCTTATTGCTGGATGTGGCTGTACTGAGGATGCTGCTGGATCCCATGGTAGTGTAACAGGGCTGCCTGATGGACTGCTGGGGTTTGCTCTCTCCAGGAACCTTGGTTTGAGGTTACACCACATCAGGGGATGTTGTAGGGCACATTGAATGGTCTAAGCAAGGGCACTGAAGTCCACCTCTTCTCTAGTTGTTTGCAGTTGAGCAATTCCTCCAGTGAATGGCTGTCATTTTGCTTGGCCTCAATTTCAATGTTTGCAAACATCAGTAATGTTTTCTTACATGGACAGCTGGAGCTTCTCCCACCTCCCTGTCTGTACTGCAAATACCCAAGGCAGCAAGACTGGTACATCTGTCCTGCAAATGCGAATTGCAATTGCGGTGTAAATATCCAAATGGTTGGTGAAGTTGCTGAAAGGGCTTTTTCCACCCCCCAAGTCGTAGAATTATAGAATCATAGAATGGTTAGAGTTGGAAGGGACCTTAAAGATCATCCAGTTCCAACCCCCCTGCCATGGGCAGGGACACCTCTCCCTAGAGCAGGTTGCTCAAAGCCCCATCCAGCCTGGCCTTAAACACTTCCAGGGATGGGGCATCAACAACTTCCCTGGGCAACCTGTTCCAATGCCTCACCACCCTCACAGCAAAGAATTTCTTCCTAATATCTAATCTAAATGTCCCCTCTTCCAATTTAAAACCATTACCCCTTGTCCTATCGTTCAGATTGCATGTTAACACAATCCTCTGCTGCAAGAACTCTTCCACAAATAGCTAAAAATGTAGAATAACTGTGAGCAGTGCTTAAGGACCCAAATATAAAACGTAGGGATGCTGAGGAGTTGGTTTCTGCAGTCTGGGGAGTTGCTTTGTTAGAAAGCAAAGATGCTGAAGATGCTCCCTGGTCTGCTCAGGTCCCGGAATGAGCAGCTAGAGCTGTGGCTAAGACTGAAGGGTGAGTTTGCATAGTATCTGCCTGAGATGATCTTAATACTAGTTATTGCAGTAATATGTTAGGGATTGTAGATTCATGGGCACGTGGGATTCGCTGCAATGAGCAAGTCCTGCACGCCAATAACACTGGCCTGTTGCACACCGAACACTAAATGCAGTTTGTGGTTTTCAGTGTGACTGTTTGGGGTTCTTAATCATTTAAAGCAAATCTCCCATAAACACTTTCCTTTTTTGCTCCTTGAGATCCTGTTTGCTCAGCATACCTGAGTGAGGATGTCATCTGTGTGAGATGGGGCTTCAAGCTGCCTCCTCTTCTTCAGAAGGCATGGAATAGTGCTGTAACCATGGAGTCAATAAGCAGAAAAAGCTCAGAGATGAGCAAAAGGGTTTAGGCTGGGAATTACTGGGTCACTGTCAGCCTGGAGGAGCGCGGTGGCTTCTTGGCTGGGAGGGACTCTGAGCATGTGAAGGACGACGAGCTGTGAACACAACACGGTCCTGTCTTGTTTTCTGCAGGGCTGCCTCTGGGAATAAACTTACCATCCCACTGTCTAAGTGATAGACAGTTTCTAAACCAAGATATGATAGAAAGGTGATGTGGGCGCAGATCTGGGCGCTGTGAAGTTGCAAAGTATCAAAACGTGCAGGGATCATACGTCATCTTCCCTCTTGGCGACAGTGTTATCTTCTCTGTTTGCCCAGATAAAAGAAGGTAAATTCTGTATTACAAAATCAAGAACTACGGAGTTTTGTTAGTGCAGTGTTATCTCCCCGCTTTTTTCTTTTATCACCTCTTGGTTGTTTTAGTTATCTGACTCTTTGTTTTGCAAATGTGCCTAGAGGTCTTTAGAGAGGGAAGTACCCATGGATGTGGTGTCTCAAAAATGGTTCAAAAAGCCTTTGACAAGGTCAGGCTTTCCAGTGGAAGACAAATCCACCTCATACCTTTTTTTTTTTTTCCCTCCTTAATTTTTTTGTAATACCTTCTCTAAGTTTATGATGGCTTTGAAAGTTTGAGGAACAGCACCAAACCAATATTGAGTAGCGCAGTCAACTACATTTGAAATTCCTTTGACTCTTCATGGAATATTTTTGAGAGCTTGGGGTATTTGTGTGTATGTAGGTGTTTTCACCTGCCTGCTTCTTTTCTGCTTGAGGGATTCATCCTGTTTGAGCAGAAGTGAAACTAGGGAAAGGATGCGTACACCGTCATGGTGAGTTTTGGTGCTGTTGCAGATATGTGTCTAGTTCTCATGAGTTGAACCTCCAGTGTGACGTGAGCCTTGAATGTGAAGGAATTATGTCCCAGAAAACAAATTTTTCTTGTGCCCACCCTCTCCCTTCATCTTTTTGGTGATAAAGATTGTGAGATAGCTGTGTTGTTACAGACAGCCCTTATCTGCTTGTCCTGTGGCATTCGTGGCCTGATTGCAGCCCGTTTAATGAATGGGAGAAGTGCTTTCAATGCCAACCCAGGTTTTCTGTTTCTCCTGGACCTGTAGTGCATTATCCATCTGCAGGACGGGATCCCGCTCAGCCCCACAGTAGTACTGGGAATTTCTCCAGTGGTGCCAGGCATTTCTCCGTGCTCACTGCAGACCCACACCTTGCTCTGGGCCATCTCCATCAGGAGTTTGTGCAATAACCCTCATGCAGGTAAGGCAAGACTTAGCGAGATGCTGACTCCAAAACTTCTGGGCTGTTTTCGGAGTCCTTTCATGATCTCTGAAGACTCTGTCAGTGGCTGCCTGAAACCTCCCCTTCTCTTCTCCTCCTCGGTAGGTGCTGGATTGCACAGGTCTGCAGTGCTGGCAGGCAGCGGGCACTGCTGCCCGTGTTGCTGCTCCGTGGGGATTGGAGTTGCCAGGTCCTTATCTGGAGCCACCCCTAGAGATCGGGCCAGCCCAGATGCCGCTTGACTTTCACCCGAGGGTTCTCAGCAAAAGCCCTTGGACATGAGGTGGGGGGGAGGGCGAGATGGAAGCTGTTAGAGTTCAGATGTTCATGCCCTGCTCCTTTGACAGCTTCTGTCTGTAAGTGACACTTTTCCTGGAGCGATGGCACCTTTGAGGGGGTTGTGTGGTTGATTTGTTGGGATGGACGTTGTGTTCTGGGAGTTAAAAATACTGTGCTTGGGAACTGTCTTCTGCAAAGCCCCAGCAGCCGTGGCTGACCGGCTGAGATAATGATGGTGGCTTTGAGGAGGGGAAGATTTTATAAAATATTCCACGTTTAAAGCAAATTATATATTTCTATCTCTGTATCTCCTTTTGGAACTTCATGGCAGACACTTTTGGGCTAACAGAGGTTCAGTTTAGGTATGAAAAGACTTGGTACATAATGGTGATTATTATATAGAGGTCTTTGAGGATATCCTGGGTTTGCAATTACTCATCTCCCTCTTAACGGGAGCGGTAGTGAAGGATTGTAAAATGTGACCTTTGCAGCCTCTAGATTGAACCTCTTTAGTTTTACCTTGTTCCTTAATCTGGTGGTGATTGAGCTTTCCGAGCTATACTGCAAGCCGTGTCCCCAAGTAAATGGGCATTCAAGCAGATCAACTTACGGCATTTTATTAAGTCAACACTCATGCAAAAGCCACCTCCAGAGCTTAATAATTATTTACTGAGCGCTCCTGGGTCATGAGAGAGGTTTTCATTAAGTTCAGAAAGCATTATGTTCAGCAGCTTGTGAAGGTGTGTTTTAAAGACAGAAAGAAAAATGGAAAACTACTAAATGGTGTACAGCTAAGTAAAAAAGTTCTTAGCTAAGGATTAAATGCAGTGTTTTGTGTGGTTGGTTTTTGGTGGTGGGGTGTTCTTTGATCGTGTTTTTTTTTTTGTTTTTCAAAGGCAGAAATGAATCCACTGAATTCATTCCATTTGGAATTCAACCCTTAGCTCCTGGGTAGGGGATCTCCATGGTGGATGTGTGAAGATTTGGGGTTTTTCTCTTTCTTTTCCCTGCTGAGCAGGTGCAATCAGTGCGTTTGAGTAGATGGATGGATGGAGGCCCATTGGGCTGCGAGATGTTCCACAGGTGCAGCCCGTGGTGTAGGGTAAGGGGTGCTGCTGGAGGAGAGCAGCTTTTGGCTGGTTCAGGTGGGGGTAAGAAGGCGCTGGAGGGAGAGGAAGATGATGTTGATGGAGCAGACGCAGCAGAAGGCGGCGGGGTTCTTTAAATGTGTAGCCTTCAAACGCAGAAATCTTTGGTTCATATAGAGACCTGAAACGCGGTCGCTGCTTTATTATGAAGGCTGATAAAGGTCTCCACACCGTTTATGTAATTGCTCCATCCTTGGCAAGAAAGGGCAGAGGAGGGTGCCAGCTGTTGGCTTGTTTTTTTTTTAACATTGATACTTTAAGCAGCGCCAGCCGGTTGGCGTCGCGAGCGCAGCATCGCTGTCACCCAAAATCAATTATTAAATTTTAAGAATGAAGTACAAAGTGCTCCAGGGAAAATGCCCTACTAGTTTTCTTGTATTTAGAACCCTTTGTATCTCCTTTGATAGAGGAAAAGAGACGATATAAAGGGCTTTTTTTGTTGTTTATGGAGGTTTTGTTTGGGGTTTTTTGGGGGTTAATCTGGCTCCCTGTTGGATTTATTTTTGGTTTTCTGGTATCCTTCCCTTTTCTGTCACCCCTCTCTGGCTAAAAGTGTTGTTTCAGCCACAGAGATTGTACGGCAACAAAAAGTTATTGAGGTTTCATTGCTTGGTAGAGAGACTGGAAAACAGGATCTGGGCAAATAAATTTAGTTTTGAGGAAATTCTAGTGGTCGTTAAGGAGGAGGGGTGTTGGAAGGGGAGCTGTCTGGCCTCTTCTGATGGTGTCTTCTGGAGGTCAGGGCAAGCATTTGAGTTGGAACATTGGCAACCTCTTTATCTGCCTGCTTTAAAGATCAAGATAGTTTTATGCTAATGTCAGCTACTTAAATGTAGATGCCTTTCTTTTCTCTATAAATAATTATGAATGGGATAAGGGTAGGACATGAAACACAAGCATTTAAATCCTGTGTTATTACCTACCTCTGACCTCTGAGATCTGGTGCAGCTTGGTGGATTTCTTGAGGTGCTAAATCTGCTTTTTTTGGCTGATTTCTCTGTGGACTAACCCATTAACAGTTGGCATGAACGGGGGAGAGAACAGCCTCCTTTGTGTGCCATTTTTCTGCTTATAGCAGGGCAGTCAATCCTGCAGAGCAAGTGGGTTTGAAACCTTTCTCTCTTTTTTTTTTTGGTAAAAATTGCTTTTTGTCTGATTCTTCCTTATCTCCATTTGAAGAAGCTTTGGCCTTGAGGAGTTGCTGTGTTTTTAATTGTTGTGTTTGTCTAAGAAGCCTTACATTGGTGGCTTTTCTTTTTTTCTTTAAAAAACGCCACCAAATAAAATCCTCAAATAGTAATTAAAAAGCAAATCCAAGTTAAATAATTTTTGCAAGTTCCAAATATCCAGAGACATTTCTCAATGACTACAGAGATAATGCAAAATAATGTCTGTAAACCAGACTACTCGTATAAGTGATGCATGGGAACCAGAGAACTTGTTTGATCAATTTAGAAGAATCTTGAAAACAAAACTCCCCAACAGAAAACAAGTTTGGCTTTTTGCCCGAGGAGACAGAGATAAAATAATCAGGATGTGTCTGGGAAGGTAGACGAGGCTGTAAAAGGTATGGCCTCTGTAATCTCTTGAGTTGATGGCTACAAAATCAAACTTGGTTTTAATCTGATCAGTTGCTTTTTATTATGCAACAGCCATCAGCCATCTGCGTTATAACTTGTGTATATAGTAACTAACATTTCCCAGGCATCTATGTAAAGGGTGTGTAATTTAAGCTTATTTAATAAAACATTATCACTTCATGATTAATTGGATTGGCACATGGCACTCATAACTAATAACTCTCGGTCTGTATTACACTGTGCTTATTAGACTGCTAATGGATAAGCGGTTTAATTATATGTCAATTAAAAGGATGACTCGGTTTCATTTATTGCAATTAAATGGGGCTCATAAACCGTGTTTGCAGGAAGTATCTAAATCACATCATGTATCAGTTGTATGTGTGGGCTCTGTTCCCACCTCTACATAGTCCAGGAGTGAATCAGTTTCACCCATGAGAGTTTGAAGCCACCCATCAGGGTACTGGATTGTACTGGGGTATGTGGCTCCGTACTCGGTCACGGGAGAAGATCTGCCCATGCAGCAGCACTTAGAGGTCAGGAAGCTTTAAAAATACACATTTTCAAAACTCCCTGCATGAAGCTTTTGACATAATTGCTTTTTTGATTGGAAAACTGTGTTGCTTACAAAGCTCATCCTCTTTGCCCTCTGGAGGATGGTACATGGTGATGAAACCCAAACCATCTTCCATTCCATCTTGGAGCCCTGTGTGGAGTTTTCTGTGGATGAGAAGAAGAGCAGATGAGGTGGGGAAGGGAAGGCAGGAGGGCAGCCCATGTTGTGCGTGGGACAGGCTTGGAGGATAAGACACCAAAGTTTCCAACAGTTTTCCACATTTGTTCAGCACCTTTCGTGGTGAGTGATGGAAAGGAGTAGGAAAAAAAAGGTGGACAAATAAGAGGATGGTAAGAATGATGTGTCTGCCGAGTCTATGGCTCTGTTGCAGCTATACAGGTTTTCAGCTTCTCCTTTGAAATGAGGATGACCAGGACATTCAGTAATCGGCTCTCAAGCTTTTTTCTTCCCCATCATCTGGCCACCAAAATCTGGTGTTTTTACTGTGAATAAGATTGTGCTTCTTTTAATGCTTGTCTAACAAGTACATCGCCCAACCCTGCAGTACCTCCCTAATAACATCTAAGCTATTTTTTTTTCCCGGTGCATAACTAGAATATTGTGCAGAATTACAAAAAAATAAACAACCTGCAAGAGTATCTGTGCTTTGGGGAAGAACTTGGCAGAACAGCATTTTCTGGGATTATTGTTTCTTTTAAAGATGAGGTATTTGAAGCTTTTGTTGACAATTTTATGTGAACAATAGACCCCTGACTGGTCTGCAGGAGGCTGTAAGGATGGTTGTTGAGTTGTTGGTGTGAGCAGGTACAGAAATCGTTTGTGTTCCTGGCAGGGGCTGTAGGAAATGCTGTGGGAATGATTTCCCCTTCTTTCTCCCTTGCATTCCTCAGAATTTTAGTGTAGAGGAAGGTGGTTCTGAGATGGTTTTCGGCTTGCTTGCCTTTGGTGGGTAAAAAAACAGTTCAAAATGAAAGAAGGTGTGAAGAAGCAGTAGCAGTGCGTGATCAGAAACAAATTGGGAGGTCACTGATTTATACCTGTCCTGGTCATGGAAATAAAGCATCTCCTCGGTTTGGAAATGTGCAAGCGGTTCAGATGTGAGAATGCTTCGCCCTTAATTGAAAGGGTGGTGTTTTTTTACAAGTATCACAGTCAATGACTTGTCTTGAGCAGCTAATTAGTGCGATTATTCCACAGCTGCATTAGTTTCACCACAAAGGTTTTCTCTTGTTTTATCAAAAGGATCAGTGTCTCTGTGAATGTTTCAACCTGACAGGTCTTAAATAGCAAGATGGTTCCCTCCCTCCCTCCCTGCCCGCAAAATTTGTGCTCGGGAAAAGCAGAGTTTGATCTCTTGGGGGAGTAAAAGCAGGTTCTCCTTTTTTTTTGTTTCTATTCTGAACTGTTTTCAACATCAGTCCTAAACAAAGACGGAAATCTTCCAGCAGCTCTGGCTCTAGTTGCCAAAGCACAAGTAGCTCTGGGTGCCTGCAGTCTCCAGGAGAGACCTGGAAGGGATGCTGGCTCCTGGATGCCTTTGTCCCATCACCATCCTGCAGGTAGCACTGGAATGAGAGGTGGGCTTTTCAGTGTCCTCCTGGAGCAGGAAGGTGACTTCTGGCTTCCCCAGGCATGGACCTGCATCATTACAGACTAGCAAGCCCCTTCCTTCCATGGGCTGATGGCAATCTGCCGCAGCAGGTGGAATCACAAACCAAATATCCTGAATTATATGCACCGTACCTCACTCTTATATGGAATAATATATTCTTATGCACTTCCAACATCCTTCCCTCAAAGGATGTGTACCTGGATATTTGCATACCCTAATTGTTCTGCCTTATGCTATAAAAGCATCTTGTAAGTGGATTTTATCTCTGAGGGCTAACAAAATGATGGGTTGCTTCAGAAGATGTTCTTGCAGTCCATGGCAAAGCCCTCTGGTTTATCCCGTGCTGTCTGGTAGGAAGCTCTGCTGTCCCTCATGGCTTAGAAATGGCTCTTTGGTGGTTGAGAGGCGTGGTGTGCTGGCTCAGGCCAGCCTGACAGCTTTATAAAGTGTGATTGAAATAAAGTCTTATCGTTGCTTCTTCTGCCTTATCATGCTGCGCTTGGAAGATGTGGTTGGCATGAAGTGGGATTTGGGGTCTTTTTTGAGGGGAAACTGGTTTCTAGCTATAAAGAGTGTCAACACCAACAAAACCAAGGTAGTATCGTGCAGAAAATAACTGAAATTCATTGTAATATGCTTTTGTGGGGTAGGCAGTTTTATTTTGTCTGTTTATTTCTTTTTGTGCCAGATCATTAGATCTGGAGTATTGTCTAATACCTGTCATTAGACTGGATACAATTCTTCGTTACCCTTTTTAAAAAAAGGAATACGGGTACCTGCTACTGTCTCTAAAAGTGTTTGTTTTTCTGGTGGGTGATTGCTGTAAAAATGGAAAGAGCAAATAACTCTTTCCAGCTGGATATTGGCGTTTGGAAATGGTTGGCTGGAGCCACATTAAAGCAGCCTAATGTGGCTGTTAAGCACCTGAAGTAGGTCGGCTCCCAATTCCCCCTCGCGCAGTGCGGCGTATCCTCACCCATCCCGCCCCACGTTCCGCTGGAATTCTGCAAGCTCCGACCGCTGGAGCCGCCGCCATCCCGCTCCTAGAAGCTGAGCTGTCTCTTCTTTTTGGTCTCCCCACAGCAATTCCGAGCATCCTGGCGCTTCCAAGCCTCCCTTAAGCTCCTCCAGCATGACCTCACGAATCCTGCTACGCCAGCAGCTCATGCGTGAGCAGATGCAGGAGCAGGAGCGGCGGGAGCAGCAGCAGAAGCAGCAGGCAGCCCAGTTCATGCAGCAGCGAGTACCTGTAAGCCAGACACCTGCCATCAACGTCAGCGTCCCCACCAGCCTGCCCCCTGCCACCCAGGTACCCATGGAGGTCCTCAAGGTACGCCCGTCTCTCTCTGCCTGTCTCCCCCATCTAAACACACTTTATTTAATAGGGATGTGATTATTGAGATTTTTTGGCAATTAATTTTTGCTAAGAAGCTGCGCTCTGGCTTGATTTGCAGCTTGTTTTGGTGTCCTGGTAGTGAAGAATGGAAAAGCTTTTCCTAAAAAAGTTGGTGTGACTTTTGTTTTCTTTAAACTTTGCGGTTTTGTTACAAAACTAACGTTTCCGTTGTTTTTCCCTTTGGAAAACGCTTCTCCGCCTTTATAATACTTAGTTATTTTCAAAAAGAAGAAATTATAACATGTATTAAAATCAATATTTTGTTTTATAAGAGGAAACAATGAAATATTTTTGTAAAAAGGAGTCAAAACTCATTACAAAGGAGCTTCTCAGAAAGTCTTAATTTGAAATACGGGTGAATTTCCAGCCTCTTGCAATGAGGCTCCGTAATCCTTTTTTGCTTAAATGACTTGTTTGCTATTAGCAGCTTTGGATTCCTTGTCCTACTGGAAACTGTAGGAGCTTGTTAGTATCCCTCTGTCAAAGGGGATGTAGATTGCTAATTACTTGGAGGGAAAACGTGAACAGCAATAAGGAAAGAGATAATTTCAGGCACTGAGTAAGCCCGAGTGGAGTAAAGCGACGTGAAGTGTGTGAATGCAGAAAAGTTTTGGAGAAGTTCGCTGACACATTTCGTAAAAATAAAATTTTTCATTAATTTTGGAGAGTTATCTGTTTGCTCAGCATTACTGCAAAGTCTTTTTATTACAGTCTTGTGTTTAGTAACTGCTTTCAGATAAATGAATTAAGCTTGGTTACAAAACACTTGTAGTTTGCTCATCGCTGTTATACATCGACGATACGTTTTCAAAGGTTATGTTTTAAAATAGACTTGCAGGCTCAGGATTTCAGGGCAGCCTGTGTGACGGGTTTACGGAGGAGATGTAGGGTGCTTTTATGTATTGATTCTGCCTTATGGGATAGTGTTGACAGCCCCGAAACAAATACAGAATTGGGACAGCAGGGTCATGCTCCTCAGGTATGGTCTACGATCTAGGAATGAAAAGGTGACAGTTGAATTTCATATATATATATATATATATACACACACACATATGCACTCGTTTCCATTTAAATCAAATATTATATACTTCAAGCATGTGTGCATATAGCGATGAGCCCAAAATTGACTGGGGAGAGCTGTAATATTTGTGCATAATGATTTATTGACCTTCTTTCCAGGTTAAGATACCATAGTTAAAATTCTCATCTAGCAGATGTGTATGAAATAGAGTGTTTGGTTTTTTTTTGGGTTTTTTTTTTTTTAATTGTAGTGCACTTAGTTAAATAAGCATACGTTAGAGTTTTACATGCTTTCATCCTAATTTGTTGTGATGTGAGTTTTAGGGTTGTGGGGTTTTTTCCTGTTTTTTTTTTTTTTTCTTTTTTAATTTGCTCTGAAAATTTGTAGAAAAGTGTTTATTTTCTGATGGTATTTTACTGTTAAGGAAGGGATGTAATGTCTTGAAAAAGCATTAGCGGTTGCTGATACTGTTCATTTTACAATTGCCTCTTTATATGAGAGCAGAGGAGGGGGCAGCCCTTTATTTCTGAGGAGCAAACTCCAGCAGAGGCTGAAGCTGGGAGGTGATGCTCTACAAATGGAGAGCTGGCTTGTCGTAGGACTTATGTGCACCTCTCTAACCTGCTGGAGCATTGCTAGGGAACTTCAGGTGAAGGACTTGAACCTGAATCCTCATCCTACAGGATGGCAAAAGAACTATCTGTCCCCTGGTCCCTCCCAGATGAGGGTCTCCTGGAAAGAACATCTCCTCTGCTGTCACCTGTGGCCCAAAGGGCAGCGAGCATGACCCCACAGGGCAAAAAAAATGAAGAGAATGTAGATTCGAGATTGTAAATGAAAAGTAAAACTTGGCAACAAGTACCTTTTGGTGACAGAATGGTGCATTGAAGGTGGTAGTTATGTATATGTGAGTTACCTGCTGGAACAGAAACGGTGCCTGTCTTCTCATCACCCACAGTTGCAGACACAACAGCCAAGCTTAACAAACCCAAGTCCTCCCTGTGCATGGGAGAAAAGAAACTGCTTTGCATGGTTGTTCTGCTTTTGGTTTTGGTGGGTGAAAGCAGCTAAAGATTCATCCTTTGAGCCAGCTCTGTATAAATAAATTAGTACAAAATACCAGGCTTGACGTCATGGTCTTGCTTAAAATTCACCACCAGTGTTTCAGTGAGAGCAGGATTTCACAGAAAGGTTCGTGTAAGTTCAGTTGTGGTTTGGTTTGTTGGGGATGTTTTTTGGTTTTGTTTGGTTGGGTTTTTTGGTTTTGTTTTTATTTTTAGAAAAAACAGATGATTTGGCTCAAAAGACAAGGTTAACAATAAATCAGGATCTTCCTGGTGCCATCAGCTGGCTCTGCCCGCCGTAACGCTCCACAAGTGACATCATTTCCCTGCAGCTGCTTTTTACACTTCAGTTGTTTTTTAGCCATAGACAAATTTTCCTTATGAGCTGTACAGAAGTTTTAATTAGATAAATAGGGAACTAAGTTGGTAATTTTATTATCCGGATGGTCTGGATTTAGTGACCTTAAAGAATGAGATAGACAAAAAGGAGGTTTTGTTTTGGCTTCAGGTTTTGTTTTTTGTTTTTTTTTTGTTACACTTTCAGAAATGTTAATCTTCTTTAGAAGAGAGTATTTTTGTATATTACTTCACAAACAAGTAAGACCAAATATAGTGGCTGGGTTTGTTGTTGTTTTTATTTCTTCTGGAGCTCTGTATCAAAACCCCACACTCCAAGGCTGTTGAGTTTGTCAACATTTGGTGGTTTTACTTACTTTGTGTGACTTGCCCTTTCTCCCCTGTCTAACAATGGGAGGAGGAAAATAACACTGGCATGTCTGAGGATGGCAGTTTGGAATGAGTAGTTTAAAAAGAAGCCAAAGATGTTAATGAGCTTGGATTTTATATTGTTTTCAAGACGTTTAAGATGTTCATTTAAAAACAATACGGAAAGAAGGAGAAATATGTACAAATCTATGGCACATGGCATAGGAATCTCCAAATTACATAATGTGATATGCTCAAGGCTATGTGAATAAATAGAATTTCGTTTCATTGAGTAATGATGACTTATTGCATCACTTCTCTGCCAAATAATGTAACTTGGTAAGGTAGGAAATGACCTGTTGCAATTCAAATTTTATGTTGCTTTGTGCGACCCAATTAAGAGGTGGACTGGGAGTGTATCTAATGCATTTGAAACAGTATCTCTTCGAACCCAGTAGCAAAAGGAAGATTTGTTAGGGCTTTGTTACCCTTCTGCACAGCTTCACAGATGTACAGGCTGGTTTATCATTAAGCATCTTCTCATCTGCATGGTAGCTGAGGACTAATGATGCAGAGAGATGTCACAAGAGTTTCTTTGCTTCTGCTGCCCTTCATCTTCTTGCACTGCCTTGGAAATAGGAGTAAAGGACTTACTGTAAACTGCTGGAGTGATTCAAAGTCCTGTCAGTGTTGGATCAGGATCCGTTCCTGAGGTACAAAGTAAGTTTATATTTTTATTTAAAAGACTTAGTTTCTTTGGAAAGAGTTCATCTTTGGATGTCTTCAGTGGGTTGTTATATGGAGTATCCTCTTCCACAGTGGCATATTTTAGTTCTATATACTTAGTTGGTGTCAAGAAGATGTTCTTTTTGTTGTTGATTGCAGTTACTCTGTTGTCTGGTAGGAGTTCTTATCTGATAGGAGTTCTTATCTGTTGGAGCTGACCTCTGGGAACTGGTTGCTGCATTTCTGTAAGCAAGGTTAAATTTGTTAGAGGTGGTGAAATCATTGGCTATTAGAAATTGAGAGAATCTGCTTTTGTTTTGTAGTGAAGTTGGTCTGTTAATCAGCTTCTCCATAGCTGTGTTGGACTTCATCTCTTACTGTCTTCCTGCTTGATACAGAACTAGCTTTTTTCCTGAAGTCCTAGCAGCTTTCTGTTGATGGCTGTTTAGGGAACATCTCCTGTTGATGTGGTATAGTTATGGGTTCTGCTTTTCCTGTCCTTTGTGCACCCACCCTCACCCCCTACTCCCAGCCTCCTTTCTTACCAAGCTACTGTCAGGATTCTTGTGAAGTGCGTGATCTCCTGCCTGCCAAGTTACTGGCAGCAACTGGACAACTTGCCACCTTTCTGACAGGCAGAGATACTCTGACCTAATCTACAGGATGGTTTTCAGTCTTCTGCATCACTCCAGACAGCTTGTTTTAGGAATTATTTTGTTCATCAGGCAGAAACACTGACCAGAGTTTTACATAATGTCCCTCTGGCGCCTTCATCCAAGCTGCACTGTAGCAGTGGGGCTCACCACCCTTCAGGTGTTTTTAAGAGAGACAGAAGGAAAAAAGTTTTCCTTCATCTAAAAGATCCAGCGGAAAAAACGAAGGCATTAGTCTAAAGGCTGGAATTGCCAGCCATCATGACTTACTCTCACAAGCAAGGCTTGGAAGATCCTCTGCTTGTTTTTGGACTTAGTCTTTGAGAAGTTCTGGTGATAGAAATAGTAAGACTGTTGATTTGGGCTTTTGTTTGAAGATAACTCTCTTCTATTTTTTATGGTGGTTTTTTTTTT
>VXBW01002134.1:3490042-3522145 GCA_013400375.1 Thinocorus orbignyianus
AAAAAAAAAAGCAGCAGCAGTTCAAAGGACTGAATCATATCTGAAAGCCACAGTTGTGGAATGGCAGCTAGCATGCCACTAACCTGCAAATTACATCAATTCCTGTTGCCTTAAGCAAATTTGGCGAACCTCTCTTTTAATTTCCTTAGATACTGTTGTCATGTGCTTCTATAGCTGAAGCAGTTTTTAAATACTAATCCACAAAAACTTTGTTCTTTTTGTCTGCTTCGTGTCTTTCCCTTGGATAAAAAGTCACGTTACACAGAGGAATTTTTGGTGATGGGCAAAACAACCCCTAGTTGTGTAAGTGATGTTCATTCTGTACAATGTGCCTTTTCTTTTTCGTAACTATTTGTGCTTGAAGATGACTGTTGGATCCACTTTGACTGCAATCATGATGCTAGATCTTAAATAACTTTCTTGTACCTGCTTTGGTTTTCAAGTTCAGAGGGTTTTTGGGGTGAATTAAGTAACCAAGGGTTTTTGTTACGCTAACTGATGTAGTTTCCTTGTGTTGGCTGTGTCCTGAGGTAAAATGGTGGAGTCAACTCATCCTGCCTGTCATTCCCTGGTCAATGCGAGTAATTCTTCACCTTTTTCTTGCTCTTAGGCTTTCTGATCAGTGCTCTTCTGGCCGCTCTTCCTGGGTTAGGGACGAAAAGAAAGGGGAAAAAATATGCTCTAGAAAAGATGGAGGGAAGGGGAGAACAGTGGCTGGAGAAGTTACTGAATAAGTTCATCTATTACTGCCCCTATGATGTATCACAACCCAATCAACTCAGTTTTGATTACATTTCAAATGAGGCAGCTGTTCCATCTTGGAGGACTGGAAACGTTTCAGAAAGCAAGAGGACTGAACTTCTCGTGTGAAGCTACTTCAGGCCACTGGGTCCTTAGGGGGAAAAATGTGATGCCATTGCTTAATGTTTGAATGTTGCACGTGGGAAAACGTCTTTGAGAATGAGTTAAACCATTGTCTGGCTGGTTATTTGGATTGCTCTGAGTTGAGTGGTGGGAGGGTTCTTCTTGACATTGCAGTGAAACCCATGATCAATATTTTAATGAAATAATTGAAGGTTTTATATGACCTTTAGGATTTTCAGGCTTAGTGGATCAAGCGGTGGTGAATTATGACTTGCAGAATCTTGAAACTTGGACTAGGAAACTTCAGGAGAATGAATCACTCTTCATGCAAGAAGCAGTAATTGGTTATCTTTTTCATGTCAGTCTCCTCAGATTTTTTTTTTTCTTTTTATCTTCCTAGCATGAAAGGATAGATACCTATTTATACAGCTTTCTGGTTTTATTCAAAGTACTAGAAAACAGTTTGTTGCTGCTGCTGTTGGTTTTCTTATCCTCGACAAGTGATGTGTTGAAGCAGCTTAAAAAGCAGCATTGAAGTCCTGGACTAAGATGTTGAACAGGCTTTCCAGTGTGGTGGACTGAACTGAAGCCTGTAGCTCTTACAAAACGCTTCAGTGGATGTGGTTTTGTATCGTTTTTCTTTGGGTACCATTAATTGTTAAATAACACAGAATTTTAACCTTTCTTAAAAAATCCCATGACATTTAGCTCTCTAAGCAACAAAAAGTTCTATTGAACTGAGAAAACTGACCAAAAAGTATTTTATTTGTAATTATAAACTGTAAGTCCTAAGGCAATTTACTTGAAACAAATGGTCTTTTTAATTAGAGGAGGGAAAAGAGGGTAGGGGAAAAGTCTTCTTCCCCCCTTGGTTAACTGTCCTCTAAGTCTCTGGTATGTCCCTATGTCTAAGTCTATCTTTGCTTAAATGAAGTATTGAGTGGTTTGGCTTTACTTTCACAGGAAGGTTCAGTGGTGGCTTTGGTGAGAAGAATTTCCTTCTGTGTGGTTTGAGGAATGGGAATCTATTCCTTCCCAGCTCATGGGGGCCAGAGGGGTTAGACAGCCCTGAGCTGCTGGCATCGTGATGGTCTTTTGTCACTTGTGTCACACCAGTGAAGGGTTTGGAGCATCTTCAGCTTTGCGTGCTCAGGTGTGAGGTCTCCTCTGAGGTCTTGCCTCCACATCCTGGTTGTTAGCAATTTGCTATGTGCTAGGAAGTGGGTGTTGTGTCCTGTAAGCTCAAGCTGGAGGAGGAAAGCAGGGGGAGCTTTTTGGATGTACGCAATGGCTCCCCTCTGAGAGCTTCTCTTGAACGTGGCAGAGGCTGGGGGTGGCCTGGAGGGGTGGTGGCCTTTGCCAGAAGGGATGAGAGAGATGAAGGTGTAATATCCCCCATGGAAAAAGGGGTAGATGAGACGTGGGGAAGACCAAGAGGTGGCAGAAGAAGTCCTGGGGCCAGGAGATGCCTGGACCTGGAGGGAAAGGAGACTCTGCACAACAAGCTCCCGGAGGTGAGACATGATTGCTGTCCTCAGGGTGGACAAGTCCTGCTCCAACATCTGGACTTCAAGTGCAGCTAGTTCAGAAGTGGCTTTGTTCTCCTTAAGTTCATTTAACGCTTGGTTCCTGGCTGGTTTTCTACTTGGCCTGGTTACCTTGTCTTCAATTCATGGGACTGTTGTGGGAACATGAGTAAACCAGTAGTAATGTGGATATCTGCAAAAGGTTTGGCAATGAAATTGCATGTTAAATTCATCAGTACTTACAAGAAAGATCATGAGTGAAGCAATTTGTATCACTTCAGCATTATTATTATTTTTATAATGCAGCACCCAAAGCTGTCCATAGAAAACTATTCTGTTATCACATTGAAATAGATAATTTTTTTTCTTATTCTCCCTGGATGGTAAGAGAGGTTTGAAAGCAGTGGTACCTGGAGATGTGACAAGTAAGACATCGTGATTTTTAACTAGTAACTGAGGTGGCAAAGCAAATAAGCAATATTCCACCTGAAGGAAATACTCTTAACACAAGATACGCTGACTTTGTGTTTGCCTTCTGCAGTTTCCCATTTCAAATAGACCAAACCCTTGCATGGACAAATTCGTAAGTGTATTCACAGGCCAGCTAACTTAAACTAGTTACCTTCATCCAGATGATAACTGGATGTGTGGGCCAGAGCTTGATCCTGCAGTAATCAATGAATTTGAATTGTTCCTAGAGGGTGATTGGTAGTGAAACCACAGCTAATTACTAATTTTTATTCTGGTTCCCCATTACTTAAATCATTAGGCATTCAGTTTCTGGATAACACTGTGCAAAATGCATTGGTCAAGCCAACAGGTTTCCCTGCCCTGTGCTTGCTCAAGAGGGAACTCTCCTCTGTGGCTCTACAGGAGGGATTTGGTTCATGCATGTCCACTGGGAGCGTGGGGGTACGTTGCTCTATTGCCACATAATACTCTTCTAAGTCTTTGCTATCATTAGGAAGTTATTAGTAAATTTTCTGATTCCCAGCAAGACTTGACAAGAGGAGCAAGTATCAGAAGTGATGCTTCAGTTGCTTGTGTTGGCTTTGTACAGAGGAGCTATTTGAGCCAAATGCTATGTGCTGAAGCATGCAGCAATGCTTTGTGTTTGGATTCCTGAGCCCCTGATCACCTTAATGGGAAATATTTTTAGGTTTTCAAACTGAAGGAGGTAAGTGGGTCTACTCAAGAGTACTATCGCTGATGTGTAATATCATAGAAGGATTTTGAAGAATGTAGTCTGAAGTATACCTAAAATTCCCACTGATACGGTGTGTATACTTAAAGCTAGTGAAAACCATTGATAAAATGTTTGCTTGATGGGCTCAAGACACAAGGGCTGAGAAAAATCCACTCTGCATATGTGGGTTATTACTATTGGTTTTGTGACGTGGTAGAAAATAGGCAATTTCTCAGGAACTGTTTTTCCCCTAGTCTGATACTTGTTGCATATATGGACTGGAATTAGCAGTTAAATGTTGAGATTAGTGATGATATGAACCTTTCTGTTGCTTGAGATAACGTAGTTCTCCAGGATACCCTCAAAATGAGGGGGGATGAGTGGTGAGTAATTAGCATGGCTCCATCCAGAACTTACAGGGCCTAAACTGGGTTACATATGGGTGCAGTCAAGCTGATTTCTTTATACTGCTAATCTCAGTGCTTCAGCTCAAGAAAAACCATACTGGCTCAGTGTCAGCATGGCAAGGATGGATGGAACTTGTATCACTGACCCATAAGACTTATAGTACAGGAGTACCTTTTGCAGAAGTGCATGGAACCAACCCTGGAGATCAGTAGAGATGCTGCTGAGCTGGTATCAGAGACTGTTATAACGTGAAACCAGTTTTGGGCCATTTCTTCTGAGAGTGTGTTATTTTGCTACTCATGTAAGCAGTACCTTGATAAACATGCAGATTGAAAGTGCACCTGAATACAAATTGAAAGTACAGCCTTCTTCCAGATGTTTCTGGGCTGAATCCGGGTTGTAGGCTGCCACTTGGCTATCCTCAATCTACAGTTCCCTCTAGCTAAATTCTTCTCTTATTGTGGTGTGATAAATTTAGCTGGTTTTGCCACCTTGACCTAAATAATTTCCAAAGTCCTGCAGATGATACTTCCATTACATTTTTTCCATTACTACTTGCTTGCCAATACCAAAACATCCAAAAAATAGCGTTCTACTCAGTTTAGTAACAACAGAACTTGGGTTGAGATTTCTGGAGGTAGGTGGTTGGAGATCCAGAGGATTCAAGTTCAAGTTGTTCCATTTTTCTTATATGTCCCCATTCAGATGTGTTTCTTACAGAGTGTATCCAAATGAATAAATTATCATCTTCCTGCACTTTGTGTGTCATGAATTCAGAATAACAGCAACAACTGTTCTTCACCCCAAAGGCAAGAAGAGGCTGAGGACCAAAATTAGATCTTGATTAAGTCAAAACTTTTATTCATGGTTTCAAATTTGGGGTAATATAATTTAATTTGAGGGTTTGTTTTGCAGCTCTTATCTTGTGAGATGCTTTGTCAACAAGTTAAGACTGCTTTATGGCTGATCTGTGGCTGGTGCATCTTGGGACGTTTGCCCAAGTGGGCACTTGAGTTCTCTTTGATGCAGATACTGCAGAGAAGGATGCTCTAGGCAAAAGACAGTTAGTCTTATAAAAAAAAAAAAAAAAAGTTATTCCCCACCAGATTTCAATGATGTACCCCATAAGGCAAGTGACGAGAACAGTAAGTGACACAACAAATAATCAAACTGAAGTTTCTCGGATGCCTTCTGTGTAGCCTGTAGCCTCGCACACGGGTAGAGCCAGAGTGGTCGAAACTGGTATGTCTGTCCAAAAAGGAATATGTGTGAAGCTGTTTCCATCATGTGGGAGCTCTTGTCCTTGTGCTGACATGCAAGGTGGGAACAGTTATACCTCATTTTTCTCCATTTAGAGAATAATCGTATGTTCTTGTATTCAGATGTGAAAGTGTGTTTGACCAGCTGTGGATTAAAAGGAAATGTTCAGTCCCTGAATCTCTCCTTTGCATCATTTCAGAGCAATTCAGTGACAGAAAAGGCAGTTCTCTGTGTTCTTCAGTTTGCTACTGGAGTTGTGAGAAGGTGGCACATCCTTGGGGAAATGTGTATATCTAGTGTATAATGATTATGGTTCTTCTGATAGGTTTTTTTTCTGTAAAGGCAATAGAGCGTTTCCTCCGCTGCCACTAATCTGAAGCCCAAACACCTGACAGAAAATCAATTTCCTTAGTCGTTTGTCACCCACGTGTAGCAAGAGTTGACTCTACATGAAAACGTGGGCTACTGGGTGCCTCTGTTCAGAACACTTTCAGAAGGATGTGCCATTTTCTGTGAGCCAAAGTGACTATGGGGCATATCAGAATTAAACTGACTAGATTATAAATTGCCTTTGCAGTTACACAGCACAAAAATATTCAGCCATGTTTATCTAGCTGTTACAGTCACTGCAAGGATGGGCAGAGGAGGAAAGACTTTTGAGACTTCGCTCCATCCCATTGCCCTGGCAGGGCAGAGGGAGCAGCGCTGTGGTATCTTGTGCATGTGGAGGAAAAGAGATGTGCAAATTCTGTCAGAGTAGGGCTTTTTGTTAAAATAACATACGCAAAGATAAGCGTTGTGAAGATAATTCATTTACTGATAACTTTATCTGCTTGGAAGATGAAAATTTAAGTGAAAAATAGACTTATCTGGATCGCGTAAGTCTTGCCACTGGTGATAGGAAAATTGATAACGCAGTTTGGGACTGACACAACAAGTGCTGTGCTTATCGCAGCAGGCTTCTGTATTGTGTTGTCTTGCGATTTAGTGCAACAAATCAGATTAATCTCCCTAAAAACGCTATCTTAAGCACGCTTCCCTGTGCAGCAGAAACTTCAAAAAATAACAGAGCAGCTTTTGATGGCTATGCTTGACTGAAAACTTTTGTCAAGGACATGGATAGAAACAAAAAAGTAAGTTCTGGAAGGTGCAGGGACTGTGCACAGGATGGTGTCTGTGTACAAATGCAGGTGAGTGCATTTGGAACATGCTTTAGCCCATTGTCAGCTGGTCCTGAACTGGAAAACCTCTTCCAGCTGTAGGCTGGGACAGAACTGATGGGCTCTGAAGCACCAGGAAGGCTGAAACATGGTAGAGCTTTTGCAGTCTTTGGTGTAGCTGCAGGTCCTGGGTGGATTGGTGGCTGCATGGACATGGCTGAGCCTGGAAGATGGAGGTAGGACTGTGTAGCCCCATGGGCTTATCCAGTGCACCCCACTGCCAGGGGATACGCGTTAGACTCCTAGGGCATTTGTACAGTTATTTCTTACTCTGTACTTAAAAACTTTTAACCTTACTGCTAAAGAAAAATACCATTGTCTGTTAGTATGACTGGAACGAAAGATGAATAGCAAATTAGCCTTGAGCCAACTGTCAATCTGACTTTGATAGCCCATCACTTAAAAGGTCCTTTTATGTTTATGAAAAAGCATGACATGACGTCAAAGCCGGGGGAAAAAAAAAAATAATACCAATACTTAGGGCTAAACTTGCAGAGCTTCCAAGAAGAGCCCTTGTGTGAACTGTTTGTTTCTCTACATGCGTGGCTAATTAGCGTAGGTTACTTTAAGTCTGAGTGGTGGCGGTCAAGTTTCTTCTGCTGTTTTGGGGAAGCTTGTTTATGGTGCTTCCATATGTGAATCCCTCAAACTGGAGTAGCGTAGAGCAAAGGATATTGCAGTCTCTCTTCTCTCCCAACCTATAAGTAGCATGCTGGAAATGCTTGAGTATAATCATTATCAGGTGAGTTGTTATTGCAGACTTACTTTAAAACCTGTTGCTAAGAAGGCTTACAATGTACAGGAAATTCTTTTCCTCTCTTATCTAGTACATCTTATTTAATTTCTTCCACAAGAACAAGCGGAGGACGTATGTGGTCACTTAGAACAATTCAGTGTAAGTGGCTTTTGCTGTTACAAAACGAAAGAACTTCTCAGAGGATTATTATATTTTGGTTTGTTTTCTACCTTCTGATGAAAGCGTTAACGATCACAGAAAAGTGACACAGAGTTTCCAGGATATGGTGCAAATTTTGCATGGAAAATATTGCCTGTCATCTTTTGTTTATTTAGGGTTTGCAGTAATAGTTCAGTATGAGGTTTTTTGTATTTTGCATATGAAAAGATTCTAAGTACTGAAAAGTTTGTCTTAAAAACAAAAATAACTGTTGCTGAGGGCAGTGATTGATCTGAACTAAAACACTTCTTTTCTTGTGTCTTATTTGCATAATGTGTTTATAAACAGGCTGCCTTATTTGTACATGTTTTATACCATATATCTGAGATATAACTAATTTGTAGTCAAAAATGGTGTATTCCTTTTTTTTTTTTAACCTATAAACAGAACAGACAGAAACAAACCCTAAAAAAAACAACGACAAGCTTGTTGATCTCTCTGCTGTCTGTTATTTTACATCTGATAAAGGATAGCAATCCATACTACTTGATTTTAATTGGTAGCTACTAACAAGTAAGATGGGTCCTGCGGTGAGGCTTGTTTCTCCATATTTTAGTGAAAACTGAACGTCGTGTAGCTGAAGGTCTGAGCACAGAACTGTCCGTTTTGGGGAATGGATGGCGTTCTGGGAAACCTGAGCCTTGGTCTGAAGTGAGAAATCTCATGTAGAAAAAGTAATGAAACTTCTTGGTTTACCAGTAATAAGTTGGTTAGAGAAGCACGAGCTTATAAACTTGATTTCTTGCCACCAAATGTGAAATAGTGAACCGTTCTTGACTCCCTTGGATCTGCACGGGTTTGTACTTGAAGTCAAATGCTTAGCTGGTATATATGTCGCAAATGTATAGCTTGAATTGATAGCACATAGAGTGATGCTGCAAAACAATAAAGCGGCTTTTTAAATTGTGTCCTGCAGGTGCAGACTCACCTTGAGAATCCAACCAAGTACCACATTCAGCAAGCCCAGCGGCAGCAGGTAAAGCAGTACCTCTCTACCACTTTGGCTAACAAACATGCCAACCAGGCCCTGAGCTTGCCGTGCCCCAACCAGCCCGGTGATCATGTCATGCCTCCTGGAACTGGAAGCAGCGCACCCAACAGCCCCATGGCCATGCTCACCCTCAACTCCAACTGTGAAAAAGAGGTAATTCGCCCTCGCCGTGCATGTTCTTCAGTAAAATGGAATTGCAGCCTGCTTGCTTTCTGTTTTAAACCATATCTGCTTGTTGTTGAGATGTGAAGTTTACCTTCTTTCCTGAACTATTAACTCCGAAAATGCAACTGCTACCTTGTGTCTGTCTGTCTGTCTGATATTTGCATAGAACATTTTGGCAAAAAAATATGTGTTCCCTCTAACGTCCTCTTTTTTGATCTATTTAACTAGCACATGCTTATAAAAACGACTTTCTTTTTTTTCTTTTCTTTCCCTGCCTTGTTTGGTGCATGCAGTGAATAATTGACCTTTGAAGAGTACAAAGCAGTTTTGTAAGCTGTAGCTTTCTGGAATAATGTTATTTATGGCTCGTTCAGTGTAGAAAGAGCAAAAGAGCATAGGAAAAATAACTGAAAAACACAAAGCTTTTTGAGCTATTTTAGATACTTTCACAATAAAATTCAAGCAAGTCTTTTGCGTAGCTGGAAGGCCAGATTATGCCGGTGAAATAACCCTAAAATATTAGAGATTGCTCTTTCATGATGAGCTCAGTGCCGCAAATGTAAGACTTCACTAGCCTATGCCTAGAAGTCCTTCTCAACCTTGTTTTAATCTTCTCTGGCGAGAACTTCGTTGGAGGTTAGATGTGTGCTGAGGTGCCAATGGAAGATGATTTGAAAGCTGTTAACAAGTGTAAGAATCATGTCAATGTTTTTGTAACATGACTAATGGCAGACGATTGTAGAACTTCTCGTGTCTGTCCCCTCCATCCTCTTCCCTCGAGCTTTTGTGCCAGATTTTTAATATGGATGCACCCTGTGAGGAAAATGTTATACAAGTTTGAGAAACAGTTATTACAGAACATGATTTGTACATGCAAGAGAAATTACTTGTGCTCCATAGCTTATAAAGAAATGAAAATCAGATAGTTCCATCCCATCGTCCCAGCTGTACCCAAGTCTTTTTTTTTTCTTTTTTTCTTGAGATATTTACAGCTTCACTTCGCTGTGTCATCGGGCACATGTGTGCATGACATTGTTTAAATCGTGCTCTTTTTGGGCTGAGACTGTGCCATGAACTCAGATCCATGCTTTGCTTTTTCTTTTTCTATTTCNTTTTTCCTTTTTTTTTTTTTTTTTTTTTTTTTTTTTTTCCCTTTTTATTTCTGCAGGGATTTTATAAATTTGAAGAGCAAAGCAGGGTTGAGAGTGAGTGCCCGCCTCTGAATACACACTCACGAGCATCATGCATGCAGGTACTGGATGACACAGGAGTTGGAGCACAGGTCCCCTTTCTAATGAGCATGTTTCTTTGAAGTTATGTTGAAGAATAAACTTGGCCCATACTGTCTCTAAGAAGTTGAATATAAGAAATATTTTAGGAACAAAACAACAATGTTGTTTATTAGCATTGATGTCAAAAGTGCATTAAAACACCCAGAGTGGGCTAGTGCCTTTCTAAGTACTGTAATGCAATAGAAGAAAGTATCAACCATGATTTGAGGTCTCATTTCAGGAAAACTTTTCTAATGTAATGACTGCACCTGCCTGGACGCAGTCCTGAGTGCTGTGCTCTGGGCAATCCTGCTTCAGCAGGGGAGTTGGACTGGATGATCTCTAGAGGTCCCTTCCAGCTCTGACAATTCCATGATTCTGTAGGTTTTCCCAAGACTGCATGTATGTGTTCTTGTCCTGATGGTTTCTACGGTCGCATTTCTACGTGGATCAGATTTGCATTTAAAAAAATGATACGAGAAGGCATTAATCCATTCATGGTAATTCATGCTCAGTAGTGACCCTTTATTTTATTTTATTATTTTTTTTTTTAGCTCAGGGGTTTTTTTCTTTCTTGTAGCAAGATTTCAAATACAGGCTGTAACTGTCAGTTCCTTTCTTGTCCTCACTTCCAGTCAATGTAATTCGTTCTGATCATGCTTTCTTGATCTGGTTACAAAGATCCCATACGCTACTATTTCTCCTATTAACTTTATACATTGGTTTTTGTAGATGACCATCATTTAAACTCCTTTTTTTATAGTGAGCAAAAAGAAATAGTCAGTCCTGCAGGAGAGTTTGGAGCACCTCTGTGGGTGCTTTGGAGGGCTCTGTTTCTTCTGACTGCTTATAGAGGCACCTTCCAGCCCAGCCCCAGAAAGAGGATGGCTTGTGCCACCTAAAATCATCCCTGAGCTGCTCTTGGGTGGTGCTTCACAGGAGGGTGTATGAGGGATGCGAGTCCAATGGGTTTTATTGTTGAGGGTGGGTAGCATCTCTCCCATCAGCCAGCCTTTGTTCTTCTCTTTCCACTCCAGGTCTCATGGACTTGGGCATTGCTGTCTGTATGCAGGTTTTTACCCCAAAACTGTAGAAAAAAGGTGGTGGGTAGGCAGACAGTGTTGCTCGGGGGGAGAGATTCACATCGTTGGCATAGCTCGTTCTACAGGGAGCCATCTTCTCCATTGTTCCTGGGAGGAGCAGCATGTCTGTGGGCAGGGAATGTGGGGTAACTGCTGGTGGGAGGAGAGGGTTGGACCATGAAGCCCTAGCAGCTTTGTCATGACGTGGCTGAGCAGCAGGAGTCATGGCTGAGGGGCTGGATCTGGAGTGTGGCAGAACTGCACAGGCACCTCTGCTTGGGCCACCTCACGGAGAGCCGGTGTGTGGCTGATGTGCTTTGTCACGTCTCCGTATCCCAGTGGGTTGGATAACTGTTTTGTTTTTTTCCTTTGTCCACTTTTTCTGCTGCAGATGGATGATGTGATCGATGACATAATTAGTCTGGAGTCAAGTTACAATGAAGAAATCCTTGGCTTGATGGACCCAGCCCTGCAAATGGCGAATACGGTACAACAGTCCTTTCCTTCTGGTTTCCCTGTTAAGTCTAATTGTCTTCCCTTGAGAGAATGCAAAATTGAAGCATAAGGTTTTTTCCAAGCAATTGAGCAGTTATTGCACTGTCCCACAGAGTGCAATTAGTTTCCTTTTAAAGAACTTCACGTATACAGCTGCAATGAAAAACATGAATTTAAAAACACAAACTGGAGTCAGGTGGAGGGAATACAAAGGACAATTTTGCTTTTCTTACTTCAAAGTCGGGTTAGTCCATGAGGAGTGAACTGAACTAACAGAAGTGAGCTCCTGCCATTCAATATTAAAGGTTGCCATGGACATCACACTTGGGTTTAGAAAGCCTAGAAGGAGCCTTTGGCTCCTCAGGTTCCTGTATCTTCTGATGTTCCAGTAAGAAATTGTATGCCACGCTTAAGTGTATGTGAGCATCTCTGTCCAGAGATGCTCCAGTTTCACTGTTAGCTCTAAGATCACAGCTTTTTACCTTAATCTGATTTCAAATGGTGAGAGGTCCCTAGTTAGATGACAGCAAAGAGGTTACAAAATTGAAGGGGTGAAAAAGAATTTAAAAAGAACAACTTTCAAAACAAACAAAAGGCGAAGGAATAAAGAAACTTATAAACCAAATGGAGGAAGGGGAGATGGGAAGCCAGTGACAAAAGACAAGAAGACAGAGGTATGAAAGTCAGTGAGTGAGGGAAGGTGCAGGTTACCTTCAAGTTGCTGTTTCTGTTTGCTGGTTCACATTGCTGCGAGCATTAATGTAATCATACTTCTGGCATAATCTTATTTTGATCTTTTGTGGAGGGTAGCTCCAGTGAATTTTTTGCCTTGGGCTTAAGTGCTGTTAGATCTGGCTGAGTAGATGTCTGCCAGGGCTGGCGTCTGTTTCTTTTTCATCTAGTGCCAAAATTTACAGCTTATCACATAGCATTGATTATGTAGCATAGGTTTACATTTACTGACAGTACTCATCTGATGTCACATTAACTTAGTCCTAATGCTTCCACAGATTCCCACAGCCCTCTCAGAGATGTGGTGCCTGCCCCAGGAAACGGCCCACCACCAACCCTGGCTAAATAGTGCCCTTTGAGTAGATGGAGAAATAATTGCAGAGTCCTACCGGAAAGAATGAATTTTCCTTTCATCTAAGATGACTTGAAAAGTGCATCTATCCTAGAGTTTGGGAGGAAGACTTAAAAACCAGTCAAAGGATAGTCATCAAGATAGTTATTCTTTTTTTCTTGTTTATTTTTTTCTTTTTTGTTGAGAGATCAGGTTATTCTGGAGTCTTTTCTCTGAAGTTCCACTGGACTGGTACCTGTTAAATGAGATAGGACTTGGATTACTTTGCGCTTTTCTTCCTTTCTTGTTTAACAGGAACCCCAGCAGTGACTCCTGCACGTAATGATACTTTGTGTTCTTTTGGTTCAAGGAGTCCGTGTAATGAATATTTAGGGTGGTCTGCATCCCTCCTGCTTGCTGCATGACAGCAAGCCTTGTAAAGACTGCCTGATCCACATTTGCTGTGAAATTTCAGAAATTGCTGACAGTATGTGGTGAAGTCTGTAAAATAAGGATATGAAATAGTATAATTAAGAATTCTTTACTAATACATTTAAATTGCTGGAGGCAAAAAGCATATTTCAGTCTCTGAATTAACCTAGTACCAATCCTGAAAAGATGGAAATTGAACTATGTTTCCCAACAATTGATTTGGGAGAAAAAATGAGCCTGATGTAACAGACATTTTTCATTTGGCACAGGATTTAGCTCTTAAAACACCCAACATTGTACTACTAAGGAATTAATGTCTGTAGACTGAGCTAAGTAGAGGTGAAAGAAATTAAGAGAGGAAATGGTCTCTAAAAAGACACAACCTATAAATAGCTGTGCTGAAACTATGACAAAGGCTCCTATTGTTCCATAACCAACAAAGAACAAAAGGACCAGTTTGTTACATTTGGTAACAGTACAGAATTGATAAGCAAAATCAGAGATTTTGGTGTAAGAGCGAGCTAAGGGAAGTTTCCAAGTACCTCTTAATTGAAATGGGCTGATTGCAATCATCCGCTTTTGGAAATGTTTGTAAACTTTGGTATTGGGTCACAAGTGAGCTGGCTTTGCTTCTGTGGTGAAAGGTATCAGAAACTGGTCACTAGTCTGCTGGGAAGGTAGATATGACCTAGTAATTGAATTGCTGGGCGCTGTGTGAAGTACTCGTACATCGAGTTGAGATGACAGCTAACTCATCCAACTGAACGATTTCCAGCTGGAGTCTGATGTGGAAAGCTGTGTGAGTATGAGCAGCTCCACTTCTCAATGTGACTTTCCCGTGGAAGGAGTAGAGGGACTTATTTCAGGGACTGTCACTGGGTGTGTAATGGTAGGTAAGGTGACAACACAACAGGCTGTGCGAGCCAAGGAACAGAATCCCTGCAGTGTGAAGCCTTAAGGGAAATGTATTTAAGGTGATAAGATGCTAAAGTTTAGTGAAGGCAGGGAGGGAACCTCCTTAGCATCAGGAAAAAGACATTAAAATCCATGTCTTCCTCAGGTTTGAGGCTTGCATCTTCCCTTGAAATGGCTGTGAGAGTTTTGAACGGTTTGCTATTGCTTTGTGCTTGGAGAAAGGGAGAGAATCATAGAATCATCCAGGCTGATAGGGACCTCCAAAGGTCATCTATTCTGACCTCCCTGCAGTCGCAGGGACACACCCCCAACCAGCCCAGGTTGCCCAGGGCCTCATCAAGCCTCACCTTGAACATCTCCAGGGAAGGAGCCTCAACCACCTCCCTGGGCAACCTGTTCCAGTGTTCCACTACCCTCAGAGTAAAGAACTTGTTTCTAATATCCAATATAATGAACAGGGGGGTGGTGGTTGAGATATTTAAAAGTCATGTAAATGTAGGTTTAGTGGTAGCTTGGCATGTTTGATTTTTGCCGGTTTATGGAGGAGGCATTTGAAATAAATGCCAGGTGTTGCTGCATTGTGTCTGCTATAAGCCTCTTTGGTTTGGTGTGGTTTTTTTTTGTTTTTGGGGTTTTTTTTTTGGCCCCATGTCAGCCTAGTGACTGTTTTTGTGCGCTCACAGCACTGGCAACGCAGCCCAATGCCACCAGCATAGGAGTCCTCTCCTTTGCACTAGTAATTATTGATCTTGCCTTACAAGTCAACTAATTTTTATTCCTCTGGGACCTGGAATAGAATTGGGAACAGAGGATGTGCCTCAGTTTTAACTTTTTAACTGCAGTTCTTAGCCACATGAGATGAGCTGAAACATTTGTATGGGCTTTATATTTTTTCAGGTGGAAGGGGTTGTATGAAGTTAGTCCTAAAGATGTGCCTTGCGGCCATCCTGGAGAAAAGACCTCTCAGGCTCTTCTGGCCCCTGTGCAGAGGCACACAGCTAGAACTGCAGCTCTGATCTGTGGAGTTCAGCTTGCTGAGAAAAGTAGAAAAGTGGTTAAAGAAAGGAGCCGATGGGTCTCTGCTTATGGATCACTGATTTCAACGGAGGCTGTTGGCACCTACCTCTTGTGGGAATTTCCTTGATGAGCATTCATGTGTACATGCAAACCTGCAACATTTTTCAGCTGTGCAAATTTCTCCCTTCATCTGCCTTTATTTAGCTTGTGCTCTGGTTGTGGCACAGAAGAGTTCTTTTGGGCTTGGGCTAGTTCCTCTGGTGCTTGCAGTTTCTGCAGGACCTCAGTGTGCACATCCAGCAGCTGCTGCCTGCGTTACATCCTCTTTTGGAGTGATTGCTGCCACAAACCCTGTTATTTGCACGGAAGCTGGGCCAGTGTTGACAACTTTGGAGGAAAATAAAATAAAAATAAAAATCACAAACCTGTTGTAATAAGCAGGGTTCCATCTTGGTGACCTTGACTATTCTCTGTGTTTAATTATAACCCAGCTGCTTTACCCAGGCTCTGAGATGCTAGATTCTAAATTTCTGGGGTGGAAAAAAAAAAATTATTTATTTATTAACCCCCTTCCTCCCCCAAAATTCCTGATTAGGTTTCACGTGTCTGGTTCTGAACTTCAAGTCCCTGGGCCACAAACAAGTTCTTTGTGCTCCCTCCATGCTCGGGAGCATGAATAGAAAAAGCGCATCCAAGTCAGAAGGGAGTGTGACGCTGGTGCTGTGCCTGCGTCCTGGATGCGTTTGAGGGGCCAAAAGATACAAGGATCAGCCTTGTAGGGCAGAGGGAGGGAGTGGTCACCCTGACATTAATGTGGGTACGTCACAACTTGGACCATGGTCTGTGATGGACAGCTGTGACCTTAGATGTGTTGTAGATGTTCCTTTTTCATTTTTCTTCTTTATCTATGTTTCTTTCCTAATGCGTTCAAGAACTAAGGGGACAGCAAAGCTGGATCTCGGGGAGAACTCAGTTACTTTTTTCTCTCTGTCTCTTAAAGACTGAGTCAATTTTTGATTTTTGTTGTCGGCCACTCTCTGTTCAGGACCAGTATCAGCACAACTTCTAGCTGGCGGGACTTCAAAAGTAAAGGGGTGCATATCAACTTTGCTTCTTATGGTAGTTCCAGATGGCAGAGAAATTTTTGTAGGTCTCAGGATGGCAAGGACCATCAGTAGGAGTTTTAATAGTCCAGGCCTGTGACTCACTCCATCGTATTCAGTAGCATTATTTACACGGCTGTGAAGTTAATATTCTAATCTCTGCAGGATCACTGTCTTGGGGGGGTTGGTTTTCTTTGCAGCAATGATGATAAGAAGTATTGCTACTCAGATAAGAATTACACCTGTCTTTTCAAAATCTAGTTTGAAAACAAAAGGAGATGGGTAAAATAATGCACTCAGGAAAAACTTCTTTAGATACGTTTCAATTTAAAAGGGTAGCTTTGATAAGTCTTGTTGAAATGCTATCCTATTTCTGTATAAATGTCCTCACTTAAACATACCTAAATAAGAACAGCAGAATGAACAAGCAGTTGAGTAAACTTAATGTCAAAATAATCTTCCTCCTCCTGGTGTGTGTTCTTGTTACATAAGTTAAAGTAAACTGAAATGTTGTCTGTGTAGGTAGCTTTCAAATCACATGAAAAACGTGATTGATTAATGCAGTGTTCTCCCTCAAGCATGTGACAACTTGTGAAGTGCTTTCACTCTCATATTCCTGGTAAAATGAGGGCTTCTTCCATGAGTGTTTTGTAGGCTCTTTCGGATATTTTGAGTAAGAGAATTGATGGGGGTACAGACATAATAGTTTCACCAAAAAATAAGGAGCAACAATGGAGCAATATTGTCAGCATGTTACCTCTTTTATGTATTTTCTTTCTGCATATTCTTGGGGAGAGAAGGCAGAATTTTCCCAGTGTTTTATTCCTAAAGCCCCTGCACATCTGTGACTTTTGCTGACCTTATAGCACGCTCTGTTTGCACGTGGAAAAGAGCACAGATTTCTTAGCAGATACTACCTCTGTTCTTCTGTACCAAACCTTCCATAAGGGCAAAATGAATGATCCTTTCCCTTGTTTATCTTTTCCAGTTGCCTGTGTCTGGCAATTTGATTGACCTTTATGGCAACCAAAGCATGCCTCCTCCAGGACTGAACATCAGCAACTCATGTCCAGCTAATCTTCCTAATATAAAAAGGGAGCTCACAGGTAAATATGTCTATAATACCACCTTGGAGCAACAATGTAATTGTTTTGAATTCAGGTGATATTGGACATAATTTCTGTTACAAGAAAGAATATTTGGATGACTTTGCTTTGCAAACCAATTTATTATTTATTTTTTATTTAGCAAACATGTTAGCCTGCAATGGTGTTGTGTTCATCTGTGGGCATGTGTGTGTTCACGGTGACAAATTGAGATAAAAGTCCCTGGTTGTTATAGTGAAATGTGCACATTGAAAACCTTGTGTCACGGGAAGCTTCCGTGCATCTCTTGCAGAGCTATTCTCTAGTTTGGGCTAATTGTTTGCTTTATCAACACTAAATTTTAACAGCTTCATGTTTGGATTCTCCGTGGGATTCGTGTTGAGGAATGTTACCTGTTTTACTCTGGTAGAGGAGGGCAGTAATGGGCAAATAACTTGTGGTAATATGAAATCTGGGCACTTGGGTCCTGTAAAATGTAAAATTAAGCATTCAAGGGAGAGAATATGCATCTCTTAATTTAAGATTAACATGAATTATCCTGTAAATTTCTTGTCATGTCACTTCTCCCAGCGATGCTCTGAACAAGCTGTGGGAGGCAGGGGGAAGGAAGGGGGACATTAAAAGCCTCTCTCTCTAAAGCACGTGTTTACAGAAGCTAAATAATTTGAAGGAAGAAATAAAAAGTTTCATCTTCTCAAGCATGCGTTATTTTTGCTGGTCTGCCTCACTTGAAAGGACAGAACCACGTGTAGAGTACTGTGTACAAGGCAAGCTTGAGCACAGGAGGAACAATTGTAGGTCCATTCTGGAACAGATGACAAAATCACCTTAATACCCAGAAATAACTATTCTTAAGCCTAAACAGGGAGTCATTCTGTATGCACTATGGTAGGGGCATAGTTTCCTTCTTGTCTGTCACCTTCCTGGGTTTCTGTTGTGAAAATTCACAGGCTGACTCAGTTGCAAAGCAGGTTCTGGGCAGGAATTAGTTTAAGTAGAGCAGTTTTAATAGCCCAGGAGTCAGCTTCTCAGGAGGAAATGCCACGTCTCTGAGCTGGCGGATATTTGCATTTATATGAATGTACAAAATTTGAGTTCAGCATCAAATGAAGACACACAAACTGCTTGATGATTTGTGGCTGCAAGAAAAAGAAAAGCTTGTATGGCGATGGAACTATGCTAAGAGGAGGGTTGGGAGAGAATGGGAACTACTCCAAGTCCTCTATTGCAGACAGTTTCAGTGCCCCAGTTATAGAAAGCTAAAGGTGGCTGTGGACTGCAAACTACACATCTGACTTGTCAGACGTCCAGGCTGGTTGATTCACTGCAGATGATTGTGTAAGATCAGGCAAAAGCAGCAGGAAGAGAGGGGAAATTAATGAGTGAAGTGGTCTTAGGGAAGTCCTCAGTACATCAAAGTAGACCTGAACTAAGCTAAATGTCAATGTGCTACGTTCACCTGTACGCAGAAACAATTTAGATGAGTGCTTTTTCTGTTCAAAATGCATGCTAGCAGATTGCATTTGATCTAGGAGAGGTTTAAGAATTAAACTCAAATTGAACAGCAGTCACTTTGACATTGATGTGTCCAAGCCTTTTTGCAGAAAACACTATTGATGATGCTTTCTGACAGCCAGCAATTTTAAAATTGGCATGTTATTGCAGGCAAGAGTCCTTTTTCTCCATTACCTGATTTTGCTGTTGGAACTAGGCTGGAGAGAGCTTGCCATATTTAAGTCTTGCATTTGTCAGAAACCTTTATCCATCCTACTGTATAAATATCAAAATTATGAAGAACCAAGAAAAGTCTGATCTATTATCCAAGTGGTTGGTGTTAATGATGATTACATAGTTACTGAAGCTTTTAATGGGAATTCTGCTCACCTAGGAGTCCAGTTTCCATAGGTTTTAGTCTTGGAAACCTCATATCTGTTTCATAATGTCAGATTAAACCCAAATTTCATTGAGACATGCAGTGTTCTTTCAAGCTTTTTTTGGGTGATCCTTTGGGAGCCTCACATAGAAGATGTCTTGTACTGTGTGTAATATCAGGGGAGCTCCGTATTTTAAGTAGTGAAGTAATCAACTTCCAGTACTCCAGGGGAAAGCCTTATCGGCTGTTATTTTGAGTTGGGTGGGACATATTCCATAAAAATAGAAGAATTCATGGAAAAAATTTGTTGGAATGAGTGAGGGGTTTGTTTCCATAATGGACTGTGTGGTAATAAATCACATGTTCACTTGTCCTCACTGACTCACTGCAAAATTAAATAACACTTGCTGGTTTTGAGATTTAAGTGCAACAGGACAAGGATTAAACATAGAATCATAGAATGGTTAGAGTTGGAAGGGACCTTAAAGATCATCAAGTTCCAACCCCCCTGCCATGGGCAGGGACACCTCTCCCTAGAGCAGGTTGCTCAAAGCCCCATCCAGCCTGGCCTTGAACACTCCCAGGGATGGGGCATCAACATTAAGGTGACATTAATGATGTCACCTTTTGTAAAACTAAAGCAGATAGCACAAGCAAAAAATAGTTGAAATTGCTTGAGAAATGGAAGATCAATTGAGAACTGAAAATAACGAATTTAGTTATGCTTTTGCTTGAACTAGTGCGTGCTGAAGCCCGGTAATAAATGTGCAGAGCAAGCTTAAGAACAGTTCTGAGTTGAGGGGACAACTAATGTGATAGGCAACGCAGTTGTCATTTTTCTTTTTGCTTTTTCTGAAATAAGGACCATTGTCTTCTGACAGTATTGCTAAGAAAGGCATTGAATTTTTCATCTTTTCTTATTATATGAAGAAAAAAGAATAAAAACAGCTAGTGTAGCTAGAATAATATAGTATTTTTAATAGGTGGCTGAAATTATGCTTTGAATCTTGTGGTGATGTGCTTGCACGTGCCACAAAAGGAGGTAGCCTTGGTTCCGGTGAGTGGAGCCTCTGACTCCTGGGTGCTTCACATCCTGCGCAGGTAGCAATGCCATAAGCATGCTGTTCCTCTGGTTCAGCTTCTGCGTGGTTCCCGTGTGTGAACGTAGGAGAAGGTATGTTGGATTTCAGCAGTTTGTTGTCCTCAAATACCTTGCTGAGTCAGGGCCTCTGTGGGAAAAGGTTCTCGTCACAGAAGTCAGGATGGGAAGTGTGGGAAGAGATGCTCTGCAGGGGTGAAGTTTAACACCAGCCTTGTGTTTTGACAGTCACAGCTTACTGTACAGGCACTTCTCTCCCCTTGGAATGGCTGTAATCATTGGTTTGACAAATATCGATCAGGCTCCCTGTGCGAATGTTTCACAGGCTGCAACGTTGTGTTTGAATTCCTTCAATTCTAATTACTTCATTCACATGCACAGCATGTATTTTTCCTACAGAGTCAGAAGCGAGAGCGCTGGCTAAGGAGAGGCAAAAGAAAGACAATCACAACCTGAGTAAGTTTTGGTTCTACCCATTTTGCACTAATTCTGCTGATGATTTTAGATGTTAAGTGTTTGAGTAATGGTGTTTTGAATGTGAATGAAACACTACGCGTAGTACAGAGTGCCAATTCATTTTGTTATGCCCGTAGATCAAATATCTGGAATTCTTGTGAAATCTGTGCTTAAATCTGCTCTTGAATTTTAAACTCTGTTTTCTTATTTTTTTTTTTTTGAATAAACCAAGTGATCAGGTAATTGTTATCAATGAAATTACTGAGAATGACATTTGATACTTTTAATAAATCCACCATGCACAATTTTGGTGCTTCTTTTTAAAAATAAATCTAAATTTAGATATGTGGTCAGTATGTGACTTTAAACGTCAGTGCATGTCCTTAGTGTGTTGATTTTATAAAAATCCTATTTTTGAAAGGAACACATATTTTCAAATTGGAAAAAAAAAACCACTTTAAAATAATGAGCATCTTATAACTTAAAGGATCTTTAAGTTGTCCTTTTTTACTTTGTGTTACTAGAAAAAAAAGAACTGTTTCATGCCTTGAGTTGTTCAAAAGCCTTTTCCGTAGAATGCAAAGGTAATGCAGAAAAATTGGCATTTAAGTTTGACTTTTGGATCCTCAAAATGTTTCCTTTGGAAGAGTACTTGAAAAATGAGACTATACATTTTTGTCCCTTTTCCTGCTTTGGGATTTCCTTGAGCATCTGATTTTTTTTTGTTTGTTTGTTTCTGAATTGGTGTGTAATGTTTTTTCACTAGGAAAACATTAACTTCTCAGTTGAGTCCTGTGCTAACACAGCCATCCTGGTTTTCAGAGCCTCAGCTCTCCCACTTCAGCAGTCCTGTGTTTTTACAGTCTTTGTGTGTCCACGTGTAGGAGAGCAAAATAAATCACTCTTGTCACTGGATTTTAAGTTCTACACCAGCATCTCAAAGGCCCTTAAAGAAATATTTGATGCAACTTTCTATGTTGTAATTAAGTGTGAATATTACTTCTAACGTTTGTGCTGTTTTTCCTAAAGTTGAACGAAGACGAAGATTTAATATTAATGACCGTATAAAAGAACTAGGCACTTTGATACCCAAGTCAAATGACCCGTAAGTATAATGGGCCCAAGGAGACTGTGGGAGGGAGGTGTAAAAGAAAAATAAAATAAAATCTTAAGGGCTGAGTTGTCAGGATGTGAAACCTTAGTCTCGTCTCGCTGCTTGTCTTGCGAAGTGATTCTTTTAATTTATTAGATGCCATAGCTCAGCAGGACAGAAGCAATCCCTCTCTGTGAAAATGGAGGGCAGTTCCTCTGGGAAACCATCCTATTCCCTTTACCTCCAAAAAAAAAGAAAAGAGCCTATCTGTGTATCTGTTCACTGATAATTTGCGAGCACTTGTGGTAGTTTCCCAGTGGTAATTTTACTGTTTCTAGCTTGTCTGAACTTTACCCAACACTGCTTTTCAATAGCAAGCAACACCCCCGTGCTCTAGAACTTGAAATTCTCACTTAAATCTGAATCTATGCCCTGTGACGCTTTTGGGGAGAGTTTCCATTGTTTTAAGGCAGTTCCTCATGGAGCAATTTATGTGAACTGTTTGGAGAGGCTCTTTACCATCTCATAAGGCACGCAAGGCAATATTGCGTTGTATCAGCCTGTGGGGCAGGTGGATCTTTGGTCTGATAGGCTGCAGTAAACGTATTGGTTTGTATTTAAACCAAGTAAGATGCGATGGGGGAAAAGAGGATGCAGACAACCTCTCATTTTAAATCAAGTGTGGGAGGAGGCAGTATGAGAGCCACGTATTCCCTGGCTGGAGAACTATCACCCCTCAGCTGCAATGGGGCGTTTGTATTTTAGGCAGAGTTTAAGTTTAAAGAAGCACCTGAATATGCTGCTGTCTTGGGCTCTTCTCTTCCTGCCACAACATATCTGTGATGCAGTGCCACCAGGAGGACTGTTGCTTGTGGCTTCTTGGGGGCTAAAGGACCTCAGGTCTTTCTCCCACAGAAACACCAGGTTTATATGTGGTCCTTATATATGGTTCTTTTAATTTCTCAGCTGGAATCAGGCATCCCCCAGACAGCAAGCCTGATTTGAGAAATGTCTTGTGGGGTTTTTCTTAGTTGTTGTCTTGCAGCCTTGCTATAAGGCAGCAAAAGGAGCCCCTGGTCTTCGGTGCTGGTCCCAAACTGTACGGGAGGCAGGGGATGGTCCCAGAGGGGAACCTGAGCCCTTTGGCTGGACCAAGGCTGGCTGCAGTCTGCTTCCTAATAGCTGTGCTCTGGCCCCCTCTAGTGCATTTCAAATGCCTTCTGCAGTCGTAAACTTGGAATAAATATTAGCCAGGTGTTATGTATATATGATGCGTAATCACAGCTGCTGATGTGAAGGTAATGGATAAAATAAAGCCTCCTTGAGAGCCTTAACTCTTCCTTTTGCTTTTTTTAAATTGATTTCAAAGGGATATGCGCTGGAATAAGGGAACTATTCTAAAAGCGTCGGTGGACTACATCCGTAAGCTGCAGAGAGAACAGCAGCGCACGAAGGAGCTGGAGAACAGACAGAAGAAGTTGGAGCATGCCAACAGGCACCTGCTGCTCAGAATACAGGTTTGCTGATAAATAAGCTGCAAGTGCTCTTGATGTTGCAGTGTGTGGCTGCAAGTAATGATACCTGAAGCTTGTTTGTAGGAATGTAGGTTAGAAGGAACCCCCATTTTAATTAGCGGTGACCAAGGCTGAGGTGTCTGCAGAGATTTTTCTAGAAAACCCTCCCACTGGGTTATGTTAGGTGTTTTTTTTTTAAAAAAAAACAACAACAACAAAACAAACAAAACCCCAGTAAAATAAAAGCCCAACACTCTAGTAAAGCTGGTCTATTTTCATTCTACCATGACCAACATAAGTTGCAAACCAAACTATAAAAAATATTTATATGTTTTTTTTTCTGGGTGCCAGATCTAAGGAATTAGGACTCTCTATCATCTGTTTGTTGATAGTGATGAAATTCAGTTCATCCATTTGGGACTGTCTTCACTCTAGCTGTCTAGTTTGGGGACGTTTTTTGACCTGTAGCTTTAGTGATTGTTTTCTTTCCTTCTGAAACGATTTTGGGCGAACGAGTGAAATATTTTAGTGTTGCTTGTGGGTTTCCTAAATTACGTGGGGACCATTCTAGGCTCTGTCTGTCAGAGAAGCTCTGCAGACTGCCGTCTTCTACATCTGATCTCTCATTTCTTCTCTCGATCAGCCTCTCCCTGATGGTCTGCAGGAATCTGTCATCTGCTTTCCAGTGCAGGGCAAACACTGCTCACAGGACAAAGTGTACTGGGAGAGCAATATTGGTGGCAGACGCTGCAGCACTTGTCTCTTAGGTTCTCACTGGTATCCTGGAGATGGGCAGCTGTATTTATTGTTGAGGCTGCCCTGGCTTGTCTGAGATCAGTTGCACAGAAGCACACCTTGATGTGAGGGCTCCAAGAGTTTTTTTGCAACAAGATAGCCACGGGTTATGGATGTTGAGCTGCTCTTTTTCTTTTTGGCTGAGGAGTTGTGGTTGATTATCTTCCTCGTTCCTTGAAGCCTGTAGGACTGTAAAACAGTTCTCCTCAAAACTGAAAAGCAATAGATGGCATGAATATGTTCTTTCCATGGGCTCTTGCCTTGTTAGATTCACCCAGGTTTCCAGTAGCTTGTGTTACACAGAGATGTAGGGGTGAGAATTCCACTTCTCTGATTAATTCCTTTGCCTTCAACTCAGGCTGGATGGGCAACCCTACCCTTGCAGCCTACACAGCTTTTATTGTCAGTTCTGTCCTCCAGGTGGGCAAAGATAGCTGGATACCCACCCCTCTCCATGAAAGGGTAATTAAAGAAGTATATCTAGGATTGGGTATAAGAGGATATAACACAGAGATGGTGATGTCCCAGGGATTCTCCTCTTGCTCCTCACCCACAGTGTGACCAACTGAGCTCTGTGTGCAGGCTGCAGCGTGCCAGGAGACCCCTGACCCCCGCCACAGCTAATCCTCAAAGGAGATAATGAAGCTAGAAATACCTGAGAGTCAAGTGTGGCGGTAAACAGCTTTAAAATAGAACAGGCTAGGGTGAGCTTTAGCATAGTTTCTGTACTTAGTTGAGCAATCTGTTGGCTGGAGTGAGACGTTCAAGATGCGCAGCCCTTCCTTCTGCAGAGCAACATGAAGCAGTGGTATTTCAAAGCCAAGTTAGATCACTTTTTAAGCATCTTTCGTCTTCCTTTGCATCATCAATCTACTCTGACTCCTTCAATCAAATAAACATAAAAACCAGACCCTTGAATAATGGGCAATTCATTTGGCAGCAAATAACCTAAAGTCTGCATTTTCCCTTTCTGTGTTGATTCTGATTAAGCACAGAATAAGGAACTCCTGATGTTGGCACATTAGCTGATGGAAGATGAGCTTCCTTCTTCTGCCTTCTCTGTTGATCCTGCAGTGTGCCATTAGGAGCTTGTTGTCTTAGCCTGAAAATGAAAAAACGACTATTAATCAGCCTCAGTCATAGGAGTATCACAGCAGTGATTGTGATTGCCTAATATGGGGTATAAGTAGAAGCAAAACATCTCTCTTGCTGCTGCATTTGAAAAAGAGCATTTAAGTGAGTTCTTGTATTATCTGTCTTCGGTCAAGTGCATCTGTGTGATTAAACGTGAAGGTGGGATTTGAACTTTTCATGAAGATTTGAAGAATCCTGGCTGTGTGTGAAGTCTAGTGTCTTCCTACGACTTGTATATAATTTTTCAGTGCAGGAATAGTGTTGCTCAGTTTTGGCTGACCTCTTTTTCCCTAGCTCTACCAGACTTACTCTACGAGAAAAGTAGTAAGACTACATTTCAGCTCTTTCACCTTCCCCCCCCTCCCCCCAATTTTAATTGTTTTCCTCACCTGACCTAATGCCACATTTGTCTACTGTGGCCCTGGTTTTGGAAGGAGCCCAAGGAGGAATATGTCTGTTCTTCAGGGTGCTGAGTTTTGGCTCTGCTGTAGGTTCTGAGGAGAAGTGTGAAGGACCTGTGGGTGGTGGTATTCACCCACCTCTTCAGGAGACTAATGTTCAGGTGAAAATCTGCAGGGCAGAAATGTACAAGATGCAATCACTTGTCACTGTTGGAAAGGGAGGAAATAGTTTGTGTCCAATAGAAGGAAACTGCAAGTCTCAGCACACATGACTGTAAAATGATGGGTTTTTTGCTTTCAGACTGTTTTAATTTGTTCTTTATCCTCCTTTACAGGAACTTGAGATGCAAGCTCGGGCACACGGACTGTCCCTTGTTCCGTCTACAGGCCTTTGCTCCCCTGATATGGTCAACAGGGTCATCAAACAAGAGCCTGTGCTGGACAACTGCAACCAAGACATGATGCCGCACCACACAGACTTGTCTTGCACAACCACCCTCGATCTCACTGACGGTACCATCACCTTCAGTGACAACCTCGGAAACGTGACTGAACCCACCGGCACTTACAGCGTTCCTGCAAAAATGGGATCCAAACTGGAAGATATCTTGATGGACGATACCCTCTCCCCCGTGGGAGTAACCGACCCACTGCTTTCCTCTGTGTCTCCTGGAGCCTCGAAGACGAGTAGCAGGAGGAGCAGCGTGAGCATGGAGGACACCGATCACGCTTGTTAGCATTTGCCTGGCAAACCTTTCATAAACTGCTTTGTTTCTTGATCAGTAGATTAAATAATTTACCTTTTGTAGAATTTTTCTGATTTTTTTTTGTTTATTTTTTTCCCTTGTGCTTCATGGGTAGCCCAGTGTGTGTGCGTGTGTGTATATATTATATATATAGGATTTTTTTTAGAATTTTTGTGAAGAAACTTGTATATTCTATTTTAAAACTACCAATGCCTCCAAAATATTGTACAGCATATGTACAGTATCTGTGAACTGGATTCGCCAAGAACTTTGAACTGGTCAAATCTACTCAAAGCAATAGAATTACAAATGAAGAGTGTTTCTACTGGGGGGGAGGGGGGGCGGGAATCACAGAACTGTAAATGCAACCTATCTACTACTTGGAAACAAAATGTAAAGTTAAAGAATGTAAAGAAGCAACAACAACAAAGTCCAGTTTGTAGTTGTATTAATTGAATAGTGCTGCCTTAAAGATACAGTGTCCCTCAAACCTTGGTCTTTACAAGTGTTTAGGGAAAAATTCCCACCCTACTCTACCCAGAACGCAAACCGCAAAGGAAAGTGTTAAGACCATCCTGGTTGTGTTGATTGTGATGTAAAAATGCTGTTGCTGAAACCTGCAGGGAGATGGGAGGCTCTTCTCTCAGAGTGCCCTTTAGTTTTCACTCTGAGCTGATTTGGGGTTTTCCGTTTGATCATGGTTAGAGTTTTTTCTCTTTGATTTGTATTTTGTTTTTGTAAGGCGCGTTGAGGGCTTTGCCAGCAGTAACCCACGCAGGAGCACTGTAAGTTGGTATTCACTCTTTGGACAAAAAAAAAGAAAAAAAAAATCACTATTTTATCAGCTGGGCACATTATGTTGTACATATCTAATTGGCTTTATTTTTTTTTTTTTAAATTGCATTGTACAGTACATTTTGATTTGCATGGATTCCTCAGTTATTCTCAACTTTTTGTTTTAAATATATTTGTATTTCATTTGTAAGATTTTTTGCCTCTTAATATTGCAACGATTTTTTGACATTTTTAAAACTCATTGGAAGTTTTCTGCGTTCTTTGTAAACACTTGAAAGGAAGCTTTTATGCAGGGTTCTGTGTTTTAAGAGAGATTTTGAGAATATTTTGTATATTACAGTCTCACTTTGAAAATGTTTTTAAACACATTTAAGCTAGAGTACAAATTTAGATTAGGTAATAAAACAACTCTATAGAGAAACTGAACTTATATATTTATTTTTAGTGATACAGAAAAAAGTAGTAACATGCTTGGAAAACATAACTATGTAGTTAAATGTACCCGTTATAGTAATTTGTGTTTTATTTCAGCACTGAGGCTGACTTAAGGAAAAAAAAAACACAAAACAAAAAACGAAGAAAAAAAAAAAGAGTAAATTACTGTATCTGCAAATAACTGTTACTTGATAACAACATTATTAATTTTTAACATGCAACAATGTTGTTAAAGTAGTTGGGTGCATTATCTACTCAAGTGTAGTCCTATGCAATAACGGTAGTTCTACTTGTATTATCTCAAGCCTAGGTGTTTCACAGAGGCAACGTGTGGTGGTTGGAGCTGGAGAGGGGGCGGGATGGATGTCTCGGTGGCAGCCTACAGCTCGTTCAGAATGAAGTGCCTTAAACTCTAGTTGTAGTCTTCCTCGACTAGCACTGACTGAAGTGTGGCAGAGGAGAGAGCGCTTCGGGGGTGATGTTTGGTAGGACGGTGGGGTGTAGTGTGGGTGCCTACGTGTAGAAAACAAACAAGAGCTTCCCCTTCTCCTTTGTGCTACACTGGAAATGACGTAGGAGAAGCGAGACGGTTGGTGACTTGAGTGCCAGTTTGGTGGGATTTTGTAAGGAAACCTTGGTCGCTGCAGTTGGTGTCCAGGAATCAAATGTGAATTCGGGTGGCGACGGGACAGCTGAGGACTATGTAGGGAGTTCCTGTAGCCTGTGGCTTTCACCCCAGCGTTTCCCCACGGAAGGGTTCTTGAAGTGTCCCCTGCCTGGCACCGCTGACTGCACGGGGCTTGGCGGGGACACAGCTTGCTGTCACAGCACTTTGGGGGTCTGCTTTCGTGTCACTCTTTCTGTGGTTGTTGCTGGCCATGTCCGGCTGTCTCCCTTTCTGCTTGAGCAGCAAGCTCTGTGTTAGCATCCATGCAACCGCTAGGTTGTAAGCTGGGTTTTTTTTTATTATTTGATTATTTTTTTTATTTTTTTGAAGGAGGAGCTGGAGTTAGATTATAATGATGCCTCTCCCCCCCTCACACACACACCCCAGATGGCTGTTGGGAATGTGTCTTTCCAAAGGGTGGGGAAGCTCTTGCCCAGGGCAGGACCTGGGAACCTGATGGATGTCCTACAGCCATCATGGTCCTCGGGCAGGGATGATCCCTGCAGGGCAGCTGTGCCGTAGGGAGCTCCAAGCTGAGAAGGTGGGTACAGGCTTCTGGTGCTGCTGTTTGGTAACAGATAAAGAGAGTCAGGGCTGTAAAATGCTTGTAGCTGTAACAGGGGGCTCATGTGGAAATGAGACAGCTCTGCAGCATTGGTACAGAATCAGGGTGCGCACGCTTGGGTATAGTAACTGAAAATCACTGAATATATTGAATATATTGCTTTTGGTTTGATGCCCACGCTGGGCATCCAGAAGTTGAAGTCTAGACTGTGGTATATAAATATTTTTCAAGCTTATGTGAAACACTGGTACTCGCTGAGAGCCGTGACTTCTGATTTTTGGCTACATGCTGTGTGTGGAGATGAATTAGTTGTATCAAGAACTGGATTTCTTGATTAAAATCACTGAGAGGCGTGTTCCCTGTCTGTTGTGTGGCTGTGGGGTAGCAGACGCCTCGGCTGTGCCCGGCTCGCTCCTCACCCCCTCCTGTCCCCTTTGGCTGCAGCACTCCTCTGAGGTTGCCCACCCTTTGAGGGTTGGCACGTTGATGCGGCCGTGGGGACACCTCCAGGAAACATGGACCTCCAGGTGGGTGCGGACTGGAGACCTCTTTGCCTTGTTTGCCCATCGCAGAATGTGTGGCTGTGACGTTTTACAGGGGATGGATGACAGAGACAGCAATTAGAGGCAGGGTTTAGCATGAACTAGGTGGAGTGGGATGGACAGAAGTGGTTGCCCAGTCTGACGGTGTCCTGTGTGTGACACTGGGCCAGTGGTGGCTTCCACGAGCAGGTGGATGGGATACCTACCAGTTCTCACTTTGCCAAAGCCACGCAACAAGCAGGAATGTGCAGAGTACCATGAAGTTCTTCCTTACTGCTTTTGGCCTGTAAAGCAATATTTAACTCTTGCAACCTGTAAAAGCAAAAAGAAGGTACCTAAGGAAAGCACAAAGCACAAAATAATGCACTTACGTTTATGTTGTTTGACATAAAATGCACTGGGGGGGAAGCTGATGTTGATAATAGTATAAATACCTATATTTCTTGAAAAAGTGACATTAATTACTGCCTCTTGCTATGATGCTTGGTACTGTAATGTTGATATTCATCTGCTGTTGATTGCAGCAATAATTTGTGTATGGTCCATAGCACTGTAAATTATGGATCAATATTAATGTATCCAATGAAATAATTTGAACTGTTGTTCTTGATAGATGGATTAAAGCTTTTGGTTTTTCACATATGTCTGTGTAAGCCACTCGTTTTCCGTGTCAGTGGATCTTGTTTTTCTGTGCGTTTGAAGTCCCAGCAGCACTCCTGTGTCTGTGACTTGGTGGTGGATGTGTCCACGTTCCTCACCTGGTGTGGTCACCAACCCTGGTGGCACTACAGCTGTCCAGTTGTGTTTGTATTCCTGGTAGCACCGCGGGGACGGAGCTACGGTTCAGACCCTACTTGGGCTTTGCAGATACAGTCCAGCGTGAGGAACAAAACAAGTGGACATGGAAAAACCTGGTTCCCTCTCTCCCCTCCCATCGGCTCTTGCATTTCCACCTCCTTCCCTTCTCAAAGAGGCCTCTGACAAATCCCCCTCTGGCTGCATTGCCCATCACCTCCACCCCTGTCCTGTGTCAGGCCTGGCCTTGGTGAGCCCTTGGGGTACCTCTTTGTCCTGCTGTCACTCCTGCAAGGTCACCTACACCCAGGAGTCCTCCACAGAAGTAGCTTACCATCTTTTCCAGCTGACCATTGCATGGAGATACCCTGGTCCTCACTCTGCCCGCCCCTGGGCCACTCCTCTGAGCCCTCCACTCACCCGATGTGCTCCCAGGTTGTGCTGGGAGCTACGACACTGAGTAGGATCCAGCTGGGGTCTTGTTTTGTCTTCCCATCTTTGTTATTTTTCCCTGTCTCTGTTGCTTTCATCCCTTCTGGTCTTGTTCTCTGACAGGCTGTCGCTTACTGTGCTCTCAGCATGGAGTCCTCGCATCTCTGTGGATGTTGCTGCAGCAGCAGTGGAGGTTAATTCCAATTATCTCAGGGTTTTTAAGCCCTGAATCCAAACACTGAGTTTTGAATTTGGCATGTCTTGAAAATCTGATACCTGTTAGGAGTAGAAAGCGCTTCATTCAGTTGCAGTTTTGAAAATACTAGTTGTCCAGCATCACTCATTTAAAAAAACAAACAAAAAAAAAAACCAACCAAAACAACCAAACAAAAAATGCTGGGTGAAAGTACCTGACTCTGATAGGACTAGTGGAAAATCCCTGCTTCCTTTTTGTAGAAGATACTTGAGTTGAAGCTCATGAGTGTTTCCAGCAGGCTTTGTGGTGCTGTTTCTTCGGAAATTCAGTACAGTGTTGGAATGTGGCATTGCAGCACTGCAACGGGAGATGTAGTTAGCAGCAGCCTGGGATACAATTTCTAATTTTAATTTGAGTTTTTAGATGTATTTTGGTTTTCCTGCTGGTGGTCAGTTGGGTGTTAGTGGCTGTGTTTGGGGGTTGAACTCCTTGCTGTTGGTGGTAGCAGCTCCAGGTTTCGGCTGGATTGCAGATCCTAGGAAGAAAGCCCATTGTTGGGGTAGTGGCTGTAAAGCAGTTGTTCAGTGTGTGTCACCAAAGAGATGGTAGCGGGTCTGCTTAGAAGCCTTGTAGTTCCTTGGGGTGATCCTGAAAAGTTTTCTGCAGGGTAAGAAAGTGGATCTTGAAAATAAGACTGCCAGTGCCTGATGGGCTCTGTTTTGCTGGAGAGCCCCGTGGCCGGGCTGCAGGACACTGTGGGGCTCAGCTACGTGTTGTGGTGGCACGGCAGGACCTTGTCACCGTGTCACAGCATCCTGCTTTCCCACTGAGAGATGCTGCAGCTCCCAATTCTGGGAGGGAGACGGTGATTGAACCACCTCTGTGGGTTCAGCAGCTGCTTCTCCTTTTGCTGTCGCATCCAGGGACAGTCCCGGCACTGACTCTCACACTCCCAGTTTCTCCAGCTCCTTGGAAATGCACTTGCTTAAAATTGCAAGGGAATGGCTTGAAAAAGTGTCCCTGATTTACAAAAATCAATAAGGATTTACCGGGATGTGGTTTTAAATTGGAAGAGGGGAGATTGAGATTAGATATTAGGAAGAAATTCTCTCCTGTGAGGGTGGTGAGGCACTGGCCCAGGTTGCCCAGGGAAGTGGTGGCTGCCCCATCCCTGGAGGGGTTCAAGGCCAGGCTGGATGGGGCTTGGAGCAACCTGCTCTAGTGAGAGGTGTCCCTGCCCAAGGCAGGGGGGTTGGAACTTGATGATCTTTAAGGAACCTTCCAACTCTAACCATTCTATGATTCTAGGTTCAGTGCTCTTTGTTTAGCCACTTTAAATACATTTAATCAAAATCTTTTAGTGGCTTCAAGACCAGTGGCCTGATTCTCATTGTACACTGGGTACATTTAATGCTACTGTTGACTGGGCATGAATAACTTGTAGTTACTCCTTTATTAAAAATAACAAAGCTCATAATAATTATCTATTTTTTTCTTCTTTTTTTT
>VXBW01002134.1:3522162-3759156 GCA_013400375.1 Thinocorus orbignyianus
TTTTTTTTTTTTTTTTCCCCTGCTAAAACCCAGTTTTTAGAGCAGGCTCTTACAAAATAAATGACTCCAGAACATGTAAATAGTAATATCTTCTTCTCTGACCACTAAAGTAATTAAAACTAAATTAAACTGAACTAAAGTAGTTGAAACAAGCCGATGAAGAACTTCTGCTGCGGAGAACCCAGCTGGGTCCCATATGGCTTTCCTCTTCTCTTGCTGGAGTGATACGTTGTCGAAGGTAATAAGAAAAGAAGCAGAGGTTTTTAGGTCTAACGATAATAGTTCCATTTGAAAGAGCAGGAATTAAATCTGAGATGAATAAATGGAAAAAAAATTAAATTCATGCTAGACATTAAAAAAAAATTTAAAAAATGCACTGCAAACAATGGGGTGTATTTTAAAAAGTCGCTGTTTTATTAATAATACTTTCCACCTGCTTCCCTTGATCTCTGGATGACAAGCCTGGCAGAGGCACTCTATCAGACACTGCAGCAATTTAGCTGCTGTCATGTGCCTTTCTTGATACACACGTATTAGTCACACAGCCGTTTCATGTTCTTTAGCATATTTTAGTATATAATTAAAAACGTGGCTGTCTGCTACTAAGCAACCAAGCGTGTCAGAGGTTGATTGTATTCTGTCACCCAGTGCGGAAGGGAGGGTAAAAAATAATAATCATGTGTTCACTTTTCAGTCTTAATTGTGCTCCAGCTCTTGTGATATGTTGTTACACACACACATGCTGGCTCCTGAAGATGGAGGCAAAGCCAACATGTGGGAACAGCTGGCAAGTGACCCACAGCCACGTCACTGTCACTGATATTGCATTGGACTTGGGTTTTTGGTGTTTAGTGGGTACATGTGGTTTTGTGACTCTTCTGGGTTTGTTTTGGCTGGACCATGCCAAACTGCTGCTTGGCTTTCCCTGGGACCTGGGTACTAAATGCCTTTGGGCTCCTGAAGGTCTCTCCCTGGACATTTAAAATAAGCAACTCAAGCTGATGTTTGTCTTGTACCTGTTCCACGTAGGTAGATGGGAGTAGGACTCCTGCGCTGGCTGTTGGGGAGCCAATAGTCCTGCCCTTCCTTCATTTCTAGATTATCTGAGGTGAAAAGTGGCCCATCCAGCTCCTGGAGAAGATGTAAACCACTAGCAAGAGTACCAGGTGATCACTCTGGGAGAGAAGTACCAGAGCTGAAGGTCTCCAGTCCCAGATAATTTCAAAGAAGTGGCCAGTACCAAGTGGGGCAGAGGCAACACCACCCTTCCCTCCCACAGGCTGTCAGCACATTGTCCCTCAGCGCTACTGTCCTTGGGGCACTCTCATGCTCCTACAAAGTTCAGATCCTCATCTAGTCTTGGGTTGTACTGGTCCCTTTCTGTTCTAGCCTAAGGCTGATGGGTGCAGATGGCTTCCCTGCAAGAAGGAGAGATGTTTTCCCCACTTGGTGGCCACTGTCAGGAACTGGCTGAATGAACCTGCGTTTGGTGGTCTGGAAAAAGGACGAAATTTCAGTGATATCCTCAGCCAGAGGCTTATTTAACTCAGGGCATTAGGGAATGATTTCTACAGGAAGATGTGGCTCTGAGGATGTGCTCTTATGCTGTTTGCTGCAGAACCTCTATGAGGGGCCTGCTTGGTAGGGTGGCACCCTCTGTGTGAAACCCCCTCCTGAAGCTGGAGAAGTGCCTGGATCTGGTGGAGGGTCAGGAAAACCTTCTGTATACTTCTAGGCATACATTCTCTGGGCTCAAGAGGAAAAGGGATTTATTTTGTTACCTCTGTTCCTTACTCCTCTGGTGTCTTTCTGTCTCTCAAGCACATGCAAATACATGCAGATGTGCACTGTGTGCAGCAATGGAATCATTATTTTAAAAGTTTGCCAGTTTTAATAGCTTTTATTACTTCAGCAAAACAGAAGCCAGCAGATCAGCACAAACTGGTATGACATAAGGAAAAAAAAATATAATAATGCCGTAAATAATTCAAAGGCTGTTTGTTGGTTGTGATTCCTTTGATTCAACCTCCAGGGAGACTGATGATTTTGCCTTTACATTTTTCACAGTCAGCCTCTGGTATGTAACCTGCTCTGTGTCTGCCAGGATCCTGAGACGTGACACTGAGACTGCTTGAAGATGATACTCACTTGGTGTCCTCTGATTTCTCTTGTTTTTTTCCCAGCTCCACTTATCTACCTGGAAAGCACCATGATGGGGAAGGATCCCTGCCCAGCCAGGTATGAGGAAGCCCATGGTGGATGCTCCATGGGGATGCCCGGGGGATTCTGCGGTACAGCCTGGAGCTCAACTTGGTTCATAGGCAACACTGGTGGCTTGCCGGGGTTACACAGTAAAGCCATTTCTATAGATTTTGGCAGCAAGATGAGTCTTGCCAGCATGTCCTCAGTGTCTGAGGGTCCCAAGACACAGGACTGCCATGCTGTTTAGCTCTGGGTCCCATCATGCTTCACAGCAGCAATATCTGCTGATCTGCGACCACTTGATGGTACCTGCAACCAGTGTGTCCTTCCTTTACACTAGGAGCAAAGACAGCAGCTACATTTCCAGAGAAGTTGTGGATGTCCCATCCCTGGAAGTGTTCAAGGCCAGGCTGGATGGGGCTTGGAGCAACCTGCTTTAGAGAGAAGTGTCCCTGCCCATGGCAAGGGGGTTGGAACTTGATGATCTTTAAGGTCCCTTCCAACTCTAGCCATTCTATGATTCTTTGATTCTATTTCTTTTTTTTGCTAGTTTGAATGACCTGAGAAAACGAGAAGAACTCAGAATGCCAAAACCGGTGAAGGAGATACCCTACTCTACTTCAAAGAATTTATGCAGCATGGGGATTCCCGGTGGTGCCATGAAGACATCCCACTTCTTCTACAAAGTCTCTGAGCCAGATGCACCTACTGACTTCAGGGGTCCAGCAGCAAGCAACGGTGGGACAGTGCTTGGCAAGGCCATGGCAGTCCCCAGGCTGAATTAATCAAAGGAAAGAATAAATGCCACTCACTTTCCTCCAGAGGAGACAGCCTGCTGTGAACTACACTAAACTCAAAGTTTCACTTCCAAGCAATCCCTTCTTGAGCACTACATAAGTCTAACAAATTCCCTTTCAAAGAGAGCAATTAGAAGAAGTAAAGTGGGTCAGGTACCAATATTCTTATTTCATGCAGCTATGGGATGTGTGCAGTTCCACAGGTGCTGCTGTATTTTTCTTGCTTAAAATTCAGTCCTGCCTTCTCACATAGGATGTTGAACAACTCCAGGCATGGGACAGGACCATCAGCTCAGGCTTGCAGTTCTCAGAAGGCAGCTGGCTCTTCTTCCAGCACCATCTTGCAGTCCCTGACCCACAGCTTGTATGCTCTTTCCAGGGTCTCTTCAGTCGTGTCATTGAATATGTCTGTAAAACAAGACTTGCAGTTAATCCAACATCCAGAGCCTTTCCTGCTTGCACGTATTAACCCCTGAAGGAGGGGTTAGCTCCTCCAAACAGTTTATGAGACTCTGGTTTCTTGGGAGTTTTCTTTCAAGGCCTGGCTGGATGGGGCTTTGAACAACCTGCTCTAGCGGGAGGTGTCTCTGCCTGTGGCAGGGGGTTGGAACTCGATGGTCTTTAGGGTCCCTTCCAACACAAACCATCCTGTGATTCTTTGTGGAAATAGTCAAAATGGATATTGACGTGAGAGATCACAGCCTGGTCCCTTGCATTGTTTCTGCCTTAAGTGGTGGGGTTTTTTCAAATACCCTGTAATTGTGTTTCATCCCAGATATTGAAGAGCTACTGTTTAGTTTTCAGATATTAGTTCTAGGCACAGTAATATGTTAAATCCTTTTTATAAAGGATTTTTTAACAAATATTTTCAAGCATAACAAAGGAATTGTTTTTCCCTTATGATGCTGTTAGTTTGTCTACCAGAGCACTGCGTTTAGACTGTTGGTTTCCCAATGTTTGCAAAGTGAATTGGTCAATAGATGCCATTAATTAGACTTCAGTCTGATCAGAAGGATCTAATCAGAATACACCTGTGTCCTGACAGGTTTATTGAGATGTTAAGAAAAGCAGAAGTATAACCAGAAACTGCAGGGCCCATTTTCCAGCACATCATTGTGCCGGGATCCCTTCTGCTTCCCGAGCACCTGCTCTTGGGAGGTCCCCAGCATCCCCCTTCTGCGGTACCTGCCATGCCGAGGCCGGTGGGGAGAGGCATCCGGGGCTGTCCCCCGCTGTGTTTCAGGCGCTCCATCAGGGCTTTCTTGATGAGCGGCCAGCTGCAGCCGCTGTGCCAGACGGGCAGCTCCAGGCCCCTCATGCACTGTATGATCTGCTCCTTCTCCTCGGCAGTGATGAGGCCCCGCATGTAGGCGACGTACGTCATGAAGGCCATGTCGATGTTCACAGCTTCTCCGTGCATCAGAGATGGCAAAACCCTCTGAAATGGAGACAAGGTGGGTAGGGGGAAAAGGTTTGGGTTGACAAATTGTAAATAAGTTGGCTTTTTCTGAAAGTACTCGTGGAGATTGACATTCGGCTCACAGCAGTAGAAGTACAGATTTGCTGGATGTTAGCTTCTTGTGATTTATGGATTGCAGAGGATGATCTCTTTTAGAAGTGATTAATTGCATGTAAAATCTCCCATAGGGATCCAGGATCTAATTTACTCCCATTCAAATCACTGATGAAGAGCACCATGGGATGGAGAGCAGAGCTCTGAATATTGCATAAGGTCTAATCCTCCCCCCTTATTCCTCAGTGGCAATTTCTCCCCAGTAATACAGGCTATGGTCTCCATGCCTCTGCGCTTGTTGTAGCTCATGCTGGTGATTTCTAATGGCTTCACTGAAATCTGGTCATCTTTGGTAAATGCCTGGTAAGAAGCTATAACTGGCCTGTGGCCTCAGTAGGAAAAATGGGTGGAGATGTGGGGGAAACGGGGCAGGGAAAGGGGTCTCTTTATCCAACAGGACCAGACAGGTTGTGTTGGATGATCTGAGTTAACAAAGTTGGGAATTTGGCAAAATCTGGAGTTCAACTCAGCTCCTTTTGTACAGAGTTTTCATGTTACTGAATGAAAGCGTTGTGGGTTTTTTTTATAAATAACTGTTGAAATATATAGTCTGTCACTCACCATTTCCAGCTCTGGGCTTATAAGGTGACCAAAATCAACCAGTCTGTCCAGGTCGTCCTCCCAGAGGTTCGGAGCCAGCTCTTCCAACATGGTTTCAATGGCAATCCTGGTAGTCTGCAGTGCAGCGTCCCCGTGGTTGGCAGAGCCACTGTAGGACTGGAACTTGGTGTCCAGCAGGTGTTTCCCATGGCTCTTGAGCAGGTCAAACAGCCCCTTGTGTTTCATGAGTGCCATCTAGGACAAAGAACGGAAGAGGTAATTAAAAATAATTATGTGATCCTTGCATGTGCTGTTGAAAATTCAGATGTTTCAGTAGACTGGACTATAATTAATATTGTGTTGTACGTGGACAAAGAAATACCTGCAGGTTTGATACATGGGTAAGTTCTGACTCTGCAACCTGAAAAAGTATTTCTGTGGACAGGGTTCCTGGTTAGCACGTATATGTTTGGTGTGTATTCAACAGGACTCTAGGGAATGTGACCTGGTGGTGTTAACACATGTTGTCAGCTGTGCTAAGGGAAAATGTGTGCAAAAGGCACTGTGGAAAGTCCCAGTGGGGCTCTGGTAAAATGGCAGAGATGATGGGAACACAAGTGGCCAACTTCTCTTGCTACTAGGAGAGCTTGACCATGCTGTGAGCTTGCTACAAGCTTCAGTAGGCCAGCAGATGGTTTGTGACAAGCTTTGGCTATTTGTGTGACTGCAGGAAACTCGAGACTGTCTCAGCTGAGTGGTTGTCATCCCCAGGACAGGGACTGGATGGTGGACAACCCCAGGATAAGTCTCATCTAACCCTTGGAATTGCTCTTTGGGTAAGGGAAAGTGGGAAAGCACTGCAATGTGGGCAATATGAGGGTTCAGAAATGGTGTAATTGTTACAGGTACATAATTTTTCACCCTCTCAATTGGGCATTAGTCCCTTCCTGCAGTGGGAATGGTGATCTGCAGGTTTCCTGGTGGCTGCCCGAAACCTCCAGGTATCCTGGGGAGTCCCCACTGCGCAAGCACTGAAAAATGCTACTGATACTGATGAACTCATCTCTGATACATTTTAATAGCTTGGACTCTGCTTTATCAAAAGTTTTTAAAGCTCTTCAGGCATAAAACCATTTACTGTGCACTTCCCAGGTAATTTTAGAAACAGAACTTGTCTTGCAGGAGATTGATTGACCGAATTCAACATACCCCGTGAGGTAGGTGCAAATGATCTTGCAGATTATAAATCCCTGGTATAATGAACCTCAATTTCTCTACCAGTAGTTCATTTTACTGTGCTATGGATCAATTTCTATGGGAAGAAGCTTTCTTCCCCAGTTGTGCTGGGTCTCTGTCTGGCTTTGAGTTTTGGAGTTTACCCCACAGGGTTAGCACTAGGCACCACCTGTGAGGGATATCCTAACAAATTTAGCAGCTGTAAAAATATATATAGGCTCAACGACAGTTAAAAGTCTCCACCTCTTTGTCTTGATGGCCCACTCTCGTTTCTACAGGCCAGTTTATACAACGCTGTAGATGCTGATGGACATCTTACCAGCACTGTGGCCTTTCAGCACTTAAATGGGACTTAGAAGAAGGATGGAGGCAGACTTTCTAGCAGGGCCTGTTGTGATAAGACAAGGGGTAATGGTTTAAACTAAAAGAGGGTAGATTTAGACTAGATGCAATGAACACATTTTTTTTATGATGGGGGCGGTGAAACACTGGCTCAGATTGCCCGGAGAGGTGGGAGATGCCCCATCCCCAGAAACATTCAAGGTCAGGTTGGACTCCTCTCTGAGAAACCTGATCTAGTTGAAGATGTCCCTGCTCATTGCAGGGGGATTGGACTAGATGGCCTTTAAAGTTCTCTTCCAACCCAAACCACTGTATGATTTCAGTTTTGAAAACTGCAGTTGCAGAAGTTCCTACCTTTAAAATTTCACCAAGGCCGTTGGAGATATGTCGCCGAGGAATGCTCTGAATGAAGGATCTATCCAGGAAACTAGCTACAGGGGGGGTGTAGCCCCCAAGCTTGTTCTTACACTGCAGGAAATTCACCCCATTCTTCGCCCCCACGCTGGCATCAACGTACGAGAGGAGGGTTGTTGGGACTCGAATGTAAGGGGTACGTCTTCTGTAGAGCGATGCGGCCAGTCCTACGATGTCCAGGCAGACACCTCCTCCGATGGCGATGATGGGCTCGGTGCGCCTGTCAATGCTGAAGTTCTGGACTTCTTGCAAGATGTTCAAGACCAGGTCCATGGATTTTGTTTCTTCGGTGGTAGGCAGGGCGAGGATTTTGTGCTGAACGTTGTTCTCTTCAAAGTATTCTCTGACTTTGGAGCCATAAAGTTCATCAACGACTTCATCTATGACGATAAAGCGCCTCAGCTTCCTTTTGCCGCTAGTGGCTAGCTCTAGTTGCTGGGGGTCAGTAATGTGACCCCAGAGCAGGGTAGTGTTAGAAGGATCCAGAATATTGTACGTTTCTACCACTTTGTAGCAAAAATAGATGGGAGCTTCAATTGTCCAGGAAATCCCACCTTCAGAGACACATTCACCTCTGGCAAGGATCAGAAAATATGGTTTGAAATCATTATATTCCTCTTTCTTACCTTGCATGTCTGAACTAGCTTAAGGATGTTTCTGGGGCGTGGAACTGGGGGGTTTCCTGCCCGTGCACTGCAGAAGTGTGGGGCTGCAGGGGTGGGACACATCTCCTGAGTGTCAACCCTCAATTGCTTTGGCACCAGAGAAACCCTCCCCAATCCGAGAGAATAGTCAGATGGCTGAACTTCTACATGGTAATGATACAACAGAGAGCAAGAAGGGCTGGAAAAGCAAATAATTTTCCTTCCAATTCATTCATTTTTCAATAAAACAGCAGAAAATGCCAGACCAATCATCCCAAGCGGGGAAGAGAGTGCCAAAATTTTTCACAGTATTTATGAAGGAAACATCCTCTGCCCGATATATCTGGGTGATATAATTTGATTTATTCCTGTCTATTTGCACACAGCCACACACTTACACACACCTCCAAACAGAACAGTGTCTCTCCAGTTCTTCAGCTGAGCAGAGGATCTCACCAAAGAGTCGGTCTCAGGAACAGGGGTTTATTTTATTTTAAGACAGAACAAAACAGGAAAATGCCTTTTGTGTAGGACCCCTCCTTGAGCTGCATTTGGGTAGAAACTGAAAGTTTCCATTAACCTTTGTTTTGTGTTTTTGGATATGCATATGGCTCGTTGGATAATCAGATTTTCATAAATGCCAAATTTCTTTCCACATGCCTGAACTTTCTCTTAAGGGTTTAAATAGATACTTCCCTGCTTTCTTTACCAAATTACCTCTAAATCTGTCCCTAACTTTTTTAAGTGTTAATCAGTGAGGATTTATACATTCCAGATATTTTCTTCTGGGCTTTTAAAATGCAGCACTACAAAAACCATTATCGAGTTCATTTCAGTGCACCAAATATATGCCTTATAGCTCCACTTTATGTACATGTGCATCTATCTCTGGCATGTGACCCGTAGAATCATAGAATTGTCTAGGTTGGAAGAGACCTTTCAGATCATCGAGTGCAACCATAACCTAACTCTGGTAAAAATCATCACTAAACCATGTCACTAAGCACTATGCCAACCCGTCTTTTAAATACCTCTGGGGATGGTGCCTTAGCTGCTTTTCTGGGCAGCCCATTCTAACGCTTAATAACCCTTTCAATGTAAAAATTTTTCCTGATATCCAATCTGAACCTCCCCTGGTGCAACTTGAGGCCTTTTCCTTTTGTAGCATCACCTGTGACTTGGGAGAAGTTACTGACACCTGCCTCTCTAAACCCTCCTTTCAGGGAGTTCTAGAGAACAAGAAGGTGTCCCCTTGGCTTCCTCTTCTCCAGGCTGAACAACCTCAGCTGCTCCCGATAAGAGTTATTCTAAGACCCTTCCCAGAGAAGGGATGGATTTGAGTGTTAGTTTCAGTTGGTGGAATCAGCTTTGGGTGCTGGATGGCACAACTAACACCCATTGCAACCCCTCTGCTGTGCAAAAAGTAGTGAATTTGAAGCTGAACATACCCTGAGCATTCTTCTGGGTCCTGCATTCATCCTGCTATGGACTGAGGTCCAGCAGACACTGCCTTTGGGTCTGCCAAAGTCCTGTTCTGTCTGCTGCAGCCCAGCCCTCGTGCGCAGCCCCTTCCCACCGCCCATGCTGGCGACGGTGCCTCTGCCCCAACTGAGAAAACGGGTAACACTTGTGACCTTAAAACATGAGTATGACAAATGCTAAAACACTTCTGACATACAAAAAATAGCTGTGTTAAGGAAGACCTGCATCACAAAAGAGGCTCCATGTGCTCACGAAAAGGATTATTCTGTAATTAAAGGATAATTAACTGGGGAGATGTAATATCAGCAAAGAGCTACATGTGTCGCTGGGGGAAATTTGCCTCTCTCATCCGTCTGAAGCAGCATTTGGTGGCTTCTACAGTTTGAGATAAGCGTTACGGTTTTTGCGGTTTTTGCTCCTGTCAGTGACATACTGTGTTTACTTTTCCCGCCTAGGAATTTAATTTACCTGCAACCCTCTCCATAAATACATCCTTCTCTTCTGCCCGTGCATGAGATTTTGCACACAAAGATTTCCTGTACATACTTGGGGGGGGGGAAGCCCAAGTGCAACATTCAGAAGTCCCTGCATCAGCATTTCAGAAGTTCAAAGAAACTTCCCATCTACATAAATCCAGGCCCTCAATAAAATTCCCTCTGTACCTCAGCCAAGACACACCAAGGAGAACAGCAAATACCTGCCCTGCCATACTGCACATGCTCTGAATCCCACTTTTGTAGGGATGATGATGATGGGTTTAAGCCACAAGAGCACACGAGATGGTGTTTCCACCTGAGATGCATTGCACCCTGGAGACTGCACAGTTCAGCCAGTCACCAGTGAGCATCATGGACCCCTCTACTTACATTTTTGCTTCGGAGAACGTTATCTTCTCCTCGCTGTTGGATAGCGCTTCTCCTTTCTTGATCCGGAACCATGTGCTCTTGACTCGCACCAGCTGGAAGTCTGTCTGTCTGGGCTCCTGGGGCATGGTGGCCGGGGCCACAGGAGCAAAGACCTTTTCTGACACAGGCACGTTTCCAGAAGGTAAAATCTCCCAGTTAAGAGATCTCCCGTAACTGGGTGCCTTTGAGGTGCTTTTTAAAGGCTTCAGGTGACCAGGTGTTGGAAGGGGAGGATGTGTCTCCACGAGGGAGACCAGTTACAAAACTAAGGTTATCTAATCTGGGATGCACGTTTGGGGTAGCAGGAGCATTCAGAGACACGTGCAAGTACCGGGATGGGCTTGTATAATCAGCTAGTTTTATAATGCTTAAGAAGTACAATAGCAGTGCATACATTAACTTCCAACATGATGCCTTACAGCAAATCTAAAGTTATGAAAGGCAATTTGTGTGATTCTCTGTGATGTTCAGGAAGCTCCTCTGATCTGGCTGTGGCTCTAAGCTACTCTTATGGGGTGAGACAGGAGCATGAGCATGGGGATGGGGTTGCTGCCAGCTGGTTAAACCTCTTTGGAGCTCACATTCCTGGGATTCTCTTGTGTCGAGGAACAGAATGATTTTAGTTGTTGTTGTTTTCAGCTTTTATGGTGGGTTCAAAAAAATAATCAAAGCCTTTGTTCCCTGAAGGACTTTTTGGGGCATGAGCTGTGATTCCTTTGCCCTGCTGCTTGGGAAATTCTGAGATGCTGAGGTTTCCCTGTGGAGAGTTGTTTCAGCATCAGCAGGGTGGTCCAAGCAATGGTACCTGAGCCTTGATGACCCTGGCTTTTGGGTCCTGAGTTTTCCTGCCTCACCTATTTGTCTTATTCAGACTACGCCAGATCCCATCCCTCATATTTGGGGAGACTCCATCTTGCTGATCCTGTGGGATGGGTTCAGCCAGGGGGCTGAATCTGCTTCTCTAGGAGAAAATGATGTGGTGAAGGCCAGCGGGGAGCCCATGCTGGTGGTGGCAGTCGTCACCCTCCTCGCCACGTGACTGGGATGTGCATTTCACCTTTCTATGTGATCTTTCAGCTGGGGCTTTCAGAGAGCCCTGGGCTCAGTTTGCCACACCAAACACTCCCTTGGCATACGGCTCTGTGCTGAGCACAGGGGAAGGTCTCCCTTTGATTTCACCAGCAGTGCCTGAAGGTACAAACCCGTCTTTGCCTTCTCCTTGGCTGTGTTTCTGAAAGCTGTCCTTGTTCAGAAACAGAGATCAAGAAAACCAAAAACAGGCATAAAAGCAGAGGCTGGAAGAAGTAGTTCTTCAAGAGCCCATCGGACAAGAGCAAACTCTCGCTGCGTTGGAAGATTCGTTGCAGCAAAACTCACTTAGGAACCTAAATTTACCTCAAATTTGTGAAAAAGCTGCAAGAATAAACTGTAAAGCCCTGTAACGCTGCTCCAGAGAAGGTAATAGGGAGCTTCTAACATTTAGCTCTCACTGCTGGCTTCATCTCCAGATGGCAAAGCTCTTTGCAAAGAAGACAGACTATTATCCCCATTTTACAGAAAAGCAAAATAGAGTCACCAAAAGAGAAGCAACTTGCCCAAAGTCACCTCCAAATCTAGCAGAGGGCAGATTAGATGGCATACAAAAGCTCTAAGCCTGTTTACCAAATACTTGTCTGAAATTTTAACTCCCAATCCAAACATAATTTGGATTACTTTCCACAGGGGCTGCAGGTCTAATGCAGTTTGTTGTTTACTAAATCATATGATGGAATAATCTTAGGTATGCAAGGAGGTCTCTCCTCTTCGTCTTGTTTATTTGATTAATACAAACCTACTGAGCGTTGGGTCTTATTTTATTTGCTTTTCTTTGACTCTCTTGCTCTGTGTGTTTACATATTTTCCATTTATACTTCCCCGTTCTATTCTGAGGGCATCGAAATGTCTTCTGTTTCGTTTTAGAAGTTGAAAAGTTGACTTTCCAACCTCTGTCTACCGTCTACATGACTGCCATGTCCTTGTACTATCTGTCCTGCAGAGGGGTTACCTTGCAGCTCCCCCCACCCTCTTCATCTCCTCTGCCAGCCCCAGGCTCTCTGGGCACGTTTCACAGGTATTTAGAGTTAGTCCTTGACTGAGCTAGCCCAGGGTGATACATCCCAGAGGTGAAGGATGACATTCTGGCTATGGGGTTGTCAATATTTCCTCATTAACTTCAGTTTGTGTTTCATCTGCATGAGGAAGAGACAGCCAGCCGACCTCAACTCCATCACATGCTCCTTAATTACTTAGCTTTAATTCCTCACCAGCCTTCTCTGCTTCAACTCTGCTGCAGGCCAGGTCAGGCTTTTGGATATCTTGGGTGTTACCAGTGGTTTCTCCTGATGTCTCCTCCAGCCAGTGAATTTCTGTGACCCTTTCTGGGTTGCAGGACCCCTGATACCTGTGTGATGGAACCTCCTCCAGCCCATGCAGTGCTCTGGCCTCTGAACTGGACCCGAGAGCAGCAAATACTCCCAAGTTTGGCTGCATGAGACAGCAAGTAACCTCATAGCTACGAACTGCTTGTAGATAACCTGGGGTTCAAAGTCCTGAGGCCTTTTTCAGCCTCATACCTGATGTTTTAGCTGGGACATGTGTCTGTGCTATGTAAGCAGAAGGTTATGAAATTGCTGGTTATCTCCTTGAGAGCCAGCATCTTCCTGAGGTCAGGATGCGAACATTGCTCTTACATAAAGTGAAGGCATTGAAAGTCGGCTTTTCCCTTTTTTCTTTTTTTCATGTCAGATGTTGTTGCATCTCACCGCTGCCTGTGCTCTCGGTGGGGACAGGTGGGTGCAGCTGGAAAGGGTGCAGCCCCAGCCTGGGGCCATCCTCCCTGCGCAGCCTCTGCCCAGGTGTGAGTGGAGGATCACGGGCGGAGAAGCCCGTCCCCTGAAAGGACACCTGAGCACCAACGTGCAGCTCTGCAGAGGCAGCGAACCCGCAGCAGCATCATCTGAGGCTGGGGGACAAGAAGCAACATGCATAATCCTACAGGTAAACTCCCCATCTGGGGTGGCGAGGTCCAGGAGAGATGGTGTGACAAGAGGGGACACTGTGTAATGTCCCAGAGACGGGACCTGTGGGCTCTGTGGCTTGGTAGAAAGGAACAGATGAAGGGTTTAGGGAGAGGAGTTTGAGCCTGAGCAGGAGGGGATGGGTTTGCAGGAACCTGAAGTGGAGGGAGGTGGACACTCTCGTGAGAATGGGATGGGTGGGAAGCTGGATGCTTTGCAGTGCCAAGAGAGCTTTAGCTGTGACTAATTTCTGATGGATTGGGATGTTTGTCTTGTAAATATTTTTTCTGCAGCTTTAACCTTGCCTTGGTGCTTTCTGTAGTAGCCACGTGTGTCTGGCACGGCACACATAGAGAGATGCTTGCTGCCTTTTTTTGGCTGTTTTCTAAAATCAACAACTGAGTGTGGGAATCCAGGCTTCTCTGATGGGTGAGAGACTTTGTTCTCTCCCATCCTGATCTAAAGCCCATTGAAGCTATTGAAAGACTCCCTTCAACTGCCTTGGGCTCTGGATCTGACTGGCAGTGGGTACCCCCCACCTCTGCCACACACAGCATCCTTTATTATGTACGAAAATAAAAGCATGTTTTGCATACTCTCTGCCAGTGACTCCAGAGCCTCCCAAATGCAAGCAGAGGAGTGCTCGGGAGCAGCCAGCTTTTCCACTGGTTTTCCAGCCCACAGAGAAGGATTTGGCTGGTGTATGTTTTTCTCACCTTCCCCTGGAGTTTAAGCAGAGTTTTGCACTTTGGCTCTTGCTGTGGGCAGCAGCATCCCCACCTTGGGGATCTCCTCGTCTTCATCATGCTCACTACTTCTCTCCATGCCATCACTGCTGACTTTGCTTGCAGGCTCTACTGATGCTGAAGCAAAGCTCTGCTCAGGACCCCCTGCAGGGGTTTAATGGTCAGGTGGTTGGTTTTACCCCATGCTGCCAGCCCACTATTGGCCCCACCATGGGCTATGACAGCCTTTGCCCCAGTGCATGACCATACCCAGGCTCATGGGTGGTGAGTCTGAAGCCACCAAGCAGCCCCAGGTGTACCACAACCACATCTCTGCTTCCCTTTGCTCCAGCCTCATCCAAATGCTGGGCATGTATCACAGCTGAGTGTAATGTGTGTAATTTGGGTCGAAGTGTCTCCTGCAGTTTTGGGGTGGGTGGGTGAGGTAAAGCAACGGCTTGAGCGTTGAATTGTGGTTTCCATAAAGAGAACCGCCTGCTAAAATGCAGCAACTGAGGTGTATTTACACACTAAGCCAAAGCGATGAGTGTTGTCATAAGCTGTTGGCAATGCCTGAGGAGCCTTGGTGAATTGATGGCTGGAATTGTTTGGGAAGATTTTATCAGACTGGGTTTCCACCTGTTTAGCACTGAGCAGCTCCTGCCAAAGTGCTCCACAGTGTTTGGGGTGGACCAAGTTCAATGTTCTGCCCTGGCTGGGAAGGGGAGCTCTTCTGAAAGTCACTGCCAGGGCTGCAAAAGAAATCTAGAGGCTGGAAGGTGAAATTGAGGATAGGTCAAAAAAGGGAACTGAAGATCTGGTCCCACATCTTTGGACGTGGTATCTTTGCTTTGTTTTTGTGAAATCCAGGCTGCTCTTTTGCACGCTTGTCTCCATGCTTTCTTCTGGGCAGTCCCCTGCAAACAGCAGAGTATCCTCCCATTTCCTGGTTGAGCTCACCCTACCCAAAAAAGTGCTGTCACCTTTTCTGTGAAGATGCTGGAGGCTTAAAGGAGCCCTTTCCTGCTCTTTCATGGTAGGGCTTGAACTCCTCTGCTTTTGCATTTTCCTGGCAGCATTTTTCTCCTCTGAGCGAGCTTTCTTTTTTCTCCCCTTAGATGCATGACAAAGACGATGCACCATCAGATGGAAAACTTACTTTAATTCTTAATGTGGTCCAGCAGCTTTACTGGGGTTGTGTAAAATTATGCACTAAAAATGAAGCACTTTTCCTGGAGTAACACAGGGAAGAAAAAAAAAAAAAAAGTAGTTACATAAATTTTTGCTTTTTTGCTCACCTGAGTGCTCAGAGCCTTGAGTGCAGCCTGGCCAGACCCTGGAGCCAGCCCTGGGCTCTGCTCTGACTTGTTGGGTGCTTGCATAAACGAAGGCAATTGTGACCTCTGCTGTTGGCCCAACGCATCATCAGGCTGGAAAAAATGCACCGCTTCCTCAAAATGTTGTATAACCTTAGATCCGGAGTTGCTCTTGGCATGCACTGCCTGCTCCCTCTCCCTGGTAGCACTTGGCGCTTGCGGCGGGTGTTATAACACAGGTTACAAAACAGCTGGGGGTAAAATCCTGTTTTGCCCCTCCTTGAGTGACAGGGGATCCTTGTCTGTTACTCATCCAGAAGCATAACACAATGATTACTGAAATCCAACATGGATTGTAAACATGTAAACATTGTAAACATTCCCCCCCCCCCCCCTTAAATTAACTAAAAGGCTCAGAGTGCTTGGCAGGGAGAATGAGTGGATCCCGACCTCCAGCATCCTGCAGCCAAATGGGGGGACCCCGGAGATGCTCTTGCGGTGGTGAAAATGCCACACAAAGTCAATGTGTCTTCACACAACCTGTAGCTGGGCTGAGGGATTTGCTGAAGTCAACAAAGTAACGTGGTCTGGGTAGGGGGTGGTTATTCCTGTTCTTGCAATTAATTATAAAACTGCTGGAAGAGACACGAGCTGCTCTTGTAGCAAGAAACCGGCATGAGGTGTAAATCAAGGGCTGCTATAGCTGGCCTAAATCTGCCTTCTTTGTACATCAAGTTGGGCTATTGCCACAAGCACGGTGCTCTTTAGTTGGCCGCTAAGTCTGGTACAGGCCGGAAATTCCCATGTAAAATGTGCATATATATAAAAAATGTCCCTTTCTGCTTTCATACTATTTTTTTGTAGTTTGGATAATGAAAATCAGTGAACTTGTCTCAAAAACCAACAGAGTTGCCATCTTAGTAGCTACAGAAAGCTGAGAAATGCTGCCGTGAGAAGCAAACCTTTGGGGAGGTTTAGACGTTGCCCTGTTTTCAAACACATGAGTTTTTTCATACAGTGTCCCTTGGTATCAGGGGAAGGAGCAGCTCCCAGCAACTGGAAGCCCTGGTACTCTTTAGGTGATGGGGTCATTTGCTGTACCTCCATTCATCTTCATGTGCTGGGGGGTTGTAGACAGGGACACTTGAAAGGGACACTTATTTAAAAGGTAATGAAGTGACTCGACCATTCTCACATCCTGCTTTGAGGATAGGTACTTGCTCAGTGTGTCCATCTCAGATTTATCCCTTGGAATGCTGAGACAGAGAAGACATAAAAAAAAAAATCTAACACCCTCCTGTCACGCTACCACCTGGCTAGAACCTGACACCAGATCATCACCAAAGCTAGGTTAGGACACCCTTAAGACTCAGTGTTTGGGGAATATATCCAAGGTGGCATTTTATGTAGACGGGAAAGAAATGGAGAACACAGAAGTCAGAGGCACATATGTATTTCCACTTTGTAGTCTGATCCTTTAATGATCTTGTGATTAAAAGCTATTCCTTAAATTTGCTGTTACATTTGCCCTCATACAGTCTTTCTTGACAGTGGGCTAGATAAGGTGATGCTCTGATGTCCCCAGTGGCTTCATACCACAGCTCTGCTGGCAGCCTCTGGGGTGGCTAGATGCCTTCCGCGGTGTCCAAGATCCCTCCAGAAACATTTATTTCAGGATGGAGACATGGTGCTTTCAGCAACAACAGTCCCGCATGGACAGGGCTTTGCCCCGAGGCTGCTGGGCTGGTCCAGGCCAGTCCTCCAGAGGAAGCATCCTCTTTTCACCCACTTCACTTGATTGTCTGCAGCTTTTCTGTCATAGGGAATAAAATCCTGCCAGGGGCAATCCGATCCACCCCAGTTACACACTCAGCCTGCTTGCCCCGTGTCTCTGAAATCTGGGCTTTCTGGTACTTTCGTAACCCAGCACGTGGTCCTGCACTTGAGGAGTGGGGGAGTTTCTCTAAACCGCATTTTGCTCTGTGGGGCCACAACTCACCAGGATCCACCGTTGCATTGCTACCACATGGTGATATGGGTTTTCTGGGGTCTTGGGGCAAGTACAGTGCCATGGGCAATGTTTTTTTTGCCCCCAGGGCAGGCTCTCTTGATCCTAGAGATGTTTTTGAAGCTTTTCAAATGCTGACATGTTGTTGTGCTGTACATAACTGTTTCTCTTTCCACCTGAATAATCAGCTTTTGGCAGGGCCTGGCTTGCAAAACGATGCTGGGAGATCTGCCATGTGGTGCTGATGAGTTCAAGCTGAGTGAGTTTTTGTGACCTGAGAAACTGAGGGTTCAGGACGGTGCGTCACCACCGTGAGCTGTTGTGGCAGGCTGAAGGCAGAAGAAGGGTTAGGAGGCTACATTCCTGCCAGGCTGATTGCTGTATCACCTGCTTAAAAATAGCCAGTTGAAGAAGAGTAACCTTGATTTTATGCGATCGTGGATTTGGCACAATAATGTTTTATTTGAGTTTTTGTCAACTCAGCAGCGTTAGGACAGGTGTAATTGTATTTTAAACATGAACACCGTGGGTTGCTCTGCAGACTCTCTCACGGCAGCCCCCGTGGCATGGGCATGTGTCAGGGGGACTCGTGTACTCCATTGGGCACATGGGTGGTGGAGATTCTCCTTTTTACAGAACTAGACCCAGTGTCAACATGTCCTGGCCTGACAGCATCTGCTTGGTTTTGCCAAGAGCTCTTTGAGCAGAGCTCTTTTTTCTCCAAAGAAAAAGTTAGGAGCAGAGTGGGTTTCATAGTCAGTTGTTCAGTGTTCAATGTCCACCTTGGAACTTAAAACGTGAAAAAAAAATGTGTTTCTGAAATATTCTTATCCTTTTCCTCTTAAAAAAGAATCAGCTATGGCGGGAAAAATTGAGAATGCAGGCGACAAAAAAGTGTTAGAAGTAGAATATTTTTTTCAGTTTGAGAAGGTTTCTGTGATTGTTTTCATATTGCCTTCAAAAACGTGTATATTGTATGGGAAAAAAACTCATCTATTTTCTTTTGGAGCTAAATTCTTCTGCTGATAATCTGAGCAGTTAAGAAATCATTGTTCTTCCTTTTATTTTCTGTTTCAGAAAGCCCAGCTGGATTCATTGCTGAGAACCTTCTCAAAGCCAAAGAAATAGCCCTCAATGACTCCCGTGTTCCTGAGCAGCTCAAGATTTACTTACAAAAAGCTCTTGATGTTGCTCTTGGACTAGACCCTTACCTGGATATGATGGCAACTTCAATGAGGTATGAATTCTTCTGTGTCACCTTGTGCTTTTTTCTTGTGATTGTATGAATGTGTTCTTAGATTTTCTGTTCAGAATATGCCATAAATGTTGGGGGATAGTGGAAGGAAGAAGAATGAGAGTTAAATGCACCCAAGGTGTGTGTGTGTGTCTGTGTGAGCCCATGGCCTTGAGGAGAGATGGTGAGAACAAAAAGTCTTAACTCCAAATTTGGAGAATTATTCAGCCAATTGACTGTTGAGCACGGGAAGATCTGTGCTGGACCATATCCTGTGAAAAATCAGCATGCCACACAGCACCTGCCAAAAGGCTCATTCTAGCTCCTGGATCAAATCAGTCCTGGCATAAACCAAGAATGAAGAAAACCTGCACCTCTGGATCCACCCTATAACAACAGCCTTTATATGCAGCTTTTATCTCCAAGCACTCAACAAACATTAATTAATCTGCTAACTAAATTACTCTAGTAACTAAACTAATTAATTAAACTAATTTAAGGTATCATTAATTCAGAAGTCCAACTGATACCCTCATTATTCTTTTTTGAGCTACAGTATATTACCCAGCCATGTGGGGTCTGCTAAACAATTCCCATTTATCAGTGTACATTTTGATATGTGGAAAAAGCCAGTTCTGTCTAAAATTGACAATGTGTAAACTGTTCCAGGCTGTGGATTACGGGAACGCTGAGCATTAGTTCTGTTACTGAAATAATAGCTGATAGTTGTTTGACTTACGCTTGCTGTACGATAATAGCTATACATTATCTTATTAAAGTTGTTAAAGCATTTGTGAGGGGCAGAAAAGAGGTTATATGAAATGTTCTACTCTTTAAGTCTTGGATTATCTGAGTGTGGCTGACACGGGTTATGAATTCTTTCTCATTTTACTGAGGAGTGGTGGGGAGAGTTGGGGGAAAAAGAAAATAATGGCTGAAATGGCTCTAAATTCTGGCCCGCAGAAGCATCACCAGCCATTTCTGGTAGTTACTTTCTTCAGACAGGGTAATCTAATCTGTCTGGAGGCTATGGACTTCTTCCAGTCTATTCCCTTCTCTTTGTAATAGGTAGCATCTCGGTTCATCCAGAGACATTGTCACAGGTCTGGCTTCTGTGAAATAGCATCTGCAGACACCCTGCTTGTCCCAGCAGTTTGTGAGGAAAACCAGTTTTTTTTTCCTGTCTTGGAAAAAAGTTTTAGATTTTACATCTTTTCCCCTCTTCTGCAATGAAACCTTCCTTTGACTGAAAAAAGCCACCCTAACCCTTGAACAAAACCTGGCCAGGGTAGCTGGAGCCATTTACTCCAAACTGGTAGGCAGATAGACAACTGTCTTGGACCAGCTGGCAATGTGAAAGATTTGGGGTTCAACAGTGGGGGAAGAAGGGTTCCCACAACCCCTTCTTCCCAAGCCCCTGTGGCTGGAGTAGCTTCCAACGCCAAGACAGGCCTATCACCAAACCAGGTCCTTTTAGGAATATTTATAATGCATCTGGGCTAATTTTTCATGCTTATGCACAGATGGACCTTTTCTTGGAGTTCCCTCTTGGTTGCTGTTTTTTTTTATGCAGGAGACTCAGATTTTCCTCATTACCATAATGTTCAAATTTCTCTCTTTCTCCAGAAAAACTTCACCAGGCTGTGGCACAGGGGACACTGGAGGAACTGAGACTGTAGTTAGGCTGCAGGAAGAACATGCCTTTGGATCTTTGAATGGCAAGTTGGTCAGCCAAGAGGATAAAATTTCAGAAGATTGGTGTAAAGGTTATCACTGCAGTTCATCATCCTCTACTCCCTTTTGGAGAAAGGATGAATGCCATGAAGATGCTCAGAAAATATGGAAAATTAATTAAAAAGAAAGATAAGAACTTCCTATAGGCTTTGATATTCCTTTTTCATGAATTTTCCCTGTCCCCCATCTCCTCTGCATTTGTGCCCACACACAAATGCCCACGTACATACTCATGAGTGCTTTAATTCACAGTTCTGACACCATCCCTTAGTGAGCAGCAAAGAAATCATCATCCTCAGTGCAGAGGAAGGAAGGGAAAAATCCTGCTGGTTTGGGTTTGTTGGTGTCTAATAGGGGTTTACGTGTTTTTGTGGTGGAGGTGGCCTGTGGCCAAGTGCTGTACCTTTTCAAGGAGCAATGCCCAGGCTTGTGGCCCCATATAAAGTCTATTACACTAAATCTATTCCCAGATTCATTCTTCCCAGATGTTCCCATCTTTTAGGTAATATATCATCACAGTGAAATACTCTTATAATGTATTACACTAATACATTTTTCGAAGGACACCACTGATGATAAATTTCTTAAATGATGGTGCTGTCTAGGGATAATGACTCTAAGAGCAAATGCAAGGTAATGTAGTGATTTTTTTTAACTGGGTTCCAGAAAGAATATGGAGACATCTTAAAGCCATTTTCATATGGGGGGAATGTTAAAATATGCAATATTTCAAGCACTATTTAACAAGCACTTGAACAATAGCAGCATTGATGATAAAGGTTCTACGTTTAAAACCAGTCCCTTTATTCTGTTGTCTTTTAGCTGCATTTTAGATGAATTTTTGTCAGATTCTGTTGTTAAACCCTTATTTGAAAGTGTTTTAAGATTAGATATATTTTTTTTCAGTGATCACTTAAAAGGCACATCTATTTTCATTGTGAACAGGGTACAGTTTTTCTTATGGTGTTATTTTAAAATTTTCATTCTTTGTCTTTCAACAGGCCAAATTTTTAGGATGTTTGTGCATACGACCAGAGCCAGGAGGATTTTATTAATTGGCAAGCTTAAAGGTTACAGTATCCTTGCTATTGCAGAAGAATTGCCAGATGATGGCAAAATTTTTGCATGCGCAGAAGCGCCGTATCTCGGAGTGAACAGCCAAGAAGCATTTGATTGTTCTTCAGATGGTAAAAAGATAAGCATGCGAGTGGGACCCATGGCAGACACTTTGGAGGTAAAGTCTGTTGGACGGGAAGTTTGGGAGCTCTTGTGCAGAGCAGATTAGAGAGTTTCAGGCAGGTCCTGTTTCCTGCCCACAGGATTCTGGGTGGTGACCTTAGTTTGCTTTTTGCTTGCAAATATGTCAATGTGCTATTGCACTGGAATTATTTCTTATTCATGATGATGTGTGATGGGACAGCTCTGTCACACAAGATAGTTTTTTCTCTTTTTATCTAAAATACTGCACCTTTTGATCGGGGGGGCTATAAATGTAGGCTGATAGGCTTCAGTGGCAGAGTTTTATTTGAGGTGGGTGGGCTTTGTTTCGGGGTATCTAATACCAAACACAACAAGCTGAAAGAGCTTGTCTGTCCTGATGATCATGCCTTGAGAAGAACAGCTTGCTCCTAGTGTTCACAAGAATTGGCAAAGTCCTGCAGAAGTTTATAATTCATCCACAACCTGTCACTATTTTCCCCATCTTGCAACACTGAGGGCCATTAGACTTCAAGTTTCTCACTTCCAGAGCAAAGTGATAAGCTTTGGATCTGCAAATGCATTAGATATATTTGTTATATCTTGATTAGTTACTTTGTCCCAAGAAAGAGAGAATCCTGATTGCCAGCAGCTAGAGAAGTTATGCATTTAATTCTAGTTTATGGATCTCCAGGATGTTGCTGCAGGTCCAGCACAGTAGCAGTGCCCATGCCAGGTTCATTAGATATATAGCCTTTTTATTGTTAACGCCAGCCAATTTGATCTGATTCCATTTTCAATCTGGATGTGTCAGTGTGAGCTTGATTGTAACCGCATTTGCATTAACAGGTACCATATTTGTTTCTAAAATGAAATAGCCACGAGCTTTCTGACCTCTGGCTTTCATGACCTCCAAGTTTGATAAGAAAGAAACAAAGAGCTTTGCCAAGTATATGAATAAACGAAACGTTACCGATCACCTGCAATGTGCAGCATTTAAAATCCCAGCTCCCCGCAGTGAGTGTGAAATTAATTGAATTGCTGTTGCTCTCTAGTGCCCATTCTGTGCAACTGACTTACTGTGACTGAATTAAAATATCTAGAGGCAGGCAGAGTACATGCTGTGCAGAGATTAAAGAAAGGAGCGAAGACATGAAAATTAAATCCTTAAAACAGAATGTTGCAATTGATTTTATATCCTCTGATTGCAACGCGAAGGCACATCCTGACCCCAGTTCTGCAGGTACTCAGGGCGTTGAATAACTGGAGCTGATGGGAACAGAGATGCTTGTGCTCAACAGAAGAGACCCTGGCACTCTCTGTGCAGGATCTCTGCACTGGGCTCTGAACTCTTGTTGCTCAACCTGGTAGATATCTTGCCATTGACACAAGGACGATCAGGATACAGGTCTAAATGACAAAGTGACATGTTTGATGGCTTCTCTGGTGCCCTGACATGTTGGGGTCATTGGGATTTGTCTGGCTGGAGTGTGGCAAACACACCTGGATGCAAGGAAGAGGCTCGGGTTTTGAGAAGTGCACTGTGTTTTCCCTCATAGAGAAGACAAGCTTACATTGGAGATCAAGCAGGCTTCCTCCACTGCCACCTGGGCATCCTGAAAGGCAGGAGGACAAGATAGTCATGGGTGGGAGACAGGTCAGGGCTACCATAGCTGAGCTCTCACAGCTCAGCTTGGTGAAGGAGGTAGAGAACAATGTTTCTGTCCTCCAGCATCTGCAGGGAGGTTGGTCCAGAACAAAACTGGGTAGGAGATTCTGAAAAGTATAGTGAGAGTCAGGATGTATGGTATATGAATAACACTACCTGGTAGGGAAGTCCTTTTCTATTGCATACTCATGTGGCTCTGGCTCTTCTACATGCAGCTGCAGCTCATCAGGGTGGTGGGGGAGCAGAGAGCAGTGCAAAGGCAGCCCATCAACCAATAGTGGCACGTTGACCAGGATTTCTGAAGCCTCTTGCTGCTCCTTTGTGTTTTTCCACAGTTTTGGCAGGGATGGCTGGGTTCCCTGTCTCTTCTCCCAGATGAGAGCCAGCTGCAAAACATCTGGTACTTTGAGCTGTCAAAGGATGCTAAATCCCAAACAGGAGCTGCAGAGCTCAGGTACACGGTGGGGTTCATTTAGTAATTGAGGGCATGATGGAAAAACTCACCTTTCCCACATGTGGGAGACAGGCACTTCCAAGCTAGTTTAGGTCCCCAGCAAAGCGTGTAGCTCTCATACACCACGGCACAAACCTCTGTGCCCCACAACCTCAGTAATGTTGACAGAATATTTCGAAAAGTGGACTTGATGGGGAAGTCTTTCCCTGGGTTCAGTCTCTGATAGGGGTTCTTTCAGGGGGAATTAGCTGCCTCTTCAACGCGTGCTGGGCCAGCGTTTAAAAACCTTTCCCTACAAGCTCCTTAATTCTAAACTCTGTCATGCTGTGCCTGAATAATGTGCCTTGCCATATATCATCTGTGAGCAAGAGGCCTGATCCCGCACAAAGAGCTTCCTTTAATTCCCCGTGGACTTTTGGTTGAACAATGGCTGCGGGATTGAGTCCGGAGGGAATACAAACTACCAGGAAATTATTCCCATCCGTGATTTTGATCCTTCCATTTTAAAATTGAAAATGCAACATAAAAAAACCCAAAAAAACCCCAGCCCTATGTTTGCAGCAGATTCTGCTGATTGCAGGGCATTGTATAATCATGTCAGGGTTTTCTTTTTTCTTTTTTCCCTCCTTTTACCAGACAGAACAGGTGAAGAGGTTGAGCTGCAGATCTCATTTCTCCTGTTTTGCTGCTTGTGAAGTCTGCCAACAGAATCCACCTTGACAAAGTCAAGGACTCTGCGTTTAATGTTGAACTGAGTGAATAAATTATGCATGAAATTGTGTCGGAGTCTCTAGTGTGCAGAATTGCTCCTTTTGATATGAAAGGTTAATTCAGAAAGGAGTCCAAAATAGCTGGAAATTGTGGGGATAAGTGGATAGTATTCACTGTTGTGAGCTGTTATTACTAGAAATTGCATTCCCTCTCTAGCTTCCCTAGAGATTTAGCTTTGCTGGTGAATATAAACTGTACTCAATAGAATAGCATTTAGGAGTAACAAGAGTGTATGTCCACATACAGTAAAATATTCTAATGGTGTTTTAAAAGGAAGCTGTACTTTTTCATGTGTTCTACGTACCCTAAGGATGGATTGCTATTACTTTTAGGTCAAGAACAAGGCATAGAGAAGGTAATAAGTTTTGAGTACATCTTTATTACAAATATTCTGTTTGTGTGATCCATATCAAAGGAACTAGACAACCGTGGGGTTTTTTTCTGATTGAGTTTGTATGTGCCTTATGAGAGAGTGTTGTCTCTGGTCAGGACTCCAATCAAGTTTTCTCTCAGCTTTGGCAGAAGATTCATTCATGGGGTTTTTTTTGGATGTTCTCTCCCTGATCTTTTGCTGTGTTTCTCAACAGTGTGGTTGTGTCCTTTCTCCTGCTCGTTTTTGGTGCATCTCCTCTATGCAGTGCAGTTCTACAAGTTTGCTGTCACTGTCTTTTTGTTGTTTTTTTTTTTTCTTTCCTTTTTTAATCCCGAGGGAAGTTAATGACTCACTGTAAGCAAAAGCATTAATTTTAGCCAAGTTTGCTCTGAATTAAGACACTTCTTGTTGCCATCTGTTACCATCTATGATGCCTCTGTAGCAAGGAGCAGGGATTGCACTATAAACATTCAGGAAATTAGTTTCAGCGGGATATTTTGCAGGCAGATTATTTCCTTCTGGATCTCAGCTTTCCTCACAGTTGGAGACATTTGGGCTCTGCCTCTCTCCAAGCAAAGGACAAAGGCATTTCCAAAGTGCTGTGAGGTCCTAGGCAGGGCCAGGTCCAGTCTGCTCTAGAAGGACAAGGGTGGTCAATCCCTCCTCTTAAACTCTTCTGAGAGAGAGAGCGGTAAACTCTTTCCCTCATTGCTGCCCCAATATTTCAAGTGCTTAGCTCCATGGTCAAAGCTACCAGTGGAGCAGCTATTTTTCTATCCAGCTCTCTGGGTTCAGCAAGGGGTCCTGGCAGTAAGGAAACCCTCTTCAGTGTGGTACCCTGGCCATGGGGACCGCCTGTCCAGATGACCCCTGCGCTGCTAGCCAAGCAGCTCTAGGAAACAGAGTGTTTTCCCGTTCCTGTGGTTGTTATCCTACTGTTTAGAGGCTGCTCCTGAGACAAAGGTGGTTCAAAGAATTTCTAGGATTACCCGTTGTCAGCCTGGAGCTCTTTCCATCAAAATGTGGAATACTCAACTACAGTCTTGAAGTTACGGAATGAATAAGCTCAAATGATGGCAGGATTGCAGTATGAACTCCAAAGCAGCGACTCAGGCATTTCTATATAGGTGTCTAGTACTAGTTATCTAGAAGAAATGAGGGGTGCCCAACTGACCTTCATGGCTGGCTGTTAAGTATTTGATGAAGTGGCAAAAAAAAAGAACGGTGGCCTTGCACACACGTGCAGTACAAGGACAAAGAAAGCATATGGTGGGTACACATACAATGCATCCCTCCTGGGATGAAAGCTGTGAAGTTAAAAGGTGGTTTATCTGTATCAGAAGACAGCTAAGAAGGAGATAAGCTGTCAGCAGGTAGGTAGTACAGAAAGAGGACTGAAATGAGAAGTCCAGCTAATATCCGAAGAACTACACAACTCCATATGGACCTAATGAAGTCAATGCATAAAAGTGAGATTCTTTTTCATTAGGGAGCTATACCATGGAGCAGTTGTAACATATGTTCAGAGATGGTCACATCTGCTTCCGAATGTTTGCCCCCCACCTCCTCTGCCTGGGAAGGTTACAAGTCAGAAAGTAGTGATAAGTCATGATAATTACTTGAATTTGGCTTTGACTCGTCTCTCTGGGGATCAGGACATCTAACCTCTCTTGCTGATGGATTCCTCCTCCCCGCTTTCATCTTCTGACCCTTCCTGAAGTATCTACATCGGGCAGACTGGCTGAGTTGCAACCTGGCATAAGATGCTCTTGCCACAGTAGCAAAAATGTTCCTGCTGCTTTCCCCAATACAGCCCAAGAGGCAACTATGGAAAAATTTTCTTACTGGTCATGAAATGAGAAGATGAATCCCAGGAAATCAGATTCTGCTGCATTTATTATAAACCAGCATATATTTGGCCTTAAGGTCTCCTTTCATTATAGTGTCGCATCAAAAGGTGTCCTAAATGCGGTCTCATAAATGCTTTTGGCAGAGCTTCTCTGTGCTATCAAGCATCTGCAGTTAAGTGTGACTATCCAGGCTCTCCGGCAGGCTTAATTTCTTAACCACTAACAAACTCACAATGGTACAAGTTTTCACAATGGAGTAATTCAGAGTTTGAATGATCCACTTTCCACTGTTTCCTTGTCTGAGTGACACACTCCTCGCTTCAGAAAGGCTCCTGAAATCTCTGTTTGGGAGCCATCAAACTCACTCCCGAAAACAAATTAGTTTTTCACATTCTGTTGCCATTTGTTATTGATGCTTTCTTTCCTACATCTCAGGGGATCGCTCATCACTCATTGTGCACAATATCTCCAAACACAAAAGGGAAATCTGGACGCAAGGAGTGCTGTTAAAAGTTGTGGTAGAAACAGAGAGTTCTGGAAAACATAATTGTTTCTCTTTTCACTCAAAATGCCAAGACTTGAAAGCATTTCTACTTGCCGAGATAGGTGGATGAGCCGTTGTTTCATTGAAACGCACACAGATGCAGTTAAATAGTCCCAGATGGAATCTGAAATATTCCATAGCAGCCTCTTGGGCAGCGAGTGCATTAACTGCCACAGGAGAAGGCTGTAAAGGCTCCCATCTGGTCATCCATCAACACTTTTATACATTATCATCAGCAGCCTGCTTGGAGGGAAGGTGTGCCACATTTCTGAAAATCCAATTAGCTGATAGCAGCCAGTTCTCTTTTATCCTCTCTGTTGCTGAGCCATCCAAAGCATTTTTTTAGATTAAAGAAACATCACTTTCCTTCATAGGAGCTGTGCTGCTTTATCTCTATCATGACCTGTTCTTTTATGTGCTTTATAATTCTATTATTAATTGGGATTTCAACCATTTTCCTGCTACTGAAGTGGGACCCGCTAGTTTGCAATTCCCAGGATCAGCCTTATGCCTCTTTTTCCCAAAGGCTGATATAATTGCCACTCTTCAATTTGTTGATAGTTACTCTTTAGAGAAGAGATATTGCAGCACCTCAGTTACAGGGTTTGATGCCATTCCATTCCCTTACCCTGATGGATCAATTCCCTTTTACTCTACATGTGCAGATGCTTCTGCTGTGGCTCTCAACACCACAAGCTGGGATGAGCTATTCTCTTTTATATCTTGATTTTCTCTGAGAGGTTCAGAGTTTGGGGCACCAGTGCTGATGGAGAATTTTTGCTAAATATGGAAAACTCCCAAGATCTCCAGAAGTAATTCTGGCAATGTTACCTCAAAAGAACAGGCTTCCCTCCAATTTGGGTTTTATATAAAGGACATTTTAATGGTAAGACTTTAAATTTTCAGGTAAATAATTAGTGTTTTCTCCAACATAATTTTTTCCAGGCATTACATGCTGAGGATGAGCACTTTGATATAGTCTTTATTGATGCTGATCAAAGGAACGCTGTTAACTACTACAGCTTTGTCATGGATAACCACTTGCTGAGAATGGATGGAGTGATCTGTGTAGAGAATACACTCATGAAAGGACAAGTCTACCTGGAGAACGTATCTGATGAAAATGTACTAGCTGTCAGAAAATTAAATACAGTGATTAATTCAGATCTTCGTGTTCAGCAGGTTAGTGCAATGCAATTGGTTAGGGTGTCAGTGGTACTGTATCTATGGATTTTGCAAAGTACTCTTTAAAATGTTTCTTCGTTGGTGCCATTATCCAGGGGACCTAAAATGAACTCAAATTTTATTATAATTCACCTTACTTGAGCTCTGTATATGAGTTTCGATATTCAGAAATGGTCCCTACTCTCTCTACTTCATATACAGTGTTAGAGGAAGACAAAAGTGGAGCACTTAAGAGTGAATAATCAGCTCTTCAGTATGGACACCGCTCTGCTTTAAAGGTTCTGGAGGCTGCAGGGCATCACCAGCACAACAGGAGTTCACAAAGTCCTACTCCAGCAGGAGGAAAAAACATAATTATAATAGCATGCATAAACAGTACGCTGTGGTTTCAGAGGCAGAATTAGACAAATATTCTCTAGGCCTTTAAAAGTAGTCATGAATGATGTTATCCCAGACAGTAAAGATGCCACCAGCCTGCAAAGCTTGCTGTCCCCATATCTACACCGAGGTGGCAGGGAGGCTGCTGTGGCTGGGGGAGCCACCAAGGGTGGCTGAATCCCTGCCTGCCCTCCCAGCCACCCTGTCTGACACTTTCCCTTGCCATACCTCCTGCCCAGGACGTTTCAGCACATGCCTCATAGGTTTAAAGTCCTTGTTTATCTGCAGGTGAGATGGCCTCTAGAGATGCCTCCTGGGATTCTATATTTATCGTATCCTACATACCAGTAACAACACCTTTTCTTCATAGAAAAGGAAAACTTAATGACAGTTTTCTGTGTCATGAATCCTACTGTTAGTTATTCAATGCATGTGAATAGCATGCTGTTTTCCTGTCTAATGTTCTAATAGTTTGATATTGGTGTTGGATCTCCAATGTTGGGTGCAGCTTTCACTAAAGTGTGATAATGGTATCAGAGGAGGTCAGTGGCAAAACCCACTGACATTCATCTATAATGTTCTGTCAAATGCTGAAGAACACCAAAGTGTTGCTGTTAGAGTTTACTGAGCCCCAAATATGAGACTGGAACAGCCTCATGACACCATTAGCCAGGCTGTGGAAACCCAGAAACCTCCACAGCTGGCACTGATTTAGAAAAAGGAGAGAAAAAATTACATTTTTTCCTGGCATTTGTGGAAACTGTGACTTTGGAAGAAGAATGTGAGCAAATACAAATGCCTGACATATTTGTGTTGGAAGGAATTTCAGCTCAAGAATAGGAGTAGGAGAAGCATTTTTGTGGCCTAAGGAAGGAAGGACTGGCCTTCATATCAGTGGAATCTGGGTGATGGAAAAGCAGGCACAAAGCAGTTGAGAACTGTGTGTGTGTGCATTATATTCGCAGATAATTTTACCTGTGCAGAGTGGACTGAGCATCATCCGAAGGAACCCTGCACCTCTAGATGCAGTGATGGAATCCAAGGTGTGTATTTCCTCTCCATGAGCACTTCTGGGAAAATTTTGACTCTGCTGAGGCCAATGACAAAATAATTTCCGGGGATTTGGTGGTGAGAGCCCAAACTCACATTCCGTGTTGCTGTGCACCATGGATTTACCAGCTTGGGGCTTGGCACATATTAGCCACAATAGTCCAGGGTTAAACTAAAGCTATTAAATGCTGATTCCTTGCAAAATCTTCTGGCTCAGCCACACTGGTGCTGTGATACATCTCTGGAGTGGCTGGTGTGCTGCTTGCTGGGTATCTGCCCAATGGTCTCCCATCCTTCCCATGCAGAGGAGGGTGGGCAGATGGAGCCAGGGCCCAGTCATGATGAACCAATGCAATATTTCTGAAGCAGCTCTTTTTGTTTGTTTGTTGCCTGAAGGCAACATGCGATGCCTTTCTGTGCTCTCTGGGCTGAATATTTTCATGGTCTTAGATTTTGCCTGTCCTGTGGAAAAGATGGTGCGTTTATCTTTCTCTATTTTATGTAGTGGGTATCATCCAGCTGTAATCAAATTCCCATCTGGAATCATAATGGCCCAAGTCAGTAAATCTAGACCCAAACATCCTGACTGTTTTGCAGTTTCTGAGTACTCCCAAAGCTGCACCCACTGGTTATTCCTGGCATTTCAAACTAAATATTTTAAACATCTTGTATTTTCCATTTTGATTCCAGTCAGGGGGAAGTGATGTATGGCAGCTGATCAGATGACAGCTTGGTTTAAGTTATTGGCTGATATCTTTATTTGCGCATCAGCCTTGTGAAGATATTTTGATTGCACTCCACTTGAGCCAAATCCTGCCTTTAGAAACTTGTTCATAGCTTCCATGCCTTCCTGGAGCCAGCTGAGCCTGAGGGCAGGATTGGGTCCTGTCAGAGAAATAACTGGTAGATTTAATCAGTCATCTTCTAAGAGGTTGCACCTGACCCATCTCCCATGGGCAGTTGGGTCAGGAAATACCATACTCTATTCTCATGTAAGTAACCACAGCCCTTCTGCTCCATCGATTTGCAGCTTAGTGCTCTTACTGAGACCAGTATCTGTGGGGACCAAGGTGCTTTTCAGCTTGAATTAGTCATACCTTTTGAATTAAATGTCAGGACAAGACAAAGATTATTGTTCCTGCTCCTACTTCATTCTCAGAGGCAAAGCCCTTCATACCTATCGTGTTACTAAGCTTTGCACCTTATTGTGCAATGTATATATGTTTTTGTTTCAGAAGGAAGTGCTGAGGGATGAAGTCTTCTGGGGTTATAACAGATGCCGCATCCTTGACCGGCTGCGTTTGGATGGCAAGGTGGCCTATGTGACAGGCGGAGGGCAGGGCATTGGGAGAGCCTTTGCTCACGCCCTGGGGGAAGCCGGTGCTAAAGTAGCTGTTGTGGACCTGGTCCTTGCAAAGGCAGAAGCGGTGGTGTGTGAGCTCAGCCTCAAAGGTAAGCACAGACCTGACACTCAGGTCCTGGTGTAGATGAACCAGTGATGAGTGGTGTAACGAGCTCTTTTCCTTGTTCAAACCCGACCCCTTCTCTGTGGTTCAATTCTCTTTCATCCAGCCCTGGTGTTCCTTGAGTACATCATGCAGCAGCCAAGGCACTTCAGTCTTCACTAAGGACGGGTGACAGATGTGGTCTATGGACCCATTGGCACCTACCCCCTCCCTGGCACCTCTTCCATCCTTAATGTCAAGACCATGAGTCAAAACACCGAAACAGGGTAGAGGTATTTTCAGCCTAAATCTCTCACTCTCCCTCAAACTGAAGCAAAGTCATTTCTGAAACACTCAGCTGTCGTTCTTTCAAACATGCAAGATCAGATATAGAAACAAAATACTAATAGACATAATAACTAAAATCCCAAATAAGACGTAAAATTCTCTACAAGCCACTTATATTTTAGCAGTAAAAACAGAAAATGTAACATAAAATTGAATTTCCCCCTGGGGTCATGCTAAACTGCAATTGTAAAGGTACAAAAGAAAACTGGAAATATAATTTTAATGAGAAAAGAAAGGAAGTGTTACTTATTTTATAATTCCTTTTGTGAGATTACAACTGAGCCTTCTTTGAATTTCACTACTTCATTGCCTTTAAAGATGGAACTTTACCTGGGAAATTCTCACATTCCCATTTGGATAAATCACCAGTATCTGTTTCCACTCTGACTTCGAATCCAGTTGTGCCACTGGAAATCATATTTTCCAGCAAAACCAGCCCCTGCAGATGTATTTCTATCACCCAGTCTCAACAGGGAAGGGACAAAGAATGTTCAGTTCTGGTTTTGATGCCACCCTGAGTCTCCACAGAGATCACCTTGAACAAGTTCCAGTCTCTACCATCCCAGCTATTTTAAGCAGGAGACACTCAGACACAGAGAACCAGTGTGCAGGTTAAAGCTTTGGCTGCTGGTCTGATCCCAAATAACAACCTGGAATAGAAAGTGTCCTGCTCCTAATACAAATTCTTGAGTCATCCAGTCCCTCCTTCCCTGAAGCTTTTCATTTTCTTACTCACTGAAGCCACATGGTCTTGGCACAAAGTAGCTGTGCCCCACAAGTCATCTTGCCTTTTGGACATTTCATCAAGGTGATATCCTGCATATCAAATAGAGCTATTCGGATAGAAATAGGCTACTTGATAGAGCCATGAGACTTTGGATGCCAGCAGCCTGCTTGAAAAAGAACTTAACTTTTCTCCAGGGCATTTTTGGTAGGAGTTTGATCATCCACCCTTCAGTGACTGCCCTATATCTCTGCTCCATCACCGGTGGGCTACAAGCCCAGAGGAGGTAGGGAGTGTGTTACAAAATACAGTTGGAGAGGTCACGAGGGACAGCAAATATTATTGCAGGCTAAGGTAAAGAAAATCTCGCTTCACAGTCTTTACACATCTTTATCCTTTCAGGTCAAATATTTTCTATCAACCTGATTCAGTGCAGCTGGTCAGGGCACATCTATTCCATCTCACGACGGTTTTTGAGGTTTCAAATTTATTGTCATTCCTTGTTGGAACAAACCCCAAACTTTGTAATTCTTTTGTGAAAGGGAATTATAGCCAAATGCCTGTTTTTGGAAAGGATCTGAAAAGGTCAGGTTTTTCAATCTCTTTCTCTCCAGAGGTAACTAGACAGTCTAGCCTGGACCTCAGAAGCTTTCCCTTGAAAACTTTTGTTGAAATCAATATGTTTCCATGAAACATTTTGGCTTCAAAGAAGTAACCTACTCTGTTGGAAAGAAATTTTGACGAAAAGGTTCAGCTAGCTTTATTCTCAAAATATTCACATGAGTAAATTGAAGCTTACTAGTATTAATACATATTTTTTCCCACTATAACAAGCCCAAAGGACCTGTGATTTTTCCCCGCCCCTTTTTGGTTGTGTGTTAGGATCTGTGTCTCAGAGCTGGAAATTCAGTGCCCCAAGTTATTCCCATATAGACACTTTTTCAAAACGTTTTGCTTAGTTTTCTTAAACCCACTGTACTTCTTGTACCAAGGAGCCCTTTACTGTCTTTTGGGATGGTGTCATCATTTCATGATGAGTTTTAAACATCAGAACTTCTGTGATCTCAGTTTTAGCTTTGTTAGACAGCTCGGGTGTACCTCCCTTGGCTACAGGGGTCTTTGTTTTTAGATCCTGGGTGAATACCTTTTTCAACAGTTGCTAATGGATCCTGACAGAAGAACCAAAAATGATGAAACATAACCAAAAAATCCTAAGGGTTACTTTCCACTACATACCCCTCTGTCTTCAGGGGGAATCACTGCCTGTACCTTAAGGGAAGAATTAGTCTGATGGGATTTTTAAAATGTGCATTTTCACTGTAAGCTATGCAAATGCCTTCCCCACAATGTCACTTCTGATCTTCTTGCCTATCTGCAATGCATTATTCCCATTTATACTGAGAAACCAGAGATGAAGCCCATGGCAGGGGGGCTGGTGTCCATGTCTCCTGCAGAAGGGCAGCTTGGGCAGGTTTGGCGCATCGATGCTTCTCCAGCAAGGAGCCACTGGGCCCCTCTCCTGTCCCTCTCATCACAAGACTGCCTCCATGAGCATCACAAAACTAAACTGAAGGCTGTAGGGATGCATTGGTACTATTATGCTCATAGCAGTGCAGTCACGTCTTGGGTTTCTTACCTTTGGTTATTGATTTTAACCTATTTTCCCATGGTTGCTTTATTTATTTATTTATTTTTAGTGGGTGCTTTGCAGGGGGAGGTGGGGGGCAGTGAAGAGACTGTTTTTATTTTTCCTCTCTCAGAGTACAAGGCGTATCAGCTGAATTCATTAAGGTCAAGTGTGGGACTGTGGTTTGAAGTGAGTTGTGCCTTCATTGCTTCTTCACTAGATGCTCAGCGTGGCACCTTCTGTCTTGTTTTTATGAACTGTTGTGTAAGATGAAGCCATAAATGGGGTGAGAGTTGGAGGGCAGGTGAAGAGCCTCATTCTGTTACCATTAGTAACACGCTTGCACCCATTTCATCTGCAAATTGAATAAGGAAGATTGCATCAGCTCCCTGTGTGTTACATGTCTTGATAACAATTAGGAGGAGCAATGGGGGTTGTCTGGCTATTCTTATTCTTTCAGTGTATTTAGCATAAATCCAGTGATAGAATAAAAGGTCTTGTTTTGTGGCAGAATGTGCATTCACTTTGTTGCAGGTGGCTGCATTTTGGGTCTGCCCTTTTCTCTGCCGTAGGAAGCAAGGGGACCATGGCCAAGGGGATATTAGATCCCATGGCCTGGCGTGGGGAGCACCCCAGACCACCATTGCCTTGGGGAATATGTTCTGGTATGCTCCTGGAAGTGTTGGAGATAAGTTTTTTATCCAAAAGTCTCTTTTCTGTCATTTTCTTCAGGCATCGCTGGGCAGTTATTGCTTTGTCTTGCTTTCATGGAAACCTCCATCTCTTTCATTTTGGGAGTCTTCTATTCTGCTAGGATAGGTTTAAGGCTTCTTATAGAATCATAGAATGGTTAGAGTTGGAAGGGACCTTAAAGATCATCAAGTTCTAACCCCCTCCCATGGGCAGGGACACCTCCCACTAGACCAGGTTGCTCAAAGCCCCATCCAGCCTGGCCTTCTTTTAAATTTTTTATTAGAATGATCTAGAAGAGGGACCAATGGGGAATAAATTTTGTGGTTAAATAGAAGTAAAAAAGCCTTGCTTTAACCGCTGTAACTTCCTACCACTGCGCTGTTAGCTTTCAGACTGCTGATCTATGATCTAACCCCAGCAGATTCCTCCATCCTTGTGAGTTAAGATCCAGTTCACCACTGGTGTAGCCCTGTTTGACTTTCAGCATGAGCGTAATCCCATTGACATCGGGTGCCTCAATAGGCTGCTTATTTTGTTCAACAATAAAGGTGTTTAAAGCTGGTTTTGATGATAAATTAAATGGAGCTATTTATGGATCAGCACTGGTACAAAAGTCAATGCCTGGATTTTCCTAGGAAAAAAAGGAAAAATTTTGCAGGTTTCAGATTCAGTAAATATCATAACTTCTGAATGTTTGTGTTATTCTGGTAGTGTGATTTGCAATAAATATGGCCAGGCACCACGACTGCCATACCTGTGAACCTGCAGGAATTCCCAGAGAGCTCCCACCCAAAACTGGTTTGGTTTTGTCTCTAGTTCATCCAGAGAGCACTTTTTGGACTAGTTACTTTGATTTCTGCAGCATCTCGGAGACAACTGCCATAAAAAAAGCATTTGTATTTGAGTGAATGAAAGAGTCTTTGCTTTACCTTGTTCCTGAGCTGGTACCATCCACCCTGGAGTGATGCTCTCAGGGAGAGAGAAGCTGCAGTTGAGGGTTTGGACAGAAGATGGTGCAGTGTTCAAAGCTTCGGCTGCTGGAGTGGCAGACTCCACTCATACCTCGGTTTTATGTTTGCCTCCAAGAAGCAAACCTCGCACCAGTTAGCAACTTCCTAATAACAGTTTTAGAACAACAAGCACATTTCTGCTGCAATTTGTGGAGCATTGAATGAAGGTGGCATACAAAAGAAATCCTCATATATGAATTGATAAATAAGCATTAAATTGATTTTATATATATATGTATGTATTTTTTTTTCTATATGAATTCCTGAATTTGTCACCCTTATTTTAACTCAGGGATTAAAAGCATTGCCCTTGCAGCAGACATAAGCAAACCTGAGGATGTGCAAAGGGCTGTGGATGCAATCGTAGCTCGCTGGGGCACCATCCACATCGCATGCAACAATGCGGGCATCAATATGAACTCCGCCAGTGAAGACACTTCCCTAGAAGAATGGGACAAAACTTTTAATGTTAATTTGCGAGGACTATTTTTGTGCTGCCAAGTAAGTGTGGAAATGTTGTGCCGGTTTGTTTTGCAAATGGGCAATAATTTTCTAAGCACTTACTTTACTGAGATTCAATAACAGTTTATTACTAATTATCACAATTAAATCAATCCTAGTTTTGATTTGCTTTCTATCAATTACAGTATTCAGACAATATTTTCAAAAGCAGCTAGGATTTATTGGCTTCCCAAGCCCAGGCTTTTAAGAATGGCCAAGGTTTTTTGATGGTGGTTATTTGACACACCCTGGAAATCAGAAAGCTTTCAGGGGGGAGAGGGGAGGAATTCCCAACATTAGTGATTATTTTGAAAAAATATTGCCAACAGTGAAGAAGGTCTGAAATGGCAACGGGATTTTTCCTGCATCAGCCATTTCTAGACCAAGTTTTTATATCAAGTGCTTAAAAAAAATGTGTTAGCACATAAACTCTTCTGAAAAGTGAAGACTAATTTATTATCATGTCATTATTAGCACAATCACAAAAAGGGTCACTGGTCTCTCCTTTAATTTCTGTCACAGGCTGCAGGCCGCATTATGCTGAATCAAGGATATGGGAAGATAATTAACACAGCATCTATGGCAAGTTTAATAGGTGAGTGATGAGAGCTAACAGTTGTGCTTCAGAATCCATATTTTAATTACTATCGATGCTATTTGAATCAATTAAACCTGTATTGGGAAGGAGTAAATCACTGACATTTTGTATTAGAGGAAATGTACTACAAAATTTTTATTGATATCATTTTTCAACATTTATCTGTCCTCAATGTTTTAGAGCACTTATTACTTTTTATAGAAGAGGCGGAATCACCTTCTCTGGCTCTGGTGGGCTGATGGCATGGGAGAGGTGCTGGTGCAACCCCCCGTAACGCCAGGCAAACGTGTTTGAGTGCTGGAATTTGTGCCCCTGTGATGGTTCCAAGCCACCCAAAATCTTTTGCACTGTTTTTTGCCCCAGTATGCCTGGGGTTTTATTTCATTATCCTTGCCAACAGGTGTCTCCACCAATGCTGCTGAATCAGCAGTATCGTCAAAAGCGCCAATAAACCATTGTAACATATGGAATGAAATCCCTGCTGCTGAGCTAATCTGGAAGGCAGTTACATGCTGGTGAACTGAGGCCCATGTAACAAAAATTGATCAATTACACAAATTAAGCATAGCCCTTTAGGAATTTATTTTATTGGTCTGGACATCTGTTGCAGTATTGTCCAAATCCAAAAATCAAATGGTGCCTTGGGTTGCCAAGTTAGGCAAGAAAATCTAGTAGCTATAAAAGTACAACTGAAAACCCCTGTATTAATATCATGTCCATCTGCTGAATGTTACATAAATATGCAGTCTTTTTATTTTCCTTGGGAATAACATTTATTTTTACTGTGCCCAGTTTGACATTCTATGACATTCTGCTCAGTTTATTGCACAGTAACTTTAAATGTTTCTTCAAAAATGCATTTATAATGTTGTTGTTAATCTTTTTTTCAAGTGTCTCTACCAGCTGTTTTACTTATGCTTAAACACAGGCACCATCCCTTCGCCCCAGCTTTTTAGAGTTACAAAATCTCCCAAAGAAAAATAATTTTGAAAAGAATGTAGAGCTTTAAATTTCAAACACCCCAAACTTTTATGCTCTGTGGGGCTCTACTCTGGGCTTGGGCTGTCACCATCCACATCATTGTTGTAAAGGAGAATTTCCTGGGAGGTATTCTACCCTAGAGAAAGTTATGAAGCTCTGGAAATTGGCCCCAGCTGGGGGTTTGCTGGTTTGGCACACTGCTCCTGGCCTCACTCTTGCAGCCCAGAAGTGTTCTCAGTGCTCCCAGCTTCTCCATCAAGTCCTGGCATAATTTTGTTGAGCTGGGAGGTGATGCCATTCCACCACGGCATCTATCCCAGTCCCAACTTGGGGTGCACCTCCTTGGCTGGCACACCAAGTCCATTTAGATTCAGATGGGCATCATATTTGAGGGCAGTATCAGTCCTGGAGCTGGAACAAAAGTTGGAAAGCAACCCAGAAAAAGGCCTGGAAGGGTCATTGCAAGATGTGATTAAATGTCATTGAAAGTTAATGCATGCTAGGCCAAAAGTTAAGAGATGAAGAGATGTGTTTACCTTCTGAACCTGTTTGAATCTTGGCATTGAAAAAATCTAGTAGTTATAAAACTACGACTGAAAACCACGATGTTCATATCATGTCCATCTGCTGAATGTTAAATAAATATGTTGGTTGGTTGGTTATTTAAGTATGTTGGCCAACTGGCATAGTATGAAATGTTGCTAGAAATAGTTGGGGGATTTTTTTTTTTTTTTGTAGGTTGAGTCCTTCCTCAGAGACACGGGAAAACGTCGAGATTCTTAGCAGGATAAGGAGGTTTTTGTTTGTGATTTTTCCAGAGACACTGCTCAGAATCAGTTTTAATTAATTGAAGATAAGCTGCATACATTTTGCATATGTGCATTTTGATTCTGGTGTTTGACTGGAATTATTCCAGACGTATGCTTCAGCAGCGGAGCCGAGGCTGCTGCGGCTCTGCCGTTCGCACAGGTGTAACTCTGATCTCTAATTTTTACAGTGAATATCTTTAATGGTAAGTAAGTGGTCTTCTCTATCTGCCTGCACCCCTCATTAACATTACATGCCTGCTTCAAGGTCAGGCTAGAAACCTTATGCACCGAACAAGGTTGCAAAAAAACATAGTGTCAGGTGTTTAAAATGAAATGCAGCTGGTGTTGGCAGCATTTTTATCTGCTTTCCTCCTATCTTCTCCGCCTGAAACAGGAGTGAGTGTCCCCACTTCCCAGAAGCCTTATGAATTTTGGTGGCACTTCTAGGGGCATAGCTTGATTCACAAGCTCTAGCCTCATTTTGTATGAGTTTTGAGGGTTGCAGATTTGCTCTTTGGTCTATAAGAGATCACCTGAAGTAAGGAGAGGGGAGGCAGTGTGGGGTCCTTGGTCTATAAAAGACCACCTGAGGTAAGGGGAGAGGAGGCAGAGTGTCTGCAGAAGGCCCACCCAGCTCCAAAAGTTCCCAGCACCTGCTGTCTTCTCCTCAAGCTCTTCCCACCGAGAGGGGCCAAGTATCTTGGGAGGGTGAAATTTCATCTTCTGAATTAGATTTTGTTATGAAAGCAAAAGAATTTACACAGAAGGACTCTAGAAAGCCCTGTTTCAGCACCCACTCCAAACCAGAGCTGGTCCCGAGTAGCTTGCGGCAACTTGCTGTTCTCACCCACGTGCGCTGGAGGTTCAGGGCTGGTGCCAAAACTCTGTTCCTCTTAGCAAATGCCAAACGATTTATCACAAACAGACATGTTTGGGAAGTTCAGCAAAGAAGTGCTTTTGGGAGGTTACAAGGTTAACTACCGAAGTTGTATGTAACTTGGAGCTGGTGCATAGCAATTAATCAAGAAATTATGTCCCGCATCTTTTCGAGAGCCCACACGGTGTGCTGCGTCTGGGGGACGACAGACACACGCAGAGCACGAAGCAGTTCTGCTGATCGAGATGTGAATTATTTCATGTTGGGCGAAAAGAAAAGAAAAGAAAAGAAAAGAAAAGAAAAGAAAAGAAAAGAAAAGAAAAGAATAAATGCTGGCCATGATGTGAAATGCTCTTTATAGCAAGCAAAAGGCCTCCAGATTCTCAGCAAATCTTCAGCACATGCAGAAAAAAAACCAAACACTAATTGTTGCTCATGTGTGTGCTTTAAATCTATTCACAAACATCAAGGTTCAGGGCAAAGGTCCTTATTCACATACATGCTCAGTAATTTGCAGCAGGGCTTTTTGCTCCTTCGGAGTTTGGATAACTCAATTTGTTACCATCTTCTTTTCATCCTTGAAATTGGCATACTCCAAACCCACCATTTTAGTCAATAAAAGCAATTGTGGATAAGTTGGGCTACCGTGGCTGGTACTGATCTAGAACTGATGCACCAGCTTCACTTTATAAATTAAGACCAATTTAGTGCCATCTACCCGCTTCTGTGCTTTCATCAAGATGCGGTTTGGCTGCCGCACCGTACGCAAACACAGAGATTCACTTTCTTCCAGGGTTCAGCCTTACCTAACCCTGCAGCTACAATTGCCTGCCTTTGTGATTACTGATATTAACACTGATTTCCCCCACTCTCCCTCCATGACAGTGTCAGCATCTCAGCGATGCTCAGTACCGATACGGTGCTAATTACAGAGTGGTGCTCTGCACTGGGTTTGTTTAATGAAGTCACAATGGCAGCCAGAAAAGTCCAAGGAGAGACGCTTTGTGGATGTAAATCCCAACAGCTGGACCGGCTGGGTTTGGCTCCCATGGGTTTAAAGCACTTTACACCCACTGGGGATTTGTCCTTAAGTAGCTTTCTTGGGAATACTGCGAGTGCGAGAGCTGGTGGAGGGGCAGAGCCACCCGAGCACATAGCACTAACAAGCTTGAACATGGTAATTAGCAAGCCGATCATTCTCCCTCTCTGACTGACATGTGACATCTCTGAAACATTTTTCAAAAGCTTCAGATTTTGAAAGTGGTGGGTGTTAAGAATTTTTGGGACGCACCTGTGCTCACAGCCACACAAACACTGATTAGATAACATGATGTGTTTGCTTCAGACTATGGATGATTTAAAAATTAAGGAGAAGAATTTGTTCCAAGAAGCTATATATAATATAGTACATTATATAAAATCTATTATGTACTTCGTTATATTATAATTTTATATTATGTTATACCATAATACATTATATCCAATATCATAGGATATAAACTGTAATTTGTTAGTATATTTTGTTAGTATTACAGTGTACAGGTATTTTGTCTGTAAATAGACGTGTGTGTAGTAGATGAATGTACATGTGTGTATATGACTATTTATCTTTCTTAGGAGAAGTCAAATATTGAATATGTGTTTAATATATTGATTTTGGCTTTGTCCAAATATGAACCTTTTAAATTATTTCCCCCCCCTCAATTTTTCTTCCAGTAGCCCAGCTGCCGGGGCAAATACTTTAGATGGAAAAAAGGAGATTTAGAATTTTGTGTTGTGGGCGGCGAAATTCTTGTTAATCCCTGCTTGTTATCAGGGAAAATGACATATAGTTCATCTCAGTACAGGGAATTGTCCATGTAGTGCCTAAGCTATCCTAATTTGTGGAGAGTAAATAATTTTCTATTTCTGAATCCCTTCTAGTCCCACACCCGCAGAAGCAGTTGGCGTACAATGCCTCGAAAGCTGGGGTCGTAAAATTAACACAGACATTAGGAACTGAGTGGATTGACAGAGGAGTAAAAGTCAACTGCATTTCCCCGTAAGTAAGATGTAGTCTCATTTTGAAAGTACAAAGAGAATGAAATGTTCTAAAAAGCTCAAATGAACAGTATCTCGGCAAATAAAGTTTCTAATTAGCAGGTGGATTGCATCCCTTTTTATGTTGTCTTTTCCTTAACAAAGGTTTAAATACTTAGAACCAAGCCTGCTCTGTTGCTGTGTATACTCAGGGATTTAAGAAGAGGTTTTAGCATTTGATAATAGGTTTTCCAATAATGTGAAGGGTAGTTTTTAGCATTTCTCTTCCAGATGAAATATTTCCTTAGTCTGTCCAAGCTTTCCGCGGTTAAAAAAAAGGCTTTTGACACTTAATAGACAATACTTCTTTCCCCTTTTTACTTGAGACAAATATATAGGCACTTTAAAAGCCACATTGTACTGCTGTAATTGAGATACTGTTCAGCTCTGACAATCACAGGAGGCCAGGTGTAATTTTGTAAATATATATATATATTTATTGCAAATTGCATTTTCCTTATTTTTAGAGACTTAGAGCTGTATGTTTTATTTTATGGTATTTATTCACAAAGAAAAGTTTTCTTACCACGTACACTTTTTCTCTCCCTGTTTCTCATGTACATACCCAACACAGGCATTTTATTAAACAATTAACAGCGTGTGATAGTGTTAAGCAGAAACCCAAGTGGATAGTGTTAATTGGAAGTGGTCAAATTCCATAGACCATTGAGGTCAATCAGAGTAAGTAAGAAGGGCAGGATTTTAACCCAGGAGTTAAATTGTAATAATGACGATATAATGTACATCAAATTAGGAAAAACAAATTACATATTTTAATCCACAAAGTGGAGTAAAAAATATTAATAATGACAAAGCTCAATGGCAAGTGCTTCTGTTTTTACTGTCGGTCTGATCTCCACTTCCTTGTGCTAGCTGTCTTCCTTATGATTATATATTACTAATTATACCAGTGACTCCAGCCATCACTCTATGTGATCCACGGATTCTTTACACAGCATCTTACTTTGTAGTGGGATTTTTCCCATCTCAATGCTATCAACTCTGCAACAGCGTTCTCACAACTAGTGCTAGTGAATTTGCACTGGCTTTCGGGAGCCAGAGCAGATGAAGGGAATTAGGGAAGCTCAGCAGGACCTGGCAGGAACTGTATCTGAAAGCACACAGGTAATCTATGCCAGCAGAGGTGGGATAGTAGTACCACGTTCACAGTGATCATGGATAAGGAGGCTTTTAGATGAAGAATTACCCATTTCTAGAGGGTTTACATAAATTTGAAAAGTATCCACTGAGTGCTCAAAACTCATTGTTTTGTATAAGTTGGAAACATATACTCATGCTTGAAGATGTTAGTTTTCTGGAGGCAGATGTCAGAGCATGATGAACAAATAGTTCTTTTTTTTCCTAATTGTCAAGCCAAAATGGGGCTGTATTTTCCTCATCCCTACCTGCCTTCAATTCTCTCTGAGCTACAACAGGCAGAGGGGTGTTTCTTTGTGGAGTAATAACCAGAAAGGACAAACTGTTTTGCTGTCTCTAAGGTCCCCCAAGAGCAGCTGGGGGCCCCGACAGAACATCCCTGGTAGCTAGGCAACAAAACCTAGCATGTAGCCATCTTACAACAGGAGGGGATTTTGAGGAGCATGGAGGTAGATACAGGCCATGGTGGTACCAGGGATAATCTCTGAATAGGTAAAATATTTAAGTGTGTCATGAAGTCCTTTGCTCTTCCCACTCACGGTTGCATTAATGCTTTAAGGCACTCTGGGCACACCTCTTTCTGAAGCTCTGAACACTCCTGTCTGGCCTTAAACATTATTTTATCATGCGAACCTTCTGGCCTTTTTTCCCTCTTCCTTTCTGGTCACTTTTTATCAACTTAATTTCTTAACGAGTGCATAAAACTTATGCAGAGGAATGCATGAAAGTTATCAATGCGTAAAACGTTATGGCAGACTCCTTAGGGATAATTTAGTGCATTTATAAAATTGAAGATTCAGGTTTCTCTTGCTGGCCAGGCAAGATACATCTCCATGGGGAGAAGGTGGCCGAGGCTCCCTGGATGTTCCACACAGTAGCCAGCATCTCTCAGTGTCATGGAAACACTTGATGATGGCCCTTCCACCACCATCTACTGTGGTAGCCTCACAGCCTGCCGCACAATTGATGCCATGTGAAATGAAAAAGGTGCTGGAGTCTTCCTGAAAGGAATGTGGGGGTCATAATGCAGAGGGTTACCTGGGTATGAACAGGGACCTTTACAGAGCAGTGACTGGTGGCTGATTCCTGGCTGTTCATAGTGTGGTTTAGTCCCATTTTTGGTCCTCACACATGTGGAGTGTGTTGGGTGTGATGGAGTAGGGCAGTTTTGAGGGCCTCTGGTTTTTGGCATGTGCAGCATTGGAACACTTCATTTTTGCAGCCATTGCACTGAATTAGTGGCCATTTTTGGGGACTCATTGGGTCTCCTTCCTTGATTTGGAAGGCATAGAATGCCATCCTGTGATGACCTTTGTGATGGGTGAAGTTGACGAAGATCAACTTTTGGAACTTGATCTTCAGCTCAACGCACAGCCACAACCAGGCCAGCTTATTGGAAACCCAGTGAAATTCAGCAGTCCCAGTGGACGAACCATGTTCCCCACTGCTGGGCAGCAGGGATTTGGGGTGCAATGGGCAGAGGCTTCATCCCCTGCATGCCTGCCTTGCTCCCATGGGATGGTACAGAGGAACGGTACTGTGCTGTATCAGCTTTTAGCCCAGTCAAAAAGCAGATAGGGTGGCATCACCAACTGGTTTTGGGTGTACCCCGTCATGGGGGAAGGAGAAGCAGAGCTGGCAGGAGGAGCACCCCAGCATCACCTGAAGGCTTCCCAATTAAGCAGCACTACTATCCCCATTTAGCAGTAGTCGTTGCTGGTAAGTATCTTTGGACTTAAATCTAATTCCTTGGGAGATGTCCCAATTAAGTGCATCTCTTGATTAAACACTTCCTGATTAAGTGGAGTGTACTTAACTCATTCAAATTAATAACTCATCTGAAAGAAATCAAGTTACACACAGATGGAATCTTTTTTTGCTCTCATTTGGGGATTGAGCGCACGTAACAATTCCAGTTAAGTATCTAGTAAGTGATATTTTTCCTAATGTGTCTCTCGAAGTGGAAATGTTTTAGGCAATTGGGTTTTTTTTTCTGTTGTGGTTTTGTTTCCCCCCCCCCCTCCTAATGTCTCAAATTGTCCTGTGTATCAATAATGAAATATTGATGCTCACATCTAATGTTAAGGAACCAGCAGTTTGATATTACATTGACATGCAACAGAAAGTACTGATAGGCTCAGCACGGCATACAAGATGAGGTAGGGAATTAATGCATTGGCAGTTGTCTTTGCTGGAACTGGTTAGAAGCCAACTAAAATCTGCCTAAAAGGGTTCGACAACATTAAATTGCCCAACTTGGCATCAGAGCTTTCCCAGAAGATGTGTAGTATCAATGACATGCCTAATATTTATAGTGCCATCAGTATGTGTGTTTGCAGCTTTTAAGTTTTGCGCTATATTTTTCTCTCATTTCTATAACAAAAATTTGCCATGAAGTTTTGTTACACACCTAAATTTTTGCTACTTGACCTGAACCTGAAGAAAGGTCCAGCCAGAGGCACAGGGCTGTGATTTACAGGTTGTGGTGATCCGACCAAAGATCATTTTTCTGAACAGATTGAAAAATGTCCTCTTTTTCGCAAAAAATCTGTTGTGCTGGAGGACTATTCCCTAATCTGCATTCCCCTGGGGTTAAAACATACATGTAAATGAAAAAAAAAAAAGAAAAAATTACAAAATCATATGGATCTGATCTCTGATAGCGTAAAGCCAGAATGGTTTTGTTGGTGGCTTTGTAAGCACGGTGAGAGGCACGTAAGGGAAAGGAGTGCAACATATTTCACATCTCTCTCAAAGCTCGTTTCTCTCTAAAGAAAACCAGTTCTTGATGAGTTTGGGTGAGCGAGGGGGGAAAGCAGGGATGGGGAGGGGGGGGTGGTGTCTCTGCTTGGGAGAAATAAGTAAATGGTCTGCAGTCCTATACTGGAATGTGTTTGATTTTATTATGCTGCCAGAGCTTAAGCGAGCTGCTTCGCTCAGTGTTTCTGAACTGCTCTGGTGTTTATTGACAGTTACAATAAAAAATGAAGCCGATATTTAAATCCTGCCCTATTAGTGAAAAGAGAAATGTTTGGGGGAAAGTCTGAATTAGTTCCACTTCGTAACAGAGTAAATAGCAGATTTCAGCCTTCGTTTAAAACAAAAGGTAAATCTCGTACCCAGAATCCAGTGTGCCTCAAAAAATTATTTCCTTGGAAGTATAAATTGGGATGCCGATGAAGTTTCAGAACAAAACGGGTATTTTTATACTTTGTTCATTTCATATTTATCACTAGCTTGTTTGCTAATTTTCATTTGCAAGAGGCAATTCTTCCAGCTAACTGGCTGCCTCAATGGGCCACTGATTTCTTTGAAGTGACAGTCTGTAAATATGCATAAAAAAGAGATGCAATTAGCGTGTGTGTGGTTCAGTGCAGCCTGATTTCATTGGCAAGTTTACCCACAGTGTTGATAAGCTACATTATCTAGAAAATTGGCCGCTGAAAAACAGCACCTCTGATTGCCAGCAAAGGTTCCAGATAACAGGGTGCTGAAGAGAAATATAATTGAGGTTGAATATGTTAACCAAGGTGTCACATGCTCCTTAGAAGCGCTAATTTATCAGCATGTTGGAATTTTTATTAACATTTGGAATGCATTTCTACCACACTAATGAAGTGGAATTGGCAGTTCAGGTTTTAGTTATTGTCATTTCTGAGAAGTTAAATGTAATTTCTCGTTAGACACAGTTATGTAAATATATTTGTTCAGGGGCTGAAAAAATTATACATTTCACAAAATACAAATATGTTGTTAAGGAGGAGTATGACAAATCAGTCGCAGTTAAAGTCATAAAAGCCAGCCAAATGTTCGCCCTGCATTGTGCCTGCTGGAGCATCACTCATTTTTAGGGCACCTGAAGAAAATGAACTTAGCAGAGTTTTAATAAATGGTGCAGTTGCACATTCATGTAGAAGAGGTGAGACAGGTAAATGCGCTGTGATTTGTTGGGGTGTTGGTTTAAGGGGAGTTGTGCTGGACATGCTTATCTTTGACTCTCCTTTTTTTTTTCTTTTTGTGTGTGTGGAAAGGGTCTGGTGCCCAGAAGGGCTCTGTCTTTTCCTTCCCCTCATTTTTTGACACATGGAAAGTGGGGCTGTTTTCAGTTTCTGGGCTGTACACAAACATGCTGTTTGACGTTATGTTGAGGAATGACAGGAAGAGAAATCAGTAGAAAGAAAGCAGTTCCCAAGACCCGTGAGGGACCCGGTTCAAGGTGCTTTTGGTCCCAATGCCATGCTTGTTTTCTGTAAAAAAAATAAGCAATTCAGTAATTATGAAGAACTTAAAGGTAAGGGAGTACTGCTATATATGTGTACATAATATATATGTACTCAAATAAAACCAACAAGCCTGCCCGTTGGCAGTGCAAGGCAATAGGAAAGTTTTGCTTCCAAATTTTGCATGAGGCAGAGCAGATCTGACTTGGGCATCTCCTTTGTGCTATTCCTTGTCTTTCCTCCCAAGTTAACATCTCAAACACCTACTAAGTGCCACTTTTCCTTTGGGGCAAAACCCTGTCCTAAACTCTGGATGCATGTGCTTGTTGCAGGGGCATCGTGGACACGCCGCTCATCCGCTCCAAGGACCTGCGGCCACTGGTGCGGCGCTGGCTGGTGGACATCCCTGCCGGCAGGCTAGCCCAGGCCACCGACCTGCAGGCTGCTGTCATCTACTTGGCCTCCGAAGCCTCCGATTACATGACGGGCCACAATCTGGTCATTGAAGGTGGCCAGAGCCTGTGGTGAGGGTCTTCATCCAACCTCTGCTCCCAGGAGTGCAGGTCATGATGGAAAGTGCGTGTTAGAGTTTAGCTTAGTCCCAGTTTTAGTCTGCGTGGCTGAGTGGCTGGCTAATATGAAATGATTTCTTCTTTCTGGTGTTGCTTTGGAGACTCATATAATGAAAAAAAAAAACAAAAAAGAACAAAAAAAAGAAAAAAAAAGCAATTCTTCATTTTTTACATTTTCATGTTTGCATTCAGATTTCTGTTAAATTAGTGTTTGATGATATAAAGGCATACTTACTGCAGCGAGACTTGGATATTATTTAGTTTAACAGGGGGCATTTTTAAAGCAATCAATATTAGCTGGTCTGTGTAGTATATTGTTCTTAGGCAATTTTTTTCTTTTTTTCCTTTTCTGTATTCAAGTTGTTCCAGTGACATCTGTGAGTGGTGAAAAACAGTTGGATGTAGCGTTAAAAAAAATAAATTAGTTCATTGCATTTGAACCTGAATGTTGCCATTTTATATTTACTGGTGTTCTTAGTTTTTGACAGTGTTTTTATACAAACACCCACAGAAATGCCCCTGAAAGAGAAGTACTGCACTTAATAGAGAATCATGGTTGGTAATTATGATGGCCCTAATCCAAAGCCCATTGAGGTAAGTGGGGACTGCTCATATACTTTAAGTTAAACACACGCTTAAGTGTTGATACAACTGGGTCTTTGTTTTCCTTGATAGGCAGATGCGAGCAAAGGTCATCTTCCAAATGTTTCTTTTTTATTCCCTCCTGTAAAATTCTGAAGACAGCTCTGGGGTGTAAATCAGGGCCAGCTCCAATGGTGTCAATACAGTCCCATTGGCTGAAGAGTTCATTTCGGTAACAGCGCTGGGTTCGGTGCTCACAGGCAGCAAAACACGTCGCAATAACACCACCGTTTTGATAACGCTCTGAATTCACACAGACTTCCATCCTGAGGGCCTTTAAGCATAACCTAAGGAGAATTTACGGGAAGGAATCCACTTGCAAATCCGCATGTCATTTGTTTTGCGTTTGGCAGCTCTTTGTTACCATAACATAAATAATTGTGGATGAATGTCATTACTTTGATTAAGTGCTACAAGTCCATACATTGGCCAGCCATTATTGTGGTGAATTGCTATAATGGCTTCAGACTTGACATTCACCGCCACACTGTAAGGTATGCGCCTCGCTGATGTACTATCATCGTTATCGTGGATAAAATGCGAGAAGATACTTGTCTTCATTAAATTTTCTATTAGACCATTGATAATTAATACATATCTCATGTTTCATCTCCAGTCGTTTTTCTGGGGAGTGTTGCTGTTAAGCGACTCAGGGCTAGAGCTTTTTGGCTTGGAATCCCTGCCTTGTGTGCATGATCTAATTTATTGACAATGCTCTGCAAACTCACAGGCTTAAGGAGAGCTCAATTTTGGATAAATCTTCAAGAGAAACAATTAAGGATTTAAACGTTTTATTATTTTTCTGGGCTCACAGAACCTTTTCTCTCCTAGCTCCCACACTTGCATCATTTTGTGTCATGCTCTGGAGGGCTCGGCGGAGTTCTCACATCCCTCTGGCTGGCTTTTCACCCAGAGGTTAATGTGCAAACATTGGTGAACTCATCAGGAGCTCTTCCAAGGGATCCTAGAGGGGCTTGTATACTATCGCTTGCACTGCTGGTGAACGGTTTGTTGCAGCTCCTACCTAAAGTGTAAAATAACAAACTTTAGCTAATTTGAAACATGAACTGCAGTTGGCACTGGGACTGTAACCAGCGTTCTCACTTTCTCAGTAGAAAGACAAAGGGCTGAGCAGGCTGCAGAGCCTGAATTGCCTTTCCCTGTCTGGTGCTGGCTGCGGGTCGGCACCAAAAGGCGCTGGCAGGGCATCACAGGAGGCTGAAGTTCATCGTCTTGGTGCCGGCTGCTTTCAGAAAGAAGATTTTCAGCCGTGCTGTGACTTTCACAAGCTTCAAATTAACTTTACAAACAAAACCCAGACAGAAAAAAAAAAAAAAAACCAGCCCAGACTTTTTTTTTGAAAAAAAATAATAATCAAAATGATCTCTTAACTAAGCAGCCTCCAGTGTTTGGACTAGAGCGTGTCTCGCCTGATCCGCTGCCCCCAGGGTCTGCCTTTGAAGGGCAGAGCAGTGAGGAGTGAGTTTACCTGCATGGGATAATGTGGGGCTTGGACACATTGCCTTGTGCCCACAAGGAGCTGGGCTCTGCCTCTTGTTGTTCCAGAGAGACTGGTGGAAGAGGCCATTCTCATGGGTACTCTCTCCATGGCACAGGAGGGGCTCCAGACTAAGCTGCCTAAGGGAGTAAGGCGCTCAGTGCCAAGTGCCTGGGGTGATGGTTAAACATCCTCACGGCACTTTTGGCTTGTGTGGCATCTTCAGTTTGACCAAAGAAATGAATCCTGGAGGAGAGCAGCTGTCAGGAGGAAAATGTTTCTCCCCACATATGCAAGGTCTGTATCCTCTTAAAGGACAGACTGTACCCAGGGCTTCATTCCTTCTGGGGTTCCAGCAATGGTATTGTGGCTCTTCACGGTCTCCCCGTAATTTCCTGGGGGAAAAGACAGAGTTCCACTCAAAAGCAGGACTGACCACATAGCAGAGGTTCCATCTGATGGGAACAAGCTTCATGTTTTAGTTAGGATCTGTGCCTTGTTGTGTGGTGGCTGCTCCCTGTGGCAGGGGCCTCCCTGCCTTGTGCAGAGGAGGATGCTCAGGGCCACAGCCCTAAAGCAAGTGAAATCTGTGATTTCCACTTACAGGGGATGAGCAGAAGCTCAAGAGGGATACAAGANTGGGGAATGCAGGTGAAGCTGCGAAGTGGCAGCACCGGTGTTCCGTGAGGTTGCTGAGGGCAGCCGCGGGGGCTCCGCGCGGTGGCGGAGGCGGAGGCGCGGTTCCCGGCGGTACCTCTAGGAGGAAACCTCAACCTGTGTTGTGTCTGCGGGAGCCGGCGCNAAAAAAAGAAGAGTAAAAGAGGGAAGGGAAAGAAAAAAAAGAAGGGGGAAAGAGGGAAGGGAAAGAAAAAGAAGTGGGGAAAAGGGAAAGGAAAGAAAAGGAGAAGGAAAAANACATTTATGTAGAACACCACATAATTGCAGAAAAGATAATAGTCACATACCCTAGGGCTTGGTGTACACTTATGTTAAAAGTACAGCTTTTATTGGCAACTAAAGTAATAACCTTTCCATGTCAAATTGCTTTAAATTAAACTTAAAAAAAAATATGCTGGCTGATACCCACACTTAGTAATTGTCAAACATTAGCATAATGTGGAATACTAAAGCTGCCTAAATCTTAGGTTTAAAAATAATTATTTACTTAGGTAAATTCGCTATTCAAAAGCATAATATTAGATTTTTTTTTTAACACAGGCTTCTCAATGTATATGTTAAAATGCAGACTTAAGATTGACATGGAAGTGGGGCTGAATGTTATTTTGGCCTCTGAGAGGAAAAAGGGGGATTTTATACCTTTAGCTCATCCATCCATCGTTGATCGCCCTCAAAAAAACGTGTTAAGGTGACATCTCAGAAGGTATGGGTGCTGTGGGTGACATCTGCTGCCCCAAGACCTGGAACACCTGCTGATTGCACCCCACGCTGCAGCCCTGCAGTGCACATGGAATTTTTCTTCTGCTGGAGGGACATCTGGGAGTTGGGTGTCTCAGGTATGTGGGTCTGTAAAGCCAAGGGCAGGAGGTCAGTGAAGTGTTTCATACGGGTGTATTTTACTTATCTGTTTCAGCACACAAGCAGAGCAAACGTGGTGGGAACCATTCAAATTTCCAGCATAAAGCAGGAAAGAAAACTGTGCACTGTGAGATGTGGTTATGGGCGTCTCTGTCGCACATGGAGGTAACTGGACCTACCAGGTGCCATGAGGACACAAGTCCTCATGGTTTTCTGCTCTGATGTGCCCTGCTGAGGACTTCCATCCCTCTGACAGGGATTCCCTGTGGAGTCCACCACAGCATTGTGAGTCCACCAGTTCTTCCTCAAGAAACATGCTGGAAGTTCAGCGAAACCCATTTTGGAATGTTTTCTTAAACAAATTGGCAGTCCTCTTAGGGAAAAAGCTTTTGTGGTAAGCTCCTGCACCTTTGCCTAGCAGGGTAGAAAAAGATTGCCTTTCCCACTCCTTTAGGGAGTAAGAAGCTCTGGGAGGCTTTCGCTGCCTTTCTGGCCAACTGATGGAGGGACACAAGGGAGTAATAGCACCTGGAAACCAAGAGGTTTATGATCTTCAAGAGGGAGAGTTAAACAGTTGCTGGAAGGGGAAACACAAGGAGCTGAAGACTGAAAATCAGATACCTTTCCCAGCCCTGCCCTATACCATACGTGTTTTCTACTGTGATTATAAATCTGACTATATATTAATTTCCACACTGTTTTAATTCCTTAAAGTGAGGAAGGACAATACATGCTCTTCCTTGGAGAACCCCAATGCAGTGTTACACCATATGCCTTCTTACCAGAATAGGTTGAAATTCTCCAAAGCTCTCAAATCGCAGCAAGTGTTTGCTGCCATATTTTCAACTACTTGGTATCTTTTCTCCATGCAGTACCTCTTCCCTCTGTCTCTAGGGCTCTCCCTTCCCAATGTGTCCTGTCTGAACTCTTTCACCTACTCTGCTGTCAGTGCTGCTGCTGTCACCTCATGGCACCAAGGCGTATGGAGAAGAGTGGAGAAGGATCAAGCAGAGTGTGTTGACAGGACAGAAATACAGAAATATCCAGAAATACATCTCAAGACCTGGGGTTTGCCCTCATTTAGGTGCACCCCACATGACTCCATCATGATGCATGAAACTTCTGGTACCAGGACTTGACTGGTGGTAGCAAACGCAGGAAGACCCCTTGTTCATGGGTGAGTACAAGCGACTCCCACCTCAGTCCTTTCCCATTTCAATAAGCGAACATGTTCTTGAACCCAGGGGTGTCCTGAAAATGTATCCAGGCATAAAGGAAGGCTGTAGATCCCATTCCCGCTTCTGTTAAAGTCCTTTCCCAAGCTGGGGCTCAATGAGGACTAATTCAGCCCTTGCTGGTTTGGGTGTGTGGATGATATGCCCTCCCTGGAAGATGTCCTTTGGGACACAAACCCCATGCTGCAGCTGCAAGTGCTTTCTGCCATGCTCTATTTGCTCCCCTTTCACCAGCATAGCATGCTGTGTACAGATGTAGTTTGTGTCTTTAGGAAGCCTCATTAATTCACAAGATATATCTATATCTATGTGTTTTTTTTTTTTTTTTTTTTTTTTTTTTCCCTGGAAGTTTTTAACAGCTTCTTAAATGTGTAAACTAGCATTTTCAGATTTCTATTAAAATACCGACGAATAAATTTATGTTTCCATAGGCTACTTCCTATGTCTAGACAGACTACTGACACCACCTTACATGTATAGTTGTTGCGTAAGTGATATGTGAACACATGAGAGAAGCCATTCTTTTGAAACTGTTCAGAATGATTAAGGGCTTTAATTACAGTCCTGACTAAATTAAGGTTTTTGGTAAATAGCAAAATGGCAAGTACAGTACTATTCCGTTACAAATCTCTCTTGCTGATGTGGTTTGTTCCTATTTTTCCTCATATTGTCATATCACTCATCCAATTCTGATGCTCAAATCCCACCTGAAAAATGGTAACAGGTTTTACTTCAATGCTTACCTGTGAGTAAGGCATTTGAGGTAGTGATTTACTTGTGATACGCTGCACAGTGCCTGTTCTGTAGGAGATGAATTACCCGTGGCACTAGGTTTGCTACCATATATTGCTTTTTCCAGTTGTCAGGTGGATGTACTCACCATCTTGCAGGACCCCATGTCACTGCTCTTCAGCAGGTTTTCTCAGGGCAGCATGATTGTCTGGGAGATCCATTTTTTCCTCTTTTGCAGGGGACTGTTGCCTCTGGTGGCAGAAATGTTGGTTAAATTTAGACCCTCCAAGCAGCACCATTCAGAACACAAGCTGCAATGAACTTCATAACCCTTCTGTCCAGGCGTTTCACATGCTTCTTAATCTTCTATTAAAGTTTTTTTCTTTGTTTCTAAGTTTAAACAGCTCTTTCACTGCAGAAATGTTGGAAAATCTTTTCTGAGGGACAGAAACAGCTTGAGTGGGTCACAAATGCTAGGAAGTCATCCTCTCTCCTCTCCTCTGGTACTTTCTGGAGTTAGTCTAGTTGTCCTGAATGAAGAAGCAAATCTTCTCTCTCCCGAAGCTCTTAACAAATGTGCTTGCAGTTAATATGAGTCCTTTTATATTCTCTCTCTTCAAATTCTTTGGATTAAAACAAATACCGTCTGGTTCTTTTAGCTCTTTTGATTATATATTCAGAACTATTGTGTATCCTGGAAAATGAGTTCTTTTCAGTTTTCACTTTTCTTGACAACAAGCTGAAAATTTTCCCCAAATGAAAATTTTCTGCAAAAGTCTTGTTTTGTTCCAAGACCCATTTTTCAAATAAGTAACATTTTGATGAAAAAATGCCAACCTGTTCTACTTAACAACTGTTCGTAGAACTGACGAGAGAAAAACAAGGAATCGGAGAAAAAAAAATTACCCAGTCTTTTATGTAGAGTTATCTTTGAATATTCCTGTTGTTTCAGTAACAGACAAGATGTTGGTACAAGGAGATGAATATTTAAACATTAGCGTTGACACTGACTTATCTTCTCGATAACATATTGATCGCATTCTTTCTATAGAGATTATTATGGACTTCCCATAGAGTCAGTGAGCATTTTAATGAAGTCACAGGCTGGATGTTTATGTAGGTATTTCCTTAGAGATTGGTTATACAGACAAACTATATTCTAAATAAGCCCCTGCAAATACACCCCAAGTGTAAAACAGGTCCATGTTTCTGCCTTTTTGTCACTGCTAGCATGTGTGATTAGGTTGATGCGGTGACGCAGTCGTAGCTTAGGATCTGTTATTCATTGCGTTTAAAATGACTGATAGCTTTTCTCTTTACCAAAGCATCTGGAAGCTGATGTAGGCTGTCCTTCCTACGGAAATTGATGTTTTTCAGGTGTTAAAATTATGCCTCAGAAGTGAGAAACTCCGCAGCCCTTCCCGTGGACACCTATAAATTTGTGTCCATGCTTTTGGGAAGTCTCTGTAGGGTGCTGTGCTCACAAGGGTGTCCCAGCGTGCCCAAAGGATCGCAGCCAGAGAGCTGTCTGCTGCCCCTGACACCAGGTGAGAGGGTGACGGCCAGGTGGCTGTCACTGCTACAAAATTTAACAGCAATAGAAATATGCCACCTGGATTAATACAGGATCTGTGTTATGTTAGTAGCACTAAATGAATTTTGCCGTGGATGGAGATGTATGGAAAGAGGTTTTAAAACGAAAACCAGATTTGGTGCAGTAGAATACACGCTAGTGTCTTTTAAGACATTTTTTTTTATAAAAAATGAACAGTACTAAGAAGGAAAAACATAAGTACATAATAAATTATGACTCAGAGCAAAGCTCTCATCGACTTTAAGAGGAAGGCATGACTTAACTTTAGTTATTAAGAAATACCTCTCATTGACATGAACATGAGAGGTGGAAAACACTGATCTGTGGGACAGTGCAGAGTTGTTAACTCCATTAATATTTAAACTGGACAGTAGGTTTGGAGTTACTCTTATAAATATCTGCTTTTTGCAAGTCTTGCAAAGTCATACATACAAGTGAGCCAAGATCCTAAAACTCTTCAAAGAATAGTTTGTCGGCCCTGCAGTTCTCACCTGATGACTCTCTCTGCACACCTGGATGAAGAAGAGTGTCATACAGGCAAGAGGACTTCTTCCAAAAGGTGTCCAGAACAGGAGCAGTTTTGGGTTGTTGCAACTATATTTGCATGGAAGGTGCCCCCCCTGTAGTTGGAGGTGTCAGTTCCTGGTGGGTTGAGCAACTCTTCCTCCCATCAGTGCTTTGGGGAACAAGGGGATGGGTTTTCTGGTGCTCAGTAACGTGGACTTCCTTGGCAGGCAGAAATGTCTCCTTGCTGATATTTTGTGCTGAAAACCGTCAGAAAGTGATATTGGAAACCACTTTTGGGCAGCAGGTGGGACTTTATGTCATGGGATTGCTCTAAATATAGTTTGCCACATTGTCTTGCTTGGCTGGGTTCCATACAGATGTTTTTAGGTTTCAATCCATGTAAGTTTACCCCTAATTTGATCTCCAGCCTTGAATGAACCCTAGATTTGGAGTCAAACTGGAGATGTATGACACAGTTTTTGATAATACAAGGATCTGAAATTTGGATAGTGCCAGAATAAATGCATATATTGATCCAGGGTTGTTTTAAATTAAACTGGGTTCGCTTAAAATATTCATGAACTGGAAAGGGTCAGTTAAAAGCTTTAAGCTGTGAGATTTATATCAGGCTTATCAAAGCAGATGCGTTTTGCATCATTTCTAACTTTTGACTGGTGGGAAGTTTAGATTTTTTTATAAATACATATACATTTTTCTCTAGCAAATGTGTGTGTATATTTATATATATAATTTTTTTTTTCAAATACATCCCCATATGCATCCTCATTCTCAGAACATTTTGCTTTTACTCTCCCTGCGTTTCAGTAACTTGCCTCAGCTGTGCACCGTGTTGCCTTCCAAATGCAATGTATCATAAATTCATCATGGTTTGCCAAGCAAAGGAGGGCATTGAGCTTCGTTTATGCAGAGGATATTTTTGCAAAGTGGACCTCATCTATATCCCAGTGGAATTTTCTGATGCTTCCATATTGCTCCCGTACAAAACTTTTAGGGAGTTATAGATCAGACATCAAAAACGGTAATTAAAGTCCAACTTACTCTTCTTCAATATCTGTCTATCCTTTTCATTAGGGAGCAGAGACATACCTTTCCTCTTCGATAAACCGTCAGATCCAAACAGTCAGTTTAATGACTAGCCATCAGTGCTTCTACCTCTCAGATTTCCAAGCTTTCTTGGTTGGAGGCTATTGCTTATACTGTTGTGCATACCATTAGGTGTACGTTGTGTAATTCTCTTATTTATAACTAGGTATTCAAAAATATTTGCACATGTACAATTAAGTGCAAAAAGCAGTTACCAGGTGAACAGTTTGGTTTTGTGCTCGGGGCCTGGATGCCCACAGTGGACATGTGTGTTGAAACTGCACTGGTATCCATTTACTGAGAGCAGTCACAAGGGACTGGGAAATTCTGAAACATCTAAAATAAGCCTGGTCTCTTTTAGGGATATTTTTGGGTTTTATTCAAGCATATTTTGAAAGCTCATAGAGTGAAATAAACCTAAAGAGGCCTGTACTGAGAATGAAGCCCCGTTTGATGCTGGAGGTCATGGCACTGATGTAACTTGCATCACTATTTGCACCAGCTTTGCTGTTCCACTGTGAACACTCCATATGCATGTCCTGCTCCTACATAGTCTGCTCTCCTCTGCTTATAGCATGCCAGGTCACCACCCGAAAACTTCATGAAAACAATAAGCATAAGAACTCAGCACACCTCGGTTTTTTGGTTAGTTGGGTTTGTCTGGGTGTTTTTCTTTTTTGAGTGCTGGCAGAACTTTATTTCAATGACAGCCATGCATCTGGTTTTGAGTCTGAAGAAGTCTCTGAGATGCCTGGAGAGAGGAAAAACATGCCTATAGCCAAGTGGTGGACCTTGTTCCAAGTACTGCTTCAGTGGCCTAAGGAAGAAAACCCACGCTGGGAAAGCAATGCAGGTTTGATAGACGTCATCTCACACACAAGGAAGCATTTGGCTGTGTAAAGATCTCACAGACCTCTAAAAAGTACTTTTAACTTGGGAATGGGGCTGGGAAAACCCTGTGCGATGCAAAACCACAGTGTTATCTGCATTGGTCTCAGAAGGAGAGACATGATGCTCAGCTGGGACCCCGGGTCTCCCTGCTTCAGGAGCTCAGTGAGCCTTTATCACTGGCAGATGAGACCTCGCACAGAGTACAGTTGAGGAGTAGTCATTTGTCTGTGGCCTCTGCTTTAATGACCTCTGATTTAATGTCCTCAGGAGCACAGAAGTTCCTGGAGCTCTTACTGGGATGATGGGCCTTTGCAGAGATCTGGCTCTTCACTGCTATTCAAGCCTTAGAGGGGTAATTATGCTACAACCGACTCACAAGCAAGAGAAAGCTTGTAGGCTTTCAGCTATCTTTAATTTTACATTAGACAAAAAGCGATAAAGAACTTGTTTTCTGTAATCTATGGATTTAACTTTGAATAGCAGGTGGTAAATGTTCCAACAAATATGTATATATATATAAAATCTGTGAGTGCCCAAATATTTACATCTTCAGCCAAACAAAGGCTGGAGACTCAAGTTGCCTGAGGGGAAGATTGTTTTAGAGAAACAGGTTGAAAGGGAATCAAAAACGGGAATTACAAATTTTCTTTCAGAGATGAGCTGTTGTGGTAGAGAGGAATCACGTTCCTGATAGATCGCTGGCTTTGAGAGAGAAGCCGGCTTGCAAAAAGGGGTGTCCTGTTGCCTTTTGAGCCATGGTCTTGTTTCTTTGAGTATAGTGCACATTTGAATTGAAGTCTGTACAAGGAGCACGCCAACATTAGTCAAAGTTTGTACCAGCTTTCCCAGCACGGGCTGTCAATCTGTCAATCACAGGTTATATGGCAAGGGTATATGATCTGTAGCTGATGTACAGATCTGTGTTAGATGGCAACACTAGTAAGTCTATCAGTTCTCCATTTCTAGGGTGGGAATCAGTAGGGACATCTGTATATTTATTGTGGTCCATGAGCCCCAAAAGTCTGGGAACTCTAACATCTGTAACATAAACCCCCACAACAGGAAGATAGGAGCTTTTTGCTTTCCACATTGGCCTGCCATTTCAAAAACTTAAGAATGGCTAAAATCATGATGGTTTTTGTTCAGCTGTTGCCAAACTGGACAAAAGGACTTCTCTGGGTAGTGACATTTGGACAACTATCCAGTCCCTTCTTGAATCTTTCAAGGGTACAACATTGTGTAGGCTTCAAGGACTTTCTTTGGCACTTGAGCAAATTGGGAGAATATGAGTAACTGTCAGTTTTTAATTTCCAGTCTTTCAATGTTCCCCTTATGTTCTAAGTCAGGGAGACCAGAAGGTCCTAGTCAGTATCTATGACCCATTTCCCTTCTATGCTCTTTTCTTTAAGGTAAATAATCCCAAGTCAATTCCAGCTCTTCACATAAAGGGTTATCCACAGCTTTCATTTTTCTACCACTCTCCTATGAACTACTTCTGAGTAATGCCGATGTGATTACCCATAAGACAGGGCTTCTGGTCCATACACTGGAACTATAATTCATTGAGGTTTGTGGTTTCTTCTCCCAAAAACTGCACATCAATTGCAGGTGCAGAACTTCAGCTGAACTTACAGACCTCAGCAGTGTAATGCAGCCGTGTATTTTCCCAATGGAAAATTCCCTGTTTTTCTTCAGATATAGTTGCCTGTCTCTGTTGCTAGATTATTGCTAGCAGAGAACAAAAATTTGCATGTGTCTGTGCTCTAGTGGGAAGTTTTAATCTTCAGGAAGATTTTCCAGAGTGTCAAGAAAAATACTGTCAGTGTAGAAGACACAAGGGATAAAGACTGTCTTTGACCTTTGTTTGTGGGCTATTTGTGACAAGCTGGAACCAGGCTCGGACTGCACAGCCTCAGCGGTGCCAAAAAGAACGCAAGCGCAGGATAAATGCCAGGACAAACAGGTATACTTTGCTATGCTTTTAATGTGCTCAGTGACAGATGCTGAAGCTTGGGGTTTTGCATGGGTATGTGTCACCTGTCATGAGCCACAGATAGATCCAGGCCTTTTTTAAAGAATCAGGGAAATGCAGGCAGGTGCAGTACTCTGAGGCAGAAGGAGGAAATCAGTGTAGAATGTCGTCTTTCCTCCCATCATGGCTGATGCAACCTTTCCTGTACATCAACACACGCTAAATCTCTCTCATCCAGACTTCCACCATCTTTTATCTCTTTTGTTGCTACATCTTTTAGTCCTGGACACAAGCTGCTGATTTTCCTATCCAAGACTCTTCTTGGTCTACCTTGATAGATGTGTTTATCAGCAAAATTTCACCATCCTCTCTCCAGTAGATAGAGAGGGGACCATTTTTTTTGCCGACTTAGTATAACATTATAGAAGCTTCCTTGTATGTTGGTTGAATGCTCTGTAGCAATGTGCAAGCCTCGTTTTCTTTTTCCAGTTCCTTCGCTTGCTTCCATGCTTGCAAAAATTGTTATGGCTGGACTTAGGTGTCACCCAAGCAGGAAAACTTGACACAACACTTACAGTACTGATACCTGGTGCTTCTTGAACCATTATGGCTGAGGTAATAAGGAAAGTATTAGTGATCTAGATATAAAAGTAGGAGTTTGCATCATATAAAAATATGCCTAGGGCATCGTTTAATAGCCATTTCACATGGGCAGGTTCTGAATAGCTCAGTAGAAGAGAAAGAGTAGATGGAAAAATGAAATAGTTAATTGTTGTACATATCTGAAATACGGCAAGTAGAAAATAACTGTGAAGCTAAAGGGACATTTAATTTTTTTTTTTAGAATTAGATTCCAATGTATCTGTAACTTCATGAAAAGAAAGATAAAAACATTCTGGGATTCAGCTTTTAAGTTTGCTATATTTTACCATATGATTGAGTTTAAATGTATTGGTGTATTGGATATGTTTTTCCATTTGAAAAGCTCTTGTAAATGAACTATTTATTTACATGAAAGAAAAGGATTCCCAGTGCAGCCCATGATACTTCTCCCTCCAAGCCTGCTTTGAAAGAAGGTTGCCGTTTCATATTTGGCTCTAGCTTTCAATGTTCTCAAAATTAAAAAAAATAAAAAAGTATTCTTAAAACTAAATAAAACATACATATCAGTATTTCTGGTTGAGTGAATGAGCACTTCCCCTGAATAGACCTATTTGAATGGCTACTCAATGTTTTGTTAGAAAAGTATATTAAAAAGTTGAAACAGCCTGCTGAATGAAGGTGAGGGGCAGAAACAAAATATAAAATGTGTCATGTGAAAAAGGAGCCCCTTATCCAAGAAGATCTTGGTAAAACTTTAAATGGAAAAGTGACATTCATCAAACGATTTCTATATCATCTGCACTGAATAATTTAGTTTTGGGTGAGATTCACTAACATCATTGCAGAGGAAGTGTAATTGAAAATTATGAAAGCTATATCTTTATTGTGTATTACAGCACATGCCTTTGATATGGCGTTATGTCTGCCACAGCGGGAAGTGTTTTTCAGAAAAAGTAAAATCTCTGGGACAGATTCTCAGTGGTGTAAATCAGTGTTACTCCACTGAGAGCATCCTGTGTGAGCAAGCTTCTGCCTGTACGCCCAGAGTCCCGTATCTCTGTAATTACCCAGAAAAATTACTGGTTAATTTCAGAGAAAGTTTACACGGGCAGAGCTAAAGAAGAGCTCTGCTGTTTAGTTTATGACGTACAGCTCCAATGTTATCTTAAAATTTCAGGGTCCTCTGCTCAAAGTTTACATAAATATATATCTTCTCCAAGTGCAGCATAAGTAAGATTTAATGATTTTAAGTTAATGATTACTATACAATGCCACAGGTCTCCGTGTCGCTGCATACAATCCTGATCTAAGCAGCCTGTTATTTGAGGTCTTGACCACGTACTGGCTTTGATAGCACAGACCCTTCAGCTTCAAAAGGTGCTTCAGAAGTAGGAGCCGATCTGAACACAGAACTGGTGTCTAAATCGATGAAGATATGCTGGCTAAGGACTTGCTAAAGGTCTTTTACAGTGTACATGGCAAGTACTTTTTTAATTCCTCCAAGAGCATCTGAATGTCTAAGGCCCCATCCCCAGGTGATTTATAGAAATCCACCCTTTGCCAAAGGCTGGCAAAAAGGGGCAATTCTGGTTTAAGGCACTTAATGTTTGAGCAAAGAGGATTAGCCTGGCCACGTGTGCTAGGGTGAGCTCTGTCTGGGCAGAGCCCCAGTGCCCCAGGAGAACAACCACCAGCTCCTCCAAGCTCAGCCGTTTCCCAGATGACTTGTGCTGGTGGAGAAAGTCTGCCCAAAGTAGAACACCATGAGTGACATTAGCATTCGGAGAGCATCTGTTCAGCCATCCCCAGTTAGCGTATGACTGTCAAACTGAGACACACGTCTATTCCCAATCCAACTCCTTAACCCCTGCTTTGCCTAACCCACAGCCATGTCTCCCAGGGCTGTTTCTCATGGGAGAGACAGGCCGGTGCTGTGCTCATCGGTAGGCACATGAATTAATTATGAAGGCCTGACTACCTGATTAGCAAGCATCTTGCTTGCCAGTGCGAAGGGAGTGTGCATAAACCCCCTATGGATAATTCTTTGATGTACCATATATATATGCTTGCCTTGGCCATATGCCCTATCCTGTTCAGGGACATGGTTTTACTCTATTGGAAGGGGAGGTGGGAAAAGTTGGCAGCCTCGGCAGGTAGGAGGTGTTAACCATCATGCGTGACAATGTGTGAGTGTGGTGTAAGAAGCTGGACCCGGTGAGGTGCAGGTTTCTTCCCAATTTCTTCAAGTAAGCCTTGGCTAAAGAAAGTCCAGCAACTGTTCTTGTGGCCCATATGAAACAGTTTCTGAAATGGCCCAGGGTGCAGAGTAGCACACCAGCATTTCCAGGATTTACTGGTACTTTTCCACGAAGGGCAATATCATTTTCTTTCTTCACATGGGCTTCCACGGCTCCTCAGTGCAACTTCCACTTCCATCACTGACAAAGAGCCCATTCTGCCCTCCCCTCCCAAACTGTGTGCATGTAGATGAGCAGAATTTGAATGTTAATCAACACTTGCATAGTGCTGCAGAGCTCTTTGTGTGCAGGAACTGCCTCTTTGGAAGAAAGGACAGTATTTTTGCTACTTTTAAAGAGAGGTTGATGGAGAAGAACTTGCCTCATTGGCTCTGTGTTGGAGGTTTTTCCAGAGTCTTCATCATTAGACTGTCAGCATTTTCCAGGAGACACCACACAGTAACCACTGGTTTTGCTGTGCTGCCCACCAGGGTTACCCCAAGGAGTTCAGTGCAGGACCAGGACCTGCAATATTAATTCAGAGAGGCTTTTGGCTCCTAATATCCTTTCAATGGCAACCACTGCCAGCCTTGTGAGATATATATCACCCTAGTTCACATCATTGCATCGTTCCTAGGCCAGCCAAGGATGTTCGATTAGGGGCTGGTCTTCTGGTAGGGTATTGAATTGAAACCCTCAGGGCTGCAGACTTGACTATCCAAGGGCCTCCTTGTGCGACCTTGGGCAAATACCTTAATCCCTCAGCATCCTCCACAGATATTTGGGGTAGTTCTGGCACACTTGTGCCCTGATCTTGTTTTGAGCTCTTGCAGTGCAACTGTGACATGGATGTCAGCATTTACATGAGTAAACCCCATGCTTTGCTTCTCTTTTAAAGGCAAGAGATTTTGAACTTTCTATGAGTTCATTTATTTATTAGCACAGAAGGGTTTTTTAATCAAGTTTTCTACTTCAAACTTTGCAAGCAATTAAGTGGGTTTGCTCAACAATGACAAATTATTACTTTCCAAGACTTGTGAAAAATTCCAGTGAGCCTATATTCCAGCCCCTGAACTATTAAAAAACCATTTCTCATAGGTGTTTTAAATGTAATGCATTTTCAGATACCATTTATAAATATATAAATGTCCAGTGGATAGAATTTTATTATTTTTTTTTAATTTCCTTCATCTGATCTAGGTCTTTGATAAATACTACAGACAAACTGAGTGCTGTAGGATCAATCTTGACAGTTCTTCAATAAAAGGCTGTGTGGTTCTTCGTCAGTGTCTTCCTTTCAGTGACAGCTGCTTTGTTCTTTTTCAGTCAGATTTTCTAGTTAACACATCAAAAGTGTATCTGTGTACACGCAGTACTGAGAAAACAGTTCAAAGAGGCAGGAGATTCACTTTTAACTCTTTACTGCATCTCCCTGCACTTGTCACAGAAGATAGCTTATACAGAAAGCTTCAGAACAAGGTGAGGAGTTCACCAAGGAGCACTGTGAAGTACAGCACATGTGGATTAGTCTTAAAACACAAATTGGTCAGTCAATCCACTTACCATCCCAAATTAGCTTGCTTTCGAGCCAAGCCATTAAGTGATAAGAAGTTTTCAAGTTTAGCCAGCAAAAGCCTCGCGTCGGACACAGATAAAGCCATATGTTTGATCAAGTGCTGAAGTTCTGTCTGATGGTTCTTGCTGTGGTGTCAATACCTTAAAACTAATTAAACTGAGTTCAGTGTTCAGCTTAAACTCTTTTTTTTTTCCAGAGGGTTGCCATCAGCTTCTAACCCAAGGTAAATAGTAAGGACAAGCAACTGCTTTGCATATCACTTCCCTTATCTATCGCAGCTGAAAACTTATTTCTGATGATATTTTTAATTGCCCATGCTTCACCCACCAGCTCAGCAACATAACACACAACTCTCAACGCTTTCTGCTGTTTTACGGCTATTAAGCATTGCTCAGGTAAGGAGCCAGATCAGCAAAGTAAAGTGCTAACTCAGGAGAGCATATTCCAAGCACCGTATCCTAGTCCAAGCAAGGTTTCAAACCTGTGCTAAAATCCAGTAAGGTTGAATCTTACAGGAAGATCTATTTTTGGCTGCCCGTCCTCATGAGCTGTCTCCTGAATAAGACCTGGGAAAATTGTTGCAATTAGAAGTGATGTGAATTTTCTCCAGGACTTCTATCAGCCTTATGGCACTACAGCAGTCACAGAGCAAACTGTTGTTGTCCCCTCAGGTAGCCTTGGCTAATTCTAGAGCCTGTTTGGTGTTGAGGCCGTGACCCTCAGGCATCAGTGGAGGCAGCAAGCACTGGATTCCACTTGGTGGGAATGGTTCACCTATCATCGCATCCCACTTGATGCCCCACTGATGGGATCACTATGCTGTTAAGTCTCTGCCTCTCCAGTTTGGGGGCAGAGCTGTGTCTGGCAGGTGGAGATGGCAGTGACACCCTGTAATGTGGGCACAACAGAGGAATCCACAGCTTCATCATCAGTGGCTGGGGAGCAAGCGCATTCCCTTACAGCTTGAGCTTCTCCTTTCTCATTTTATTGTTCCCCTCATTGCTTCTATTTCTCTGTTTAATTCTTGTTTTAAAAGCACAACAGTTCAGAGCAACTGGAGCAAAAGGATGTGACACACGTTGGTGGGAAGCAAGAGGAGATCTCATTGTCCTCCCAGTGTCATCAGGAGGTGAGCGGTGACCCCATCCTTCCCTCCTTCTGTTCCTTGCCCAGTGCTGCTCCACTCCCTTGTGTGGTCTGTGGCTGCAGGTAGGGTCTACAGCATCCGGCAGTGAAATTCCCTTTGTTATTCAGACCTGGCCTGTGAAGTGTAAGTTGTTAAAGGAACACAGGAGCTGTATTTACTCAGACAGGGCTGTGTTCTCCTTAGCTCAGCACTACCCATGAGCTCATACCGACACGTCCTCTGTTTGACTCCTGCAGATAATGGAGACCAGAAACACGCGTCTTCCTGGAACGAGCCCCACCAGACAAGCTCTCCTCAGGCTGCCCTTGTTGTACCCTCCTGCGGTACGTACAGCCTCAGACATGAGGCGACAGAACGTGTGGGAAGACAACATCAAAGCCAGTGCTTGTTACAGACCCTTTCTCAGGTCCTGTCATCTCAGGAGTGGGCTGGATACTCCGGTGGCAAAATCACCACATTTCCACAGAAGGGCATTTTTACAGATTTTGTGCAGCAGTCCTGGTAGAAACCATCAAAGGAAGGACAGCTGCTTACAGGAAGAGATAAGGGGGTATGTACCGCAGAATTAGGATCCTTCCAGAAAAAACAAGGGGGAGCTGGTAATTTATGTGTGGTGGAAACTAGTCATCATTAAAACAGATGGGTTGGAGGAATGGGAACAGAAACTCAGTCCTAGGGTAGACTCATGGGAGGTGGAGACTGGATTCAGCAGACCTGTTCTCCAGGAGAAACACAAAACTGTGCTAGGCTCCTCTTGGGTATGAAAAAAGCAGAAATGTGTGCAGGACAGGGCCTCTGGACCTTAGCACCTCAGAATATTCAATTGTTCTGGAAACACCAGTGAACAAAGTACCACTGCCTGGCAAAGAGTCTTTATTGCAGTTTCTGATGGAACATAGAGCTGTAAATGGGGAGGCACCATTGGAGTGACTGGATAATAGAGATGGCCACATCTGAAATTTTGTGTGGTTGTGCTTTGATTAGAAAGGAAGAGTTACACAATGAAAATTGGTATAATTAAGGACAAGAGGTAAAGAAATCACTAATGAGTGAGAGCCTTTGGTATAGAGGATATATTTTCCATTAAGGAGATTACTTCTGACTTAATGTTTCTGGAATACATTCTAGTAGGTGACCAATAATCATTATTTCTGGAAAAATCAGCTTCTTCCTCTAATCTATACTGTATCGTCAAATATTACATAAAATTTGCCTAAACTTAACAAAATAAAAGTACTGCAAGTATGACTTAGGGTGGAAAATTAGGTACTGAACAGGTATTATAAATTACTTTAATATTTAAAAATATTCAGCAGAATAGTCTCTTGTGGTAGCTGGATATATGTTTATATGTGCTTGTTTTGCAGAAAGATGACTTTGCAGCTAGCTGGTGAAGGCAATACAGGACAGGGCAGCTCCCTTCCAGAGAAGATACCTGGGTGCAAGAAAGAGGTGCTGGAGCAACCAGGTCTGTCATTTTGTCCTCCCCTGATTACTCCTGTGTGCTCACATATCCATAAAGCCGGGCATTAGCCAACAAGTTGGCATCTCCTTCGTTGTTTTTTTGTACCTCCACCCCTGTCTCGCCTCCCTCACATGGCACTGGCTGAGATATAGAATCTTCAGCACTGGCTCCATTTTAGTCAAATTCCTGAATTCTTTTTCGACATTGCAAAATATCAGCTGGAATAACCCCATTAATTTCAACGGTCCTCTGCCATCAACTGGCGATAGTGAGTGAAGGATCTGGAAAAATGTTTTCTATATACCGTCAGCCAGGTAGAAAGGTGGCAAAAGAAGTGCATTAAAAATCTGCATTTATTTGTCAATACCAGAGTGTGCACTGTCAGTAACCTCTGGCTTACATTGTTTTATCATGTCAATATTTCATAGCATCATAATGCTATTATACGGCTGACTAATGGGAATGGCTATTAGCAGTGTTGATGTAGTTTGAAAATAGCAATCCATATTTTATGGACCAGAAAGAGACCAAGCCTTTACCTTAGACCTTAGCAAGCGTAAAAAAGGGAGATAATGTAAATGAAATTTACCTTCTCATTTCCATCTTCCCCCAACTAGTTCATAATTCACATATTGTCCCTCTGCTTTCATGCTTTGAATGCACTTACACAAATTAAAATATCCTGAGGAGGTCTGTTGAAAACTCATCCTTTTCTAGGTTGAGGTAACACAGACAGCTCTGCTCTGCCCAGCCTGAGAGCCTTACTAAATCACAGCTGTCCTTTATATTATAAGCTAGGCATTATTTTGAATGATTCACTAAAGTCAGCAACTGAGTATATGGACCATTGCTGCAGGGTCTCTTGGGAGGGAAGAAAAGGGAAATGTGATTCCCCAAGGTCTCAGCTGCTGATCATAATACCTGTGACCGCAGTCAGGCTTGGTGCAGGTGGAACAGTTTAATTGTGAATGCTCATGACCCAGATCTTACGGGGAGGGAATATCTGCTGATAGGCTTCTCCACAGCATGCTTGGTTTGAACCCTTGCCCCAGCACCCACCAGGGCTGCAGGCACAGGCTCTTTCCCTTGGTGCTCACTGCAGCACTGGATCTGCTGGTGCTGCTCCATCCTCTCCGCTCAGTTCCCGGCTGGCAGACGGACTGTGCCCACCTCTAAGTATGAGCAGCAGCTTGCATTCAGCTGTCTTCTTGGTCAGGAAGAAGCATGGTGGTTTGACCTAGTGGGATCCAGAACTGGAGCTGTACACATCATGGATAAGTATGCCCTTGACCATGGCCCTAACAGGAACTGAAGTAGGAATACAAGAGATTTTGCATTTCATTAGATGTAAAGTTCTCTTGCAGTGGATGGGACCCTGCTAGCTCTATGGGCACTAGGTTTAAGGCACTGGCCCCATTTACCTGCTTGAGTATCCAAATATATGAAACATTTTGGTGCCCAGCAGAGAACCAGCTAGCTCTGCCTGAAACCCCAGTTCCTCTTACCTAAAACTCAACTACCTCTTCCCTTGGAGGCTGGGAGGAGAGAGGCACATCGTTGCTCTGAGTCTGTGCAGGTTTCTAATAGACAGTGTGGAGGGGCCAAGGAAAAAACCCCGTTAGGCTGTAATCATCAATCTTCTGCACTAACCTGCTCTAGACCTTCATGAAGTTAAGTCTATGACATTAAAGAGAGAAGAGAAATGAAAATTGCAAATGGCCTGTGAATAGCCTGACTCTGAAAAGCTGCTATAATGCAGTTTTACACAGACTGGCTAAGTATACTTTAATAGTAACCTAATGGTGGAGCTGGAAATTAAATAGATTGTGTGTTAATTAGGTATTGGTTAATGCTATTATTTCACCTCATTATTTCATATTCCACCCCTGAAAACTGGAATCCATGCTTGTGCTGAGAGGCTGAAGTTCTCCCAAGCAGTGTAGACCTGCAGAAGACCCTGTACATGTATCACTTACACCCTACTGAAGTTTTCAGTGTGCAACAAAATCTCATTTACTCAGGGAAAACAGCTGGAATAACACAACTGAACTTTGCTACTTCAACAATTAGCAGCATATTATTAGTACATTATAAACTTGTTTCTAAGAAAAAAAATAATAATCTCCCCAAGCTAGAAGATCATTAGCAAAGTATTTAGAAAAGGTGATGGGAAGCTTTCATCTTGACATCCCATTAAAAGGTTTTACATTTTTTTACCTTGGCCTTTATTGTCCTCATTACATAGTATGCATTATTTATTAAAAACGCTGTCCACACAGTAGCGGGCAGCAAATTGCCCTTTCAGCTGAGTGTTAATGAACAAGTGTAAAAAAAATTCTCAAGAAGGGGAGGATTTGGAAACCCAGTGGTCAGCTTACTGCGTCCCAGAGAGCCAGATGTGTTGTCAAAGTTCATTTCACAGTTGTGGACATGATGTCAATGCTTCATGTGAATGCAGTGGGTTGTTAGTGCTGAGGTGATCTTGCTGGAAAGAGTGATAAAGTAGCCTAAATTAGTAAAAACTTGATTTATCCCAAGGCTTCCTAAAACTCCTTTGTCATTTAAGTTTCTGTTTGGATCAAGGCACTAACTGTAGGCGGCGTTTTCTTTTGTTACAGTCCTTGATGGTCCAGTAATGATGAAAGTTACACGACGTTGTTGCAACAGTAAATTATAGAATGAAAGCCAGAGGAATGTAAAAAGAAAACTATGTATTTCCATGGGTAAAAAATAAGAAAAGTCCGATTTCTTTGAGTCAGCATTATAGGTGCTCAAAAATGAGATGATTTTCTAGGGGGATTTTGCAAAAAAGTCCATATTTTCTTTTTTCCACGTGAAACCAGATATTTTTATTGTACTCTTTATGAACAAAAATTGTTTCTTTTTTTTTTTTCTTTTTTTTTTTTTTTTTTTTTTTTTTTTTTTTTTTTTTTTTTGTAGTCATGCCATGTTTAAAAGCCTACACTTTCAAAAACAATTAGCGTGCCTTCACCTGTCCCTTGGGATGTTTTATTAGCTCCTGATTCACAGTGAGCCCAAGCCTTTGCTCTCTGGCAATCAATTCTCTTGGCCAGCCACCCAAAAAGAGCAACTAAACCCAGCAATCGTTTTCTGAAATTCAGAGCAATGTGCAGCTCATACCATCAGCTGCACTACACTGGATTTTAGCGTTCCTTTAGTGCCTGCCTGGAGGTGCTGGTTCCTCCAGGAACAAACATGGGGATCCAACATCAGGGGGTTGGACTCTACAACTTCAGTGATGTGATTTTTCACCCCTCTGGAATCTTACTCAGCCTGAGCAGTTGCAGATGTAGGTTTGCAGGATAGGAAGACCAGATTATTTTCTTCCTTGACCATTTTACTATTAGCCCCACCTAAGCACTTTGTTCCATGCCATCTATGTGATGGAGTCTATGTTCTTCCTAAACTTTATTTAGCATCCTTTGCATACTTCAAAGTTTTAGTACCATGACACTTGCCGAGTTAATTTTCAGTCTTCTCTTTGTTACTCCTGGTTTATAATTTCCTGACTTCTGCCCTGACACAGCTTTAAATCCCCTGATTCAAAGTCTGCACCATCAGAGACCAACAGCTTATCCGAGCAAGAAGCAAAGAACCTGATCTTCAGTAATTAATGTCGGAACCATCAGATCATAGAGACCCCAGGCTATGGAGGCCTGATTTTGTAGGTAAAAATGACCTGTAAGAGCTGCCCTGGAGCTAAATGCAGCAATCTTTAAGTAGGTCAAAAGGAAAGAGCAGGCCATATGAAATCCTTGCTCATGTTCTTTACAGGCTGGTGCATGCCTTATATTTTAAGACATTTCAAGCTTTTCCTACTCTAATTATGTACAATGCTCTCTTCTTCCCACCTCCCTTTTTAAAAAAAAAATCATTCAGGCATGTCTTTTGGCAATGGGCTTTGTCTGCTACCCACCGTGCAGTGTTTCTGTTTCATCTGTTCCAAACAAGCTCTGCTCTATTAGCCCAGCTCTATCGCTTTTCATCCCTCTCAACTAGCTAGTCTGGAGCATTGCGGGAAAAGTGTCTTGGTTATAGACTGGGGTTTAAAAGTGTATGATTTAATCTAGGAAATTTGAATGGAAATATTTTAGGGCAATGTTTTCACTTTGCTGGTAGTTAAAAGGAAATGGGAAATGGGAAATGTTAGCTTGGAGAGCAGAGTGCAAATCGAGCACTTGTACAACATAGACATATTATTACCACCCCAGTTCAATGAAACAGAAATCATAAGTTGGTTTTTTTCCCCCCCTTCCTTTAAAGGAAAATGTAAATATGAATTTATAATCCAATATTTATTGGCCTTGGTTTCTTCAAAATAAATAGTTTCCAAATCTGAATTTAAATATTTATGCAGTAACACATATTCCTGTTATAGCTAATATAAGTAATATATTTATCTTTGAAGGCAGCAATATTTTTTCGCTCAACCTTGACTTTTAAGTTTAAACATGTGGATAGGAAGTGGTGCTATCTAGAAGTTGTTGTCACTTATTTCTATGTACAAATCAAGATAATTCAGACTGCTCTTTTAAGAGGTAGCGCTTTTTATTTCTGTGCTCCAGCTGATCAAGCAGATCATGATGGTTTATTGTCACTTTTCATTTTTTTCCTTGAACTAGACAGACCTTTGTATGTACCTTCCAAAAATGAGCAGTTGAATTTCCACAGCCAGTGCGACTGCTGGGAAAAAGTTTAATAGATTATGATTTTTCCTGCAAAAATCCAGGATAAAATTTTCATACACGTGAAGACTGTCTTGCATCACTCTCACACTTTAAAAGGGCATATGATGGATATATATATTTAGAAGAGCATGAGAGGGATTTAGGGTAACTGAAACTCTTGTCCATATCTCTGAAGAGGTGGAAACATCTGTTTCTGTAGGACATTTTTGATAGATCCCTGACATATTCCTGTCTGGTGTTAAACCCAGTGCAGTTGTAGCCATTTACTCCTGCTGAGGAAGTGATCCCGAGACCCTTCCAGTTCCTGTTCATTGCATTTCCAAACCTCAGTTTTGTTTCAGCACTGAATTTTCATTTTATCAGACAGAATCCCTAGATACAATATGTTTTACTTTATTGTCCTAGTGCTTGAAGGGTAACTTTTCCCCCAGAGAAACCTTGCCTCCATCAGGTTTTTTTTTTTTTTCCTTTTCCTTGTCTTTCACCTAGTCGTATGGCAAAAACAGGTGGCAATGGGGTATTTTTCCCCCTCTGGAATAGGTGACTTTTGCCTGCATCAGTGTTGTAGTTGATGAGCCCCTGCCAGGATGGGTCTGTGCTGTAGCAGGTGACTTGCTGGATATGTGGGGAGGAACCATGGGGAGCAAATGGCACCGTTGTGCTGGAAGCATTTTTGTTTTCTTTTGGGAGGTGGCAATATTTGTTTCCTTCTGTCCTGTTGAGGAGGTTTGAACCAGCTGTGGGAAACACCACAGTCAACTCTTTAAGAGATATGGCTCCAAAACTGATCCTCGGCCTTACTCCAATAGCAGAATATGTATAAAGTCTCATTTTCAGAGGTGCTGGTTTGTAGACAGAACTCCCGCTGCTTTTTGCTGAATTTTTGAGTGTGCAACCTACCAATTAGTCCAAAAAGAATTTCATGGGCTGCAGATTCTGTGGCTGCATCTCATTCACTGTATCTTGAGCTCTTCATCCAGGAGGACAATGGTGGGAAAGTCCTCCCTTCCCCCTTCTTTCCTTCCCAAAAAGGAAAGTCTCTCATACACCAGCATTGCAACAAAAGTATTATTCTGTCAATAACAGCCCTTGGGATGACAGTGGAAAAAGTTAAAAAACCTGAAGTCAAGAGAAAAGCCTAATACAGTTGCACTGACTTTGCATACACTTTGAATGAGCCATCACTGTGTCAATCAAGTGTCTAAGTCTGAGCAATCTCACAATGTCAGTGCAAGCTCTGTGCTAAAATCAATGGCAGAGTTCCTATTAATATTTGGAATTTCTATTTTCTTAGACTCTTAAAGCTATTTTCATATCTTTTGAATATTCAGTAATGCATGTGAGAAATATTGCTGCTCTTCAGCAGTCTTCTTGTTTTCTGCATTAGAAGTTGTGTGACAGTAAAGGGTTTTCTATGAACCCACTTGCTGTCTTCTTTTTGTACAAGGATGTCTTGAAAAGATCTCTGATCAGCTCTGTGCACATGTACTAGAGGAACAAAATGTTCCCTATGTGGTGACACCCTCTGTGGTTTCTAAACCTGTCATCACAGCCCCTTGCTTGCTAAGGCCTAGCAGAAGAGTCCAAGAAACCTTAGAGAAATTTAATTCACGCAAAGCTTGACTGTTGGGACAGGCAGACTTCTTTCTGCTCCTCTACAGACGACAGCCCTGACCCAAATGCCTGCGAGAACTTACTGCCTAAACCCAACCGCCTGGAATTATCTGACTTCTCCCATAATTTTATAAACTATAGGGAGCCTTATCCATGGCTTTAAAATCATTACCCAATGCTCCATTAAATCTTCCTTTATAAGTTACAAGGTGGGAAATAAGAGACAGCAAGCAGAGAATATCATTCCCCAGCATGGTGTAGCCGCTTACTGCACCAAGAGAGCAGAAGGCGAAGCAACACTGGGTTTCTGGAGATAATACCGGCACATCAGCATTAGGCAATAATGGAGAATGTATTCCTCATCCTTCTTCTCCCCCAGGCAGCTAGAGGTGATATATCTTTTGGCACTGTCAGCCTAATCTAGGTCAGTCCTATTGTCAGGCTCCGCAAATAGTACCTGTCCACAGTTAAAATTTATGTTGGAAAAGCATTAATGCAAGCTTTTAATAAGATGAAGAATTTAACAGTATGCTGTTATCTGGAGATGATATATTTTATATACAGGAGACATATTTAATTAGCTTTGGAATAGTCAAAGTGGCTCACGCAAAGGCAGGCATAGCTGTACCTCCACTCCTTCCCTCCTGTAATTAGAGACAGCAAATGCAAAGCACATATTAACTTTTCTGGTGGTTGAGCTGCCTTGCATAGACCTTCATACACACTGTTGCTCAAATATAAATTAGCCCTTGCAAAGCACACTTTGTAGATAAATAAAAAGCAGGAAAAGGACTCCTTGAAGTTCCACTGTTAGGTACCCATGGCAAGGGAGAAGGCCAGGAGCTGCACCACCTGCAAACAGCTAAGGTCCTGCAGGGAAGAAGAGGATAACCCAAAGAAGAGAATAAGATGCTTAGAGTTTGAGGCCCTCCCTGCACTTGGGGCTACCTTTATATACAAACCTTTCCAGATGTCACTTGATGCTGTGGGCCTAGCTGGAATGCAGGGGGCTGGGTTCTCCCCATCCTTTTGGAATGTTTCATTTCCTCCTGCTTAGCCTGTTTCAGAATAATGATGATCAGACACCCATCAGAAGTGAATGGGTCACCTCCCTCCTGCCTGGGAGATGCTCTGGAGTCAACAATGTGAATGAAGTCCATGACACCATTGACTGGAGCTACCACTGATGATCCTGTGAAGGTCATGACAAACAGCACTTCAGCTGATCGCACTTCTCTCTCAGCTCTCATCTCTTCCTCTCTGTAGGTGCCAGAGCCTGTCAGGAAAATGCACATTTCTATTGCCATGTGCCTCTGGAGACCCTTTGCAGAACAGTGGCCAAGAATGTCCTTGAAACCCTGTGAGCACAGAATTATGAACTACCTGTGCACCAACACAAAAGTCTACAGGACCAAGAAAGTTGCAAGGTGCTAAACCAGGTACCCCTGGTTTCTCCTCCCTTATCTGTTCCTGCCCAGGAGATGCCAGGGACTCTTGGCTAACAATATGATGTTTCTTTGAGCTGCATTCAGCCTGCTCACCCATGTGCGTGTCCCTGGCATTGGGGTGCTCTCTACCACCATGGATGGGTTGAGAGACTGTTGCATTGGAAGCCCACGGCAGCGTGACAGCTAAGGTAAGCACAGCTCTGCCATGGTCTGCGTCTTTGGGACAGCTTCCTCAAAAACTCAGTGGGGGAGAACTTACTCGTTTTTTAATGCCAGAATGATTTTTAAGGATTAGCGATAAACAGCAAACCTGTTTCAGAGGAATCACGTTTATGAATGCGTAGCAATGAAATAACTGAAAAAGCAGGAAAAATGCTTTAGTTCTCTCATAATGATGATACATCTGAGTTTAAATAGACAAACATGTTTTATAAATACAGTATTCTAGGCTATTAAGGCTTTTCTCCTGGCTGAAAAAATACAAGAAATCACCATAAACTAACTAAATTTAAATGGCTTCTGTTCGAAAAAAATAGTTCACTATTAATAAGTTGTTGAATAACAGGCGTTTAAAGACAGACATAACTATGATATTAAATAGATAAATGTAAAATACTCTGTGTGCATTTAAATGTGAAGATCATATCAGGAGTAGAAAATTACAAAAATTTAAATACTGTAGGAGGTTGTTATGTAGGTAGTCTATAAAAAACAGGCAATTTGGAATTCCTCTAAAGAACATAAACCCTAGATAGACCTGCTAGTTCCTTTGATAAAGACAGGTCTCAAACTGAAGGTTTGATGTTTAAAACCCCCAAAAGGTGTCTGAGCTATCTTTTTCTAAGGGATTATATAAGATAAAAGCTTGCACTGTAAGTCCCTATTTTAAGCAATAGAGTTGCTAGGAAGTTGCTAATACGACAGACTAATTGTGCATGCAATAAAAGTATGGCTCCATTCACAAAATAAAGTGCTAACATTTTAATAAGAGTTGAGAATTGCCTGTTCAGGAGCTGCTGAGGGAAGTACATCTCTCAGGGGCTGCTGCCTTGTCCCCCAGGCACTGTGGCTGCTCCTGGTCCAGTACCGGCACTGGGGTGTCCCATGGACACCATGGAAGCACTGTTGTCACTTACCGCAATGTTGAGAGAAAGGGAGGGTGACATATCTGGGTTTTGTACAATTCAGTCTTCCCAGACTGTGTTCACAGGTCAATTATCTATTTCTTTTATTCAGTTCATCATGTTTCCTTCCCCTGTGGAGTTTCTCCCTGAGGAGTTTCCATTTGCCTGCAGCAATTTGTTTGCCCTCAGGTATTTTCTCCTTTGGATGTTGGGACCCAGGTGTCCAAGTTGCTCAACACTCCCTTTGCTGCCAGGGAAATGGTTTGCACCCCTCACTTCATACCTTGTGTTTCATATCTTAAATGGGACACATCATCTTCTGGTTATGCCTACCTCTTTCTGTGGATTAGGAGTGCAGACCTGGACTTCTAATTTAAGCATTGCAACTAGTTGAATTTCTAAGGTTTGGTGAATGTAATCTAGGCTTCAGGGGCTGAATCCAAAGCCGGTGTGAAATGTAGTTCTTTCTTTGGATTTGCTGATTTAGGTGAGCTAGATCCAGGAGGGGACACGCGTTTTAATGTGGGATGAAGGGAAAAAAGAGCTGAGCACGACTGGGAAAGCGGGGATCCTACATGGCCTCATGGCACAGGGCAGACCCCTCTCCTTTCATCTCCTCTTCCAGGGCTGATGAACACATCTGGTTCAGACCATTCAGTCACGCATTCCCACCCACGGCATTTAAAGAGCTCATTTTAATCATCGAGGTCTTGTGTTCCTGGCGATGCAGCGAGCTATCTCTGTGTACAAGAACTTCTATTAGAATTAGGAACCAGATCCTCAGCTGATGTAAATCGGCATTGCTTCCTTAATGTGGCTACCCTGGTGCTATCAGTGCGGCTGGGTTGATTTACAGCAGCTGAAAATCAGGCCCCAGAGCTTCCTTTTATTAAAACATTCTTGATCTGTAAAATAAAGTTGCAAATAAGATGATGGTGACAGAAGGGGATCGCCTGCTTTGTAGTACCTTGTTCACTAACATTATAAATGATATGGAAATTCAGTTGATGTTTTGCCTTTAAAATATTAGTTAAATCATTCTGTCAACACATATTTTTTAATACATATCCTCCCTGTCAGATTTTACACTTAATCTTGGAGTCTGTAGACAGCTCAAGAGCATTGCTTTCTACAGCGACTCCTGCATCAAGGTCTCCTTTTCTGTTATATTCAGCTTGCATCTGTTTAAACACAAGATAGGAGATAAATGATAGTGCCAAGCTTAAACATACATCATCAGGACTCTGATGTGAGGCTCTGGAAATGGCAGGCCAGATGGTGTAACGCAAAACTCAGAGATCACAGTTTGTCATGCGGTGCTCCAGTCCGCTGTGCTAAAAATGGACTTCCCTGCGCACTTAGTCAATCATCTCTCTGGTGACCAGAAAGCAGGGGTCAAAACAAGAGATGTCACGAAGTAAAGGTTGTGGTCGTGCTCGGCAGCTGTTCAGTCCTCCAAATCTGGACATCGTCCTTGCTAGATACAGAGATGAAATTAATAGTGGAAGGTGATTATTGTAGATGATGTTACTGGGTCTGAACAATCACTCTTGCTTTGGTTTTTATTGGTTTTGTTTTTGTTTTTAATATAAAAGAAAATACGCTTACTGATTTTGTAGAACAGTCAAGAATGGAAGGATCCATCTGGAATAATGTAGTATTAGAGAACTGGTACTTTGGAGGACATGGGAGAGATCAATACATAAATAAGTTCTTGTAATGTTTGCTGTAGGGGAGCTACGTGAATGCCATCCAGAGAAAAAAATTAGCAACTACCTCACTGTAGTTATGGGAGAAGAGGTAATCGGTGAGAAGAGAGGAGTGGCAGAACCAAAAGACCCTCATTGGAATGAAATTTTTTGCCGCTAATTTTGATTTACGATATAGAACTGCATTTGAAATGTGGCCACACTACATTTTTTACATGCTGATCTCAAGCCTGTCTTTGAAACTTCTAACTTCTTCCTGCTGAACACAAGTCAAGATCATGTATATGAAACTGCTAGGAGTAATTGTATTTCACATTCATTAATAATCAAAATGCTGGTACTTGGAGGATAATTCATCACCACGTTCCTTGAGATTTCTGTGTGAGCAATTTCAGTGAAACCTGACAGTTCAGTTCTTTTGAAATCATTTGAAAACAGCCGGCAGGAAGGATCCTTTGCTCCAGCTGTGTAGTGGTGTAAATCCTGGAATAACCTGGTAGCGGACTGAGCTTTCTGGTTCTAAAGGCAAACAAGGAAAGGAAAGGAACCAGGGCCTGCACCAGCAGATCAAACACCTCTCAAACCCACTGAATTTGAAATGTTGCTCCAAGTTATCAAAAGCATGTTTGCTGTTACACAGAGTGAGTTTGTTTGCTAAACTCCACCAGCTGGGGAAAAACATTCTATGCTGAATTTGTTTTGATTTAGTAAGGTAACTTACTCCTTGCACTGCTAGATTTTGTGGTAGAAGAGAATGCTTCTTAGCTCATAAAATGTTCACCTCTGTGAGATTTTGTTTTATCAAGCAGCAACTTCAGCATATGTGTGAGGAGTGGAAAACTTTTAAATAAAACCCACTGGCATTTGTGTTAAATTTGCTTCAATTTGTTGTACTTTCTATAGTTTCAAACTGCCCTGGGCACAGACAGGGCTGAGTAAGAGGCCAATATACCTTAAAGCTTGTTTACCAACATTGATCTATGCACTGTGAAATCCAGTTTAACCTGAAATAGGACCACAAGAAACTTAAATGCTTTACACACACCCCTGCTTTCTCCACGCAGAGGTTATACTTGCTCAGCTGGACATGTCCTTTGAGCAAGGTAGAGCATGCATTGGGGTGGCAAAATACTGTCCCGTTTGAAAAAGAAAAAAGAAGATTCAAGTTGTCCCCTGAATACAAGTAAGTGGAATTGGTTTTGTTTTTTCTTTCCTTTACAATGAATAGATCATTATTTGTTGCCTAAAAAGAGATTTTTGGAAGTACAGTACAGTTAACTTGGTAGAACAGGCCAGTAAACATAGAGTCAGCCTGTTTGGGAAGTGTAGAGTGAAGCTGAATTGTATTTATGGGAGCAAAACGCCAAGAGCCCATTGGTATTTTATAGAGCTTTGATTTGATAGGTTATTGATTTTGGCTTCGGGGGATAGAGCCCCCGTTAAGAAAGTATCAAGCTCACACTGAATAAAATTGTCAAAAGTCTTAAAACCAGTAGTGAGGGACTGGCTAGCTCTAACTGGCGCTTCAAATGGAGTGGGGAAGATGTGCCTTATTGCCTTCAGACCTCTGGAAGCAGTTATGTGTATTAAATACTGGAATAACTTGATATTTTAAAAGCTTATACATTCATCCAAGTAAAATGGGTTTAGAAGACTGCTGGGAGTTTCATTATTTTATGACTAAATCAATACCCAGATTTATGCCTTTTGGACATAGAAACTTGAATTTAATTGAGAAAATGGATCTAATGAGGATAGACTTCTTTTTTTTCTTTCTTTTTTTTTTTTTTTTAATGCAGGTGCCCTTGTTTAAAAACATATGCACACAATTCTGTACCACATGATTAAAAAAAGAGTAACTTAGTTTTAAAGGTCAAATATACCCACCAAAGAAGGTGACACACCCAAAACTGGGTAATAAGCAGCTGCAAAGAAATGGTAGTACTTCTGAATGCTTGAGAAACCGAAGGATTTTTTTTTTTGTCCTCCCGAACACAAAATTAATTAGTTAACACAGAAAAGCGTATTATTTTCCAACCTATCAGCAAAATTAATGGCCAGATGGCAATAACCTGGCCATCACAATCAGCACTACTACTGATTCAAGTGCAGCATAAGTATTTCCTGTTTGGCCGTTCTCTGGTAAATGTGTGATATTTATGGTAGGCTTTTCCTAATACAAGCTATTATCTATAGTGATGAAAATCAGAAGGGAACTGTATTTAATATATTTAGCTAAATTCCGCTCTCTATATGGAATCAATTTAAAAGAAAAGCCCCCGACAAGTATGTATGTGTGTGCTTAATTTTATTCCCGTCTCCAAGACCAACTTTAGACCACATGTTTTGCCAAGTGGAAATCAAAATGCAGAGTAACCCCATTGACTTCAGTGAAATAACTTGTGATTCAGTCCCATATATTTGTCTCAATATGTGTTTCATTGGCTATAATAGGCAGAAACTATTTATGACACAAATTTCCTGGACTTTTACAGGCACAATTAGCACTCTGAAGGGCAGGAGAAAACTAGTAGGAAAAGCTAACAAGTATAGGAACGTAGATGGAGAAGTCATTAACATTTCATTTCTTGTATACATATACTCTTTCACACACACACAAATGACTCTCCACTGGGAATGTACACATCTTGAAAATCTAAATTACACGCTGAGAATAGGTTTGTGTTGCAATGTACTGCAAGAAATTTTCAAGTTTATAGTTGGCAAGAAATTAGCATTTACTATATAGAGAGATAACATGATGGAGTATATTTTGCTCTTTATGCTAAACTTCCATTGATTGCCATGGGAATATTCTATGTGTGGAAAGGCGGTAGGAGCTGTGCCTTTAACAGTAAACAACAGTGATTGTCAGTGATCTTTCTGTCTGCACTGAAATAAAGTGCTAATAAAAAAAATCTGTGTTCTTATTGTTTAAAAGCCACAGTCAATAGATTTTTATTTTCCCTACTGACTTGAACAGTAAACTTCTGTAAACAAAATCTGACGTGCCTATCTTATTAAATGTAATTTAAATGAGCACTCTGAAAAAAAAAAAGATGCCTTCAGTGAGGAGATGCAAGGGATGGGACTTGGAAAGCCTCAGCCGGCACTGAGTATTGAGTTTTCTGTTCCTTGCAGAAATATTCTGGAGCCACATTCACAGGAGACGCCCGGGACAGAGTGAGGGCAAGTTGTGATGATGATCGGCATCGTGCCCACCATAATTTCCATGGCTGTGGGTCCCGTCCTTTGGTGAGCTGTACCCAGACCAGGTTAGACCCATGGAAACACCCCCCTTCAGCAGATCAGGAGCCTAAGCAGGAGCTGTACAATTCCCCAGTGCCTCCTCCCTCCCCCTGAACTCCCCTGCATACCAATCAATGGCTACTTTCCTTCCAACGCCAGCTGAGAATTTTAATGACCATTAATGGGATTTATGTGTAGGCTTCAAAGGTAATGCAGACCCTGTGGTGGCACACAGTATGTGCTCCACCCACCCACCCGGCCAGACCAGACATGGCATTTATTTGGCTGCCGAATTTGTCCCTGAGGTTGGTGGCAGATTTGGGTGCAGATATAAGGCTGTACACAGAGCACCGGCTCTGGCTGATAAAGATGGGGAGAGGAGCCAGCGTCCCTCAGATCACGCCTGGGGAAATGCTCCATGGTTCAGGCTGGCCCAAGCATCTGCAAATGTGCACCTGCAGATACTTCTGTAAATAGCTCCCAATAAAAATAAATCTCCGGAATGAATAACTGCAGGCTGTGCGCTTTGTATCTATTACTGCTCACTGCACTGATAGAAATTCCCCTGCAACTCTTTCTTGTTTTATTCAGGCGAGCAGATTTCTATTGGAGTTAATAGCATGACTGTCATGTACAGTGAGCTGGATTTGTGCATCGTTTTGCCCCGAGTAATTTTATGGGCAAGCGAATCCCGCCATGAGCCGATGGGATATCCTGCACAACCCAAGCCGAATAACTTTGTCCCGTGACTCCTGTGTGAAGCCTGACTGTTGCTAACTAATTTTGCAAGTGTGGCATGCTCAGGAGGAATTAGCTGCTTTTTAAAAATAGATTACTTCCTGTCACGTTCCGGTATTTTTACTGAGTGTTTTTCGCACTAATTTTCTGTGTCTCTCTGATACTAACATTTCTGAAGATTTTTTTTTCCCCATAAACAACATACGTTAAAAAAAAAAAAAAAAAGAAAAAGAAAAAACTGGAAGAAAATCTGTAAGGATAGTGCCAAGGAACTGTGGAGTACTGGAAGAATGAACATTTTTTTTGCATTGATGTGAAATCAAAATGGATCTCATTTTCCTGAACTGTTTGCCTGAAGCAGGAACATGGGGGAATTAAATCGCTATAATGGCTATTAAAATCTTTCAGGTCGCCTGTGTCCATAAGATTTGACCGGTTGCTTCAGCAGGTTTCTGTCAGGGATGATGCTTGAACAGAAGCACCCGCGGGGCCATGCAGCATCACCCAGAGAGGGCTTAAGAGCAATTTCTGCACAGGGGATACAGGACCAACCCAAAGCCTAAACTTCTGCCATAATGAAACCACTCACAGCCTCTCTTACAGCTCCAATAGGATATAAAACAAACATTGGAAGATAAAGGACACACTTTTGCGTGTTAGTAGCAGTTTGTGATGGGATATTCATAAAATCATAGAATGGTTAGAGTTGGAAGGGACCTTAAAGATCATCAAGTTCCAGCTCCGCTGCCCTGGCCAGGGACACCTCCCACTAGAGCAGGTTTCCCAAAGCCCCATCCAGCCTGACCTTGAACACTTCCAAGGATGGGGCATCCACAACTTCTCTGGGAAACCTGTTCCAGTGTCTCACCACCCTCACAGTAAAGAATTTCTTCCTAATCTCTAATCTAAATCTCCCCTTTTCCAAGTTCAAACTGTTACCCCTTGCCCTATCACTAGACTTCCTGACAAAGAGTCTGTCTCCAGATTCGGAATGACTCTGACGGTCCCATCTCCTCTCCCCTACAAAGAACATCCAAGAGAGGGCTGTTCACTTGGCCTCTCCTCAGAGAAGAAGGAGGCTTTCAGCTTCATGATTAAATCTATCTAAACTGCTTTAAAAAGACTTTGCTTTCATACTACAGCAATTTGCATTCAGTTTTTGCAAAGCAATTTTTTTTTCAGTCATGGTTTTTGCTTTATTCTGTACATGAATAGAGTCCAGGTAAAATATTTTTAATTCATTTCAGGCTGGATTAGTTATTGGAAAAAAAGAAGTAGTTTTTTTTTCCTTGTTGTTACTTGATTTAATTAGTGCTCTGTTTTTAAAGTGGCAAGCCGAACTTTGCCAAGTCTGGCTTTCTGACTCACTCTAACAGGGTTTTACAGCCCCACCTGCATCTAGGAGAAGGAAAAAAGCCCCAGAGCTTTATTTTTAACTCCACGTACATACCTCGTCCATTCCATTAAAATGCACACAAGTCCCAGTGCCTGCTGTCTGCCCAGTGCTGATCTGGTGTTTGGGGGGCTGAGCCCAATCCCACCAAAATCCACGGCACTGGTGGTCCGTGGGATCTGCGGGAGACTGCTACAGGCAGGGGCTGAGGCAGGCAAGGGAGCTCACTCTTGTACCTCTTTTTGCTCTAGACAGTTTGTAGGTGAGCTTGAGGGACAAAGAGCTTTTAATTTTGATTTAGTAATAGTCTTCTTCTATAGGAATTTGTGTCTTCTCACCCCTCCATTGGCTGAGCACTGTGTGGGTGGATCCGGGGCTGTCTGGAGCGGGTGACTCAAAACCTCACTTATTTACTTTCCACACCAGGTCTGGGAAAGAGAAAAGGTGCAACGCAAAACTGTAATTCCCTTCTTTTTTTTTTCTTTTTTTTTCTTTCTTTCCTCCTCTTCTCTCTTCCCCCTTTCTCAAACCAGAGACCCATGACTGTAGCTGTGCTTTGTACTCCTGGACCATGCATGGATGCTGCAGGGGTGAGCATCCGGAGGTGCCCATTGGGAACGAGCCCACCCCAGTTCCTCGGTCCTCTTCCCACCTCACTGACCTAAAGGCAGGGCTCCCTCCTTCAACTTGCCAGGAATCTGGGAGTGAACCTTTAATCCCATTGTTAAAAAATGACATATTTACCCTTGCTGGGGCTTTTTGGAGAATGATGGGGCCTGCTGTGCTGAATCTCTTCAGTTTTAAAAGGTTTTGTGTTTTTTTTTTTTTTTGGTAAAAAATCTTTTTTAAATTATGAAAACTGTCCAGGTTTTGACATTTAAAAATTTTCCTTTTTGCTTTGAAATTTCCATTACTTTATTCTTAAGACTAAAACCCATAAAAGTTATCTTAGCTAAAAAAATGAAGAAAAGAATTCAAAATGATCAAATGAGTGATCCACTTTAACTCCACTTTTTTCCCAGTGGTCAGCTCAGAAATGATGTTTTTTTAAAAAAAATCCCCCCTTTCTTCATGAACAGGGGCAGAAAAACCCATGGAAATGTCAAAACCTCTGACAAAGTGGGAGAACCCCAGCTTCCCAGACTCTGTACAGAACAACCCTTCTGTGAAGGTGTTGGGGTCCCCTCCATTCCTCTCTCCCAATGTGGGTCCCAAATCCTTCTGCTGGAGGAGGGGGGATGGAGAAAGGATCCTGTTGGCCCAGGAAGGCCCCAATCCTGCTCTTCTCAACGCCGCTGGCAACCTCCCCGCTGGCTTTGGCAGGAACGGGCCTTTCACTGTTGATTTTTTCCCTGTCAATCAGTTACTTTGACATCTAAATGTCAAATGACACCACATGGCATTTTTTTTCCCTTCTTTTTTTTTTTTTTCCCCCCCCTTGTAATTTAATTGCAAGCACAAAATGGTGGGTGCAGCGCGAAGGGTTTTGAGAGAATGTATCATTAGCAAATTCAATTAGCTGGCACTTGTGCTTGCTGGCATGGAGGGCTCTGCCAACGGTGCCAGAGAGGCTGGTGCTGTGCAGAGGGGGCCGTGGCGGAGCGGCAGCTCTCCCAGGCTTTCTGGCTCACCTTTTCCTCCCACCCTTTGGGAGCAGGAGAGCCGTCCCTCCTAAAGAGCTTGGGATAAGAGACTTTGCAGCCGAATTCTCCCTCTGCGATGATGATAATACGAGGGTCTGTCCTGCTTCCAGGAATTGTCTCACTGTAGGAGCAAATCAGCATTTCTTCAATTGTAACATCATTCCTGGAAATAGTGTTACATGACATGCCCTCGCTGCCTGTCTCGGTGTGAATGAGAATACGGCAAAGCTCATGTTTTCCATTGTTGAAATACTAGCATAAATCTTTCACTAATGCACTGCTGTCTTTTATTATAACAGTCACTGCAGCATAGAAAAGTACGTCAAATCTCTCCTTGTTGGTACAGTAAGTTGTTGGCGTTGCCCTGACATGTTGTTTCTTTCCTTTAAAATGGCTTTGTAAAGGGACTAAAATGAGTTGCTCAGCCTCTGGCAGCACCTTTGCGTGTTTTGACAAATCTGAGGCTTCAATGTTGTGCATAAGAAGGTTCAAAACAGTGAGGAAACAGAGTCCTAATGATAGGTTTTGACAAAAGTCAGCCCCATGTCAGAAATGACAGTCCCAGATCTCGTTATGGGGGCAGATTCTGCGCTGGTGCCTGCACAATGAAAGGGAGGGGATGTGAGGGACAAGGGCAGGCACTTGAGAAGCGATGTCCCTTTTGTCATGGAGTGGCTGGGAGCATCCCTTCTGCGCCATCAGGATGCTCGAGTGTCCTCTGCAGCACCTGTGGATGCAGAGGAGCAGACCCTTGCCTGGCAACCCTTAGCAGGTACCTTCACATCAGCACCAGCTTGTAGGAGCCAAGGATAAGGTACAGCTGTGTTTAAGTCAAAATCAGCCATCCTTTGCAAAGGACAGGTTTAGGCTGACCTGTGAGGTGCTTTTAGAAGGAGGCTAAGGTTGCTCTCAGGTGTGAAGGTACTTCTCTGCTTTGTCTTTCCCCTGAGAACTGAGTCTTTGTGTTGTTTTGGAAAGGGAGCTAAGAGTTGGAGACTTGAGGATGGTTAAGCAAATAGTTATATATAGAAATAAAACTAGCTTCTGCACCCCAGAGCTTCCCCTGTCCCTCTGTCCGTGCCTTTTCCCATCATTTCTCTTGTGTTGTTGTTGGCTTCCTATGTCGCAAGCTCCTTAAACAGACTTATGGCTTCTTGGATGTCAGCGTGGCCCCTTGTGGCTTTTGAATGCTCCCCCAATAGAAGAAATTGCTCTTTCAGGCTTCACCACAGCTTCCAGCAGCACCAGGAGCTGGGACTGCCCTGCTGCCGGGGGAAAGGCTGCTGAGGCAAAAGCAAGTGCTTCACCTTGGGGAGTCAGGACCAGCCACTGGCAAAGGAAACAAAATATGGAGGAGGAAAGTTAATTGGGGTAAAGTCTAGTCATCTGCAAAGTGCTTATCTTCACCACTCACCCTTTGACCAGTGCTTGGCTGGTACCTTGTTGTCTCTGTCCCTCCAGGTGCAATGTAGGATGCTCCCAGTCACCCACCCCAGCTAGGGCACTGGCTTTTCTTTGCTGCTTAAAAATTGTTGTGCTTAAAACTGTCTCTTCTTTCTCTGCAAAAGCCAAATGCAGCTCCTCTCAGATTCTTTCAAAGCAGCAAAGGGCACAGCTTGAGTCAGCTCTCCCCTTGGTTTGCTTTCTCTCTGAGCTTTGTTCCTTCTGGGCAAGAAGAAACTTCTTACCTGTAAGATGCTCCTCCTACATTGCAGACTGGGAAAAGCTGCTTCTCCTGAAGCCAAAGATTCTTCTCAGATGTGAAGGAGAGCTGGTCTTACAGATCCCTCGAGAATGGTGTGGGCAGCAATGCCAAATCACCGGGGAACCCTAAGCCATCTTCAAAAAGAGGATAGCTCGTGTTCTGTATTTTCCTTTTTCTCTGCTTCTTGTTTTCCAAACAGTGTGATTCAGCAGTGGATGCCCCCCCACTGCCTGAGACAGTTGTGTAAAGGACATACTGACACCTTTTTTCTGCATGAGGAAACTGAAGCAAGACTCCTGTGTGAGTCAGCAGGGCTGCAAACGGATTCTGTGGTGGGACATGAATTAAATTGTGCGTCAGATGAAAGTTTTCTCCCCAAAGGCATCAGACAGCCTAATCTCTGTACAGACATCACAAAATGACTGCAGTTTCTCGGGAGCACAAGCTCTGCCCCGGCCTTTTTCCCAGGTCACTGCCAGCAGGGATGTCCCTGCTTCCCAGGGCTGCTGCCGAATAACTTTCTGATGCCCCCTGCACAAGACTGCAAAGCATTTGGCATAGGTGCAAATAAGCAGAAAGTGTCTGGCAAAGCTCTCTGGCATTTTTTTTTCTCTTTCCACTCTGCACAAGATGTTTTACAGCCTTTGTGAGCCTGTATAGATGCTGGTTTCTGGCATGTGGTGTGCTGGAGACTGCAGGCTGTTGTTGAAGCCTCGGGAGTGCAGCTGGCCTTTAAACTCGGCTTTATAGGAAGGAAACTCTGGTCCCACTGGAGGGAGGTATGATCTTGTGACACTTAGTGGAAATAGAGCAGGTTTGGTTTGGTCAAAGGGGGAGTATTTCCAAGGAAACATGAGGGTTTTTTAGGAGTGTTCCAAAGCCAAGGCAAGTCCAAAAATTTTCAGTCCAATTGTCTTGCTTTCCCAGGCTAATTTTATGAGGAGGCCCTAAGATGTGAATGAGGAGTGATCTTGTTCAGCCTGAAAAATAAAATTAACGCCAGTATGAAAAGGACTGAAGCCCAGAGAACTGCAAGTGTCTTATTCTTTTTTAAACTGAAGGATGCAAAGGCGCAGTTCAAGATGTAACTGAGGACCATTTGAAATAATACATTTCATACTTGCCTATGAGAAGGAAGTAAAGTAAGATCCCTTTGGATGGAGGCAATCCTTTCTTTGGTACAATAAAGGAGAACAGGGATGCTTTTTCTCTTCCTTCTCTTGTAGAACTTTCTCCTGTGTCCAAATACGCCATTTCTCTCTCCTTTAGCTCAATCCCTCACAAATCAGCCTGTCCTTCATTTTCTTTCCATTTCAGTTCTTTAGTACCATTACTGTTCTGTGAGAAACTGAACATGAGAACTAACAGAAAACAGCATCTGACCTCATTTGTGTCTTAATCACATTCTCAGAATCATTGTGAACCCCTCCTAGACTAATTGGACTGGGACTTTCCAAGTTCTCAGACAAAATTTAACAAAAAACAGTATTCCACCAGCCAGGAACAAGCTTGACCTGTACCACCTCTCTTCTCAAAACTGGTGGTCATGTCTCTCTTCCTTGCCAATGACTTTGGAGATTACCTTGAGCCTCTGTACTTTTATTTTGTGTCTTAAACGTGTTTTGATCTCTTTTCCTCTTTCCCACTCCAGGTTTGCACACCATCTCACCCTCTCACTGCAGCCATCCCTGGTAGGTCACCTCCAGGGCTTCAAGAGGGTTGTTAGAGAGCAGGGAATGACAGAACCTGGGTAAACTGGGTTGGGATAGATGGCTGCAGAGTCTGCCAGCAGTGGCTGCCATAGGTAAACCAGAGCACTAATAAAACACCTTTCATGTTGTCTCACACCCCCAGGTGAACCTCCACCGAGCTGCTTTCCCAGGTGTGACTGTTTAGAGTACAGTCCTCCCTGTAAGTTAGATATTCGGCAATAAAATAGACACCAGCAACTTCATTGCTATATATAAAGTTTTCCTCAAACCTTTTTCGAACTAAGTCCTGTCTCCTTCCCAGGAAGCATCTGCTTCCCATTGCCAAATTCTTCTACGTTCCTGTCCCTTTGGTCGTGTTTTCTCTGAATCCTTTGAAAAAAAAATGTGCATTTTGGCTGCGCGGTCGTGCCAAGGAGTGTGAGAGTTTGCACATTTCGAGCAGGGATTGGCCCGTCTCAAATTGGTGCATCCAGAGAACCTGTCACAAGTTCCTTGAAGCACTTCTGCCTTCTGTTGTGCTGGCACCGAGCTGACGGGCGCTCATTTTGCATGTCTCGGCTCCGCGCTTGGCTGGTGAGGATATTTGCAAGGCTGGATATTTCTGGTTCTACTCCACAGAAACCTTAAATGGAGTATTTGCCATGCCCTGCCTTACAAAAAAAGGAGCCTCATAATAAAACTTTGATGGCTCCTGTTCAAAACCCTTATGTCAGACCTGCCTGGGTGGTGGTATGTCTCTCTCCCTGTTTGCTGAAGGAGTTTCTGATTTTTTTTGGCTGTCGCTACACTCCCTTAGCTCCCCTGCAGTTCTCCTTGATTTGCCTTACCGATGGGTTTCATAGGGCTTACTAGTGCCATTTCTTCCTATACCATTTGAGCTGCTTTTCACATGTAGATTCAAAGACGTGGAAGTGGCTTGCAAGGCAGTTCAGACTATTTTCTGTTCTGCAGGACTGCACTGATGCCATTTCCAACTCTTTGAACCACCCCATAGGGCCGACAGCAGAAAGCGCTTATGGCCCTAAAGCCCAGAGCAGGTCCTTTTCCATGAAATTATGTCTGTGGAACCTTAAAAGCTATGTTTCTGCTCAGCCCCTTAGGACTTTTCCATCAGGCAGTGACAGAAGGAGCCTGTGCTGACCGATTAGCAAACACCAGCAGCTGTAGATGACTATCGTGCAGCGTGAGCCACATCCCTTGAGGTTACCAAACTAGAAGTGATAGCATATGGATGCAGGTCTATCACCTGTCTCATCTGTCAGTGGTGGCTTAATTATCTGGCACCTGAAATCCTCTTACTGCCCAAACAGAAGTCAGAGAAAGGAATGACTGATTTAAAGCCTCCTTTCTCCAAGTAGATGCCGATCTTGTGTTGCCAGATGATTTTAATGGTGCCTTCTGACCTTAAGATGGATGAATCTAAGTTAAATATCAGGCATTTGGATCTCAGCAAAGTTCAGATTTCCAAACTGAAGAAATACAAATAGCTGGAGAGGCAACGCTGCGCCTTCTCTGGATGGCTGAACAAGTGCCATTAGCGCTTGAGTGTATTCCCAACTAGATATAAAAGGAATCAGGAGTGTTAAGGAAAAACAGAGTAAAGTGAATGCCTATTACAGCTGTCGCAATAGGAAAGTTGCAACATTTGCTTGTAGGAAAAGATGCAGAAGCACACAGAGTACCTGTTAGTGTGAGCGAAGCCAGACTTGGGCAGGATTTCAAGTGTTACAGACACAATCCTGAAGGCTATATGCAGAGCAGCGTGACTTTTCCATGATGCTGGTTAAGAAGACATGCCATTGCGAATTCTTTTTTTTTTCTTTTTTTTTTTTTCTGTAGGGCTGCTTAAGTTTTCTTGGGCCTTTATGGAGTAGATGCGGCTGAAGGAGTGTTGAGTGCGCTAAGGGACTGAACCGAGGGAACAGTGTCCTTGACTGGGCTATAAACACGGCTTGTCCCTTGGCCCCACTCAATGCAGATCAGATTTCTAGCTGAGAAATAAAGTTCTTGGAGGAAAAAATCCACGCTTGGTCGCTTTGTTCCACTTTCCTCTTTGCAGGCTGTACAGACTAATACCTCTCCCTCTTTCGTCTTTAAAATTTGGAGCTCTCTGGGTCAGACATAGTCTCCTCCTGTGCCTATAAAACACTGGTCATGATCATGACAGAGTCATTACAGACAAAGATAAGGGGGGTTATTGCGCCAGAGATTCTGGAGTTTGGGGAAAAATGTTGGTTTGGGTAGATGTTAGAAAATGAAGGAACTTGTATAGAAGGATAGTCAAAGGAAACTCATTTTAGAAAAAGAGAAGGGTTTCTGTTCTAGCTCTTATTTTATATTTTAGTGAAATGGAACAGAAGGTTTACCTGGATCTCAAGGACTTCCCAGGCTTCCCAGGAAAGTGCCCGGGTTGTTATTATGTCTCTGGGCTGCTAAAGTCCCATGGAGTCCTCTGGGGAAACAAGCAGTTCCCAATGCTACCTTGCCCGTGATGCTGCAAGATCTGCTTTAGCAAATGACCACTTTGTCATGAACAACCATTTTACTGGAAAATTTTGCTCAGTTGTAGCTCTGATAATTATACAGCTTCTAAAGGTGTTAACAAATAATGTTGGTTCTAGCTTTGTCTTAAGAAGGTTTCTATCACAATTAATCTTTGCCTGCTCTCCATCGTTTCTTGCTTCTTTGAACACAGAGATATTGCTGTATCTGTGAGTATAAATAAAGTTTTCTATGTACACATATACACTCAAGTGCACAAATTGATATTTTATCATATCATACCATACCTTGTCATATTATATATATATATATATATATATAAAATATAATATTGTGTGACTGCAATGAGAAGACACTTCTTTTTTTGGTCTTGGTTAGTCGAAGTGAAGAATTCTGTCTGAAATTTGCACAAAGTAAGTTAGATCTGACTTTACTGTGCCATGATAAACTTTGCGTAGTGTATCTCGTATAAAGGTAAAATACATTTTCCATGATTTAAACCTTTGTGGATCAGTGCTACGCTAAGGGCAATTAGATTTAACATCCCTGGAAGCTCCAAAGGCATTTTAAAGGACTCGCTCTTTTGTTCCAACTCTAGCTTTCAGAGAGACTGAGACATTTTTGGAATGGCTTTTGATGGACTTATATGAAAATTTATATGACTAAGAACTGGATTTGTTCCTCTGGAATATTATGGATTATTTTTATGTTGGAATTACATAAGTGTGCAGAGCTGCATGCAGTTGGCTTAATGTAGCTAAAAATATATCTTCAGATTTCCATTTGGAAAGGTAGCTGGATTTTTCCAGCTTCCCCTCTCAGTGATGACTTTATGGTGTGCATGGGTTATAGATTACAGGAAAGATTGAAATGCATAGTAAAATCAAGGGGTTTAAAAATGTATTAATTTTGATGATATCTTTGAGAAGATGGATATTGATGCACGTCCTTCTCCACTCCTGATTTTAAACTGTGTTGAAATCCCGTACAAATGAAACTTATTTCAGAGAGACCGTTTGGATGTAAATGAAGACAGGAGTGGGCAGCATGTGAGGAAGGAGAAATCTCCAGGAGCTTGGGCAAAGGCCTGCTGATGCTTGTCCTGCTTTCATACCATGCTTCATTTGCCTCTGGTGCAACAGGAATCACAAAGTCATCCTGTTCCTTGGAGCAACCAGATTCACGAGCCAGTAACAACTGCTATCAGCTAAATTACACAAAGGTACACCATCTCTTTCTGCTTCTTAATTCTTTAGCTATCTTTCTCTCTCTTTATATACATAGAAGACTTTGTTTGACACTGTACTAACCAAAAAGTGTTTCTTGGAGAGAGATTTTTCCAGCTCCGTTTTTGATGAAAGAGCTCATGAAGTGCAGGGTGAGCTCTCCTGTTCCAAAAAAGAACAGATTAGAAACCCCAAACCTTTTATTTTGAGCCATTGTCTGTCCCATTTAACACCAGCCTTCAGCACATTTTGCTTTTTCCCCCATGTGGACCAAAGATACAACACCAGAAGAGTTTTTAGGAGCTGAAACTGTGGTTCTTTGGGCAGCTTTGCTGTTTCTTAAATGGAATAGTTTGTGTGTACGATGACTGCATCAAGTGATAAGGCCCATTGACACTCTGAGGGGATGAATGCTGTGAATACACTGCAATAAAGATGAACAGAGGATGTCCCTATAAATTAACTGCATACTTGATATTTATCTAGAACAAGTCCAGTATAAAATTGAGGTGCTAACAGGGTACTTCCATCAGATTTTTAAATGCTGTGTAAGATGGAATGTGTTTTTCCGTACAGACCAAAATTTTACTTTTGTTTTGCTGCTTCTGTCCCCACCCTGTATGTTTTCTAAAATGGACATGTCACTTTGGCTGTATAATCTTATCATATTTAGATTTGATTTAAATCCTGCCTTTTCTCAGCTGTGCTTGCTAATGGAATCACTCATGCTTTTTATACAGTTGATCTAATAATATTTTCTTCACTGCTCTCTGGCATTATTTTTTACTTCATAGAAATCATGGCAAAACTGGCAATATAAATTGAGTCTGCATTTTAATGATATTGATGGTGATTTTCTTGTGGGCTTGTACAAGGTGGGTTTTTTTCTCTCTTTTTACCATGGTCATTTTAATATACCATGCTACAAGAATGTGAATGATTGTTTCAGTTGAAAGATTCTCTAATAAGAAAGCAGACTTTTCCAATATTACTTTTCACTTAAGCTGCTCTGACCAGGCAGGCCACAAAGAGAATGCCCATGAGACACCTTCTTTTTTGGCTTTTTTTTTTTTTTTTTTTTTTTCCCTAAGCAAGATACTCTAGTGGCCTGTGAACTTGCCTGTTGGAGGTCCATGGTCATTCTTCAATACACAGAGAATGGTGGCTCACCACGAGAAAGCTCTGTGAGATAGTAAGTCAGTGACTTTTGGCATTTTCTGATTTGTAGATTTCTTAGATTTCAAATGAGGATGGATGAAAAGACACTTTTTATTTAATGACAATAGATTATTTTTTTTTTCTGGATACACCTAGAAAGAAGGCAGAGTAGATACTGTAACAGCGACTGGCTCTGTTTCATTTTATACTTGCACAACCTCCATGATGACATTAATGAGTACAGGAGGAAGAGTCACAACGAGTGTGTCCATTAAGAGTGAATTTTCTCCTTCTTTTGAAGAGGATCTGAGATGCCAACTGCTGCCTCAGGAGAGTGAAGCCCTTTACAGAGGCAGCAGATGCAGTGCAGCATTGCTCTTTCTATTGGGCTTCAACTCTGACCACGGAAGGGCTGGCTCTTGGGACAGAAAGTGCTCTGTTTACACTCAGACCTTGGCGTTTTTCCTAAGGGTACCAATTATAATTGTGTTTTTTTTTGTGATATGGGCATGTATCCATTATGAATTGGCTTGCACCCACCGACTCATTTTGCACAGGCCATGGAACATGCATCAGATGGCAACAATTCCTGTTCGTGTGCAATGCTAAGGAAATCTAGATTGTTACCAGCAGGATAATGGATTCCATAGAACTGGTCTGTTGTGCAATTATTGAAGTATGCACGAGAAAGTACATTTTCTCAATAATTCCCTCCCTCTTTAAAAAAAACCAAAACCCACAGGAATGGTAGATTATTAATCATGATTAATCCTCTGTTACTGTGAATTCTAGTGGAGCAGTGCCTGGAAATCCCAGCCTGTTTGGTAAACTCATTTTCTGGCATAATATTTCCTTGGATTTAAGAGGCCTAAAATACAGCTTGACATAGATGAAGATTAAGGCAATAACCACCTATTTCATGTAATTAAAAGAAAAATTTAATAGATACATATTCTCTCAGCCCAAAACTATCAAATGTGTTTTAGTGCTGTATAAGCATAACAATAGGAGAAATACAACTGTGAACATCTTAATTGTTCCTGTATTTTGCTTTCTTCCTGAGAACCAAAGTCTTCTAGAGCTCAGCTGCAGCATTCAGCCTGAATCCCTAAGCAGCACTGGAGTTAAGGCAGAGTTGTGGGTTGTCTTGATGTTTGGAAGTTGTTGATCATTCTGGTTGTGATTGGTTAAGGGAGTATGAGCAACCAAAATGGTCTAGGAAGCAGAGGAAAGTCAAAAGGGTTTATATAATATGCCCCATCCCTGTATTTGGGGGTGTACATGGGTTAATTTTTGTTAGCCCACATCTAAAGGGACTTAGAATGTGCATAGAGAGTAAGGCACCAGAATGACATGATGGAAGGGCATATGTACAGGGGGAGAATTTAATTTTCTTTGAGATAACAGGTCTTCAACCTTTTGGAAACACGCCAAGACCTTTCACATTCAGTCCTATGTGTGCAGAGTGCAATACACTATTTAGCAAATGACAACTTCTGCTGTAAAGAGTTTGCAAGAGAACACAGTGAAAGGAGTTGAAAAGACATTTTCCTCTTAAGGGTGAGACTGATGGGTCATTTCCAAGAGCAGATCCTTAGAGAGCATCCCATGGTCCCTTCCTGTAGGAAGGTAGCAGTATAGCTCCTCATTATTATCTCTGTCTCTCTCTTCCCCCAGCCAATCTGTCAGCGCATTTATGGTGCTGAGGGGAGGTGTCGTGTCGGAGCGATGTTCCTGTTTGCAAAATGGTAACTTCTATTTGTTGTTCTGAGGAGCTGGTTTCACACGCTGCGGAGCTGACATCTCTCTGAGAGCACAGCTGAGTCCAACATGTTCAGAACAGCTATCCACCCAAACGCCTCCTACTCAAGCACTCAGACCTTCCTTCCCAGTAAATAAAAAAATACGGAGACAGCCTCGAATTGTTCCAAATATTTCTGTTTCACTGGCATGTCTACCCATGCTCAGGTCTGATAAATGGCTGTTTCTCTGGCCTAGGAAGTCAGTTTGGTGTGGGAATAGAACTGCTTTCCAAAGGGGAAACCCAGTTTCTGGAGTAGTTAATGGAAAAAATCTGACTGAATTTCTTTGGTCTCAATGTATTAAAGGGTTCCCGGGTGCCATGAAAATACATTGTTGCAATTAACAATTTTATGACAGAAAACAAAGTCATCCTAAGCTGCTGCTTCTGCTACGTTGTACAAAATAACGTTTTTTCCAAGGTTTCATTGCTCATATAGAAGGCTTCTAAAAATCAACTTCCTTAAACAGGAAACTGAGTGCCATTGTACACTTTAGTCAAGGAGATATTGCTGCATTATTTAAAACAGCACCATTCGCTACAGCAGCAGCTCTCAATATATCCCACAACGTGATTCAATTCATATTGTTGGGACATCCTGTCTAGCCATGGCTATGGCCACCACCATTGTCATTCTGTCTTTCAGCTTATCCATGCCCTACAGTAGACATGACTTCAGTTTGCCAACCGATGGATTACAACATCCAAAAAAGCCATTTTAAATAATGATTCCTAGAAAAAGACATGGGAGGGGAAAATAATTGTGCCAGTAGACCCTAATTCAGCTCCACAGCTGATATATGGAGACCTCACTTGACATGGGTGACCCCAGTATGGTCAATGTGTATTACCTTGCAGGCTCAGAGCTGGAACAAGACATACTGGCTTACAAGACAAGTTCCCCATCTCTGGGTCCCTCACAGGTGGCCTTTTGGGGTATGCCATCCTCTGGTATCCTCTTTTGGGCTCCCTCCAGCCATTGCATGTGAAATCTCCCCTTTTGGATGGCAGCATCAAGAGCAAGGTTACCAACGTGCATCTCTACTGGTACTTCCCTAAGAAATGGTAAGTGGGGCGATTTTTCTCCTCTTCTGCTTCTTAAAATGCTTTGGGTAACTATCTTTATTCATACAGGCCCCCTTGCCCTGAGTCAGGAGTCTCAGTATTGGGAGATTTAAGATCAAAAATCTATTGAGGAGTGCAATCCAGAGCATCAAAGCTCAGCAATGCCCAGTCCAGGGTGTGTAAAATCAGTGCCTCCCAGGTGGTGGCGGTTAGTACTTTTCAGGCTTGGGTCCAAACCCAGTCAGCAGCCCAGAACAGGTGTAGCAATTAAGGACTAATGACTTTGTTCCTTTAGGTGGCTACAACTCGTGATGTGAGGACACAATGAAAATAAGCAAACCTCTCTTAGTCCCCACTGGTGTCTTGGAAGGAGCACAGAAACGAGGTATGCTGGACTGCTCACTGTATTTTTAAAGTTTCTTGTCCTTAGGTCACTGAGCTTTGAAAGATACTGGTACAAAGATCATTAGCATTTCTATCTGCTTCTTACTTTCTGATTTTTTTTCAGAAAAGGCGGGGAAAGAAAGGAAATTCATGTGAATTTTTGTTTCCATTAAATATTCCCATGTCAGGACTGCAGATCTGAAGCTCAATTTACTAAACAAGTGTCTTCAATGATTTCAACAATACTCAGTATTCCAGCATCTTGTCCAGGATTCTTGTTTGGGATTCCCCAGGCACCTCTGCACTGAGCTCAATGGGGTTTTGGGGAGAAGCTTTAGTGTCTATACAAAGCAAACTCTCTCTTTGGTGTTACTATATAAATATCAAATGTGAGCAAGCAACTCTCTGTTTTCCTCTGTGTTTGATACCTGTGTTCTGCGCCCTCAGGCAGCTGAATTTACATGCTTTTGTTGTCATATGTGTAATGTGCAATATGTATTTCCTTTTTATTAATCAGACCTGCCATCAGAACAGAGATACAGAGGGAGTTTGAAAGCACAACCAGGATAGATACCGTCATTTTTGCAATCTTTTGTGTGCAGGTGGAGATGGCTGTTTCTACTAGAATAGGTGGCAATATTCTGTTGCTTGCAGAAATCTGACAAATGAAAATCAGGCAAACGAGTTACTGGCTATCCATGGGGTAATTCTCCTCTGGAAGTGTGCAGTCAATTCCCATTTAGGCTAATTACACTTAAGGAGCCCTTTCCTATAACTAATGAACAATAGGCATAACCTGTTATTACATAACCATAGGCACGCGCATTAATACACTGTCGAATTGCACTACCCTGTTAAAATGCTTCCTCTACAAAATTCACTGGAGGTTTTTAGAGGCATTTGCTGTAATTACTGCTAGCATGGTTTCTAATTCATTTAATTTTCTTTTCTACCTAAACTGAGCATATAAGTGTGTTTTAAGAGATTGAATAAATAAATTTTTAATTATAAAATGATGCTATATCATACATTATTAATAGTAACCAACAACATGTAATACACGTTTAGGTATGAATCCATTAGGAAGATGAACTAATATATTATCAGTCCTAAAATAATGTCCTAATTTGTCCTGTGTTTATGAATGGAGAAATCCATGTTTAAAGCAATTAGAGGTTTATAAACTCCTTGAATTGACAGCGAGTAAAGCACCAAGCGCACTTGGCACTTAGGAATTCTGTTGTCATTTATGGCAAAGAAGATGATGACTCTTGTGCCCTTTATTGGTTTCAGCAGTTTGCGAATTCATACAACCAGAATGGTACAGATATTCAGACCTCCAGGGCAGAAGCGGCACGATGCACGTAGTTCTGGTTGGCAAACCCTCTGGTTATTATTGTTTCCTTTAAAAAAAGCCCACCACAAAAATAAACCACCAAAACCCCCTCCTTTGTACTCTGTCAGTTCCGTTTCAGGCAGTTCTGAGGAATTTTGTCCCTTATTTTCCCGTTAGCGATAGCAGACTTCAGAAATCTCCATGGCAAGTTCCAGGCATTCACCAGTCTCGTGGCAGGACTCAAAAAGGCTGCAATCAATGTCACAGTCACAGTTGCAGTCATTGTTGGCATGGTCTTCGTCGGAGGTCTGGTAGTATCTATTGGATGGACAACAGGTATCTATCAGCCAATGTTCACAGGTATCAGGCAGCATTATAAGAAAGTCCCAAAATTGGCAGAACAAGCAGGCCAGGATAAGTGTTGCACATTCATCTAAGAAAAAGGAAAAGCAGGGAGACATAAGAAAAGAGGGAGTGTTTGGTTGCCCTGGCTCAGGCTAGTCTGACTACACAGAAATGAGATGCAAGACAGCATACAGGGCAGGCTAAAAATACATTCATGATTACTGCTTCCATAAAGTCAAATGAAAGGATTTATTTTCGGTGTTGTTTGCTCTGGAAAAACAACAGCAGCATGAAAATAATCTGAATGAAAATATTCTGTGTAGCAAAATTCAGAGGAACAAGTGCTCTGGACCAACTCTCCGATTGAGCTCGATGATCTCAAAGGTCTTTTCCAACCTAAATGATTCTATACTACTAAAATGTTTGGGCTATAAATTTCAGCACAGGGACGTTCTGCTGGGGAGTTTGCAGCCTTGAAGGCATTTGGAAGTGCTGCTTTGTGATGCCATATGTGCTAGCTGGCCAATGCACATGAGACATTGTAGTTTATTTTCATTTTCACCAAAGTTTGCAATTAATGATAAAAATCATCAGGCTGCTCCTGCTATTTCTAGGAAGAAAAAAAAAAAACAAAAAATCAACTGAAAAACTGCAAAACCTTTCAGGGACATTTTTACCTCCATACAAAGAGTTCAGAACCTGAATCCTTCTTATTTAAACAGTTGCTTTCTGGGCTGTGTGTCTGTTACAGTCCGAATCAGTCTTTGTTGGAAGTTCATGTGCAAACACCCAAAGCTTTTTTTGGAGAGTGGATCAGGCTCTCCAGGTCTAGGTCTTACTTTTCTACGTGGTCAATCTGGAAGCATGGGATAGTGTGTCCCTGGCTCCTGAATTCGATGTGGCATCTGGATAAGGACTGCCACACGTACAGGGGAAAATCCACGTGTACAGGGGAAAGAAAGAGTACAGATTCATTGCCTCCTTACAGCTTGATTTCTGTAAGTATTCTGTTTCAGTAAATTAGAATCATAGAATCATTCAGGTTGGGAAAGACCCTTGGGATCATTGAATCCAACCATCAACCCCATTCTACAAAGTTCTCCCCTACACCATATCCCCCAACACCACATCTAAATGACTCTTAAACACATTCAGGGATGGGCAGTCAACCACGCCCCTGGGCAGCCTATTCCAGTGTCTGACCGCTCTTTCTGTGAAGAATTTTTTCCTAATGTTCAGCCTAAACCTACCCTATTTCAGCTTGAATCCATTCCCTCTTGTTCCATCGCTAATTACCTGTGAGAAGAGACCAGCACCAAACTCTCAAATTGTTTAATGTCAGTTAGATTGCCTGATCAAAGGGGGAGGAAACGCAGGTCCAGAGAACATAATTTTCAGAGGTCAGTGTGCTGACCGATTCTCAGCCTTGGGTCCTTCCACTTCCCCACTAAAGTGGGTTTCTAACCATTTTTATATCACAAACTTGCTAATTTTTGAAAGGGGACAAAATTCTGGAAAATAATATCAGCTAGGATGTCTGTCTGGAGCCAGTGAATATTCCTGAAAGCTTGGTCACCGAGGCAAAAACTTTGTGTTATATTTGTTCCCCTCAAAAACCAACTAATTAACTCCCCACAGTTCAATCTGCAGCATCTGGGGAGGCTGTCTCCGGGTGCAGCAGGGCTCAGAGCAGGTGTGAGATTCTGACGGTGTGAATCCAGTTGGAGCGCAAAGACCCAGACCTTTCAATTTATTTTTTTCCCTCCTTGTTTTTTGGAAAGGAAAAATGCCTTCAACAATATGAATGCCTTTTCATTGGTTCTTTCAGGAAAACATATGGTTATAACCACATTTCTTGCCCTAGGATGACTAACTGTGAACTCATTCAACTGCATTGGTTCTGTTGTGGCATTTTCTATCTCACGTAACATAAAGTTCACTGCCAGGAAGTTTCCAGAATTATGCTCTTTTTTTTTTTTCTTTTTAAGAAAGCTTTCTTGATGAAAAACAAAATTAAAAAATCATTCCAGTTTCTTGATAAAAAAAAGCAGTTAAAGCAGGTAACAAGAATAAATAGTATATGACTGAACTTCTTTCTGAGTAGCATATCATCACCAATGTTATCAATTTTAATACTTATTTAAATATGTCAAGATCTATTTAAGTTCAGACAAGCACAACTAACTTCTAAGTAGAATAAGAATGACTAGATATCAGTGATACTTAGTAAATTCATGCTTATACTTTTTTTCTATCTAAATGAACTGAAATAATTATAAAATTGAAACATTTTATAAGGTGACACTGCTGCATTTAATTGTATGAAATTTACACTGTAGAAAAATGTAATCATTTTATCCAGTAGTCCTTGGTGTAATTAAGACTATTCTTTTTTAGATATTTTATGTTTATGAAATTTCCTCCTTAGACATAGAGGTGAGAGATGAAATTCAAAATTATATAACAATTAAGGATCTTTCATTTTCTTTTTTCCTCTCCAAAGATCTGTTTTCTAATAACATTTTTTTTTTCCTGAATATTTTAACCATAATGGTGTTTATGTAATCTGGAGAGAATAGATACGATTCTTAGGGCTTCATCCAGGAAAGAGAGCACACAAAAAGCACAAGATTTTAATAATAAAGTAATGTTTCAGCACAGAGTCTGTGACGTGCAGCAAAGATGCTTTTAAATTCCCATCAGAGCACACACCATGAACTGTGATAATGGATGTAACACATTTTGAAAAATCTGCATGTGTGAGGCTTTTTTGTCCTGTTTTAAGTGGGGTAATGTATATAAATAATAGATATTAGCAATTAAACATCCGTTCCTATGCGTTCTTTTATATATTTGAAAATAAATTAGCCACAAACTGCATAAAAGAAGATGCAATCTCCTGTTTTCTCCTCTGATTTCCCTGCTGCTTGCTAAACGGCATTACTACATTCATCTCAGTGAGAACAACGACCTCAGCTCTCATTCTCTACATTAGTAGATTAATTAGCACAAAAGAAGAACTTCTCATAATTTAGCTAGCCTATCTCATCTCGCCATTCTCCTGCTCTTGGTCGGTGGCTGTCAGCTCCCTCTCTGCTCTTGCAGAGGATGCTCTGAGCAAAACCTGGTCAAAAGCTCGCTGAAGCCACCGTGATCACCTGTGGTGAGACCGTGAGCTTTGGACCTGCACCTCTCTAAGCACAGGAAACAAAATAATCACCGATTTCCTCAGTAATCACTCAGAGGTTCTCCATGCACCAGTGAACAGGATTTGGCCTCATGTGTGTAATATAAGCTCTACTCTACTTGTCAGAGTAGAGTGAGCAGAGTATGCAGTGACAACCACAAATCTGGCTTCCTTGGGTTCCCTTGGCTTCCATCCAGCCCTTAACATTATTAATTGAGACAGATTGGTTTTTTTGTTAATTTCCTTCACTTTTAGCTTTTTTAAGGAGTATGAAATCTGTTATTTGCATCACATGGTACACACCTGTGTGCCAGTAATGGTTGAGGGGCCTGATCAGATAGTCAGCAAACTGAGAAAATAATGAGTGTCTGGACTAAAGGACAAGTCGCCCAAATAAAATAAATACTTCAGGTCCTTCACTGAAATTAGATGTATTCTAATAGATGTAGCAGAGACAACCCTTTTATTACAGGATCAGTGATGCAACAGGGATGGCAATGGTTCCTGGAGAGCACGGCAGCTGGCAATTTACTGTGTTGATCTGTATTTAGAAATTCTTAATTTAGGAATTGCTAAATGATATATATGATGGATCCCAACTCCATTTGATATAACATACTAAGCCATTATTATAAAAAGGCACATATAAGTAATTTCAAAAATGCTTCACAGAAGCCCTTTTTTTCCCCCTACATCCACTGGAAAAATCAGGAATAACTGGTTTCCAGCAGAATTCTGCTAAGATCAGGGGTATTATATAATTTAGATCAGTGGGAATCATGTCCCTTGGTCTGTAATGAGTGTACTCAACCCATTCTATTCCTTAACTCTTGGTTATACCATTTCCTGTGAAACTCTAACAAAAAATAATGCACGTGTTTGGCTCTTGAACTTGTGATTTTACGCAATAAAAAGGATCAGCTCCTTTTCGGAAAAGGTAAGACAGCTTTGGTTATTTATTAATTCCAGAGTAAACTCTGTTTTAAAATGTTCATTCATGAAAATGCAGTTGAACTATTCGGTTCTGCTGCAATTTTGGTTTGTAACTACCTTTCATAGAACTTTGTTTTCAAATATGCTTTTTCAAAATGCAGAGCATACTGAACTCACCCAAAGTCCTGTCCCTGTGTATCCACCTGGCCTGGCCATCAGAGACAGTTCTCTGCAGACATGGGACAGAAAAGAGCTTCTCATCCTGACCCACATGGGTTTTGCAGTCAGCAGAGGGAGGATTTGGTGTTGAGTCAGTAGAATGGTAGGGTTGGATGCAGTGGTCCATACATGACCTGCATTTTAAGTCCATGGCTGACCACCAACCACAGCAGTTGCTGCACTACCAATGGCAAAAGCAAGAGCTTCTGCTGCTGGGGAGAAATGGGTCCATGTGAGATTCTGTTTATCCAATATGGACACTAGTACCTCTGTGCAAACGCTCATTACAAAACTACAAATCCTCTGTTGCAAATAGATTCTAAACTTCTCTTCTATGGCTTCAGTATCACTGACCATTTAAGATCACCTTCTCCAGGTTCGCAATCACAAAAATGTCTGCAGGGCAACTTACTGCTTTTGGCTCTGTCCTTGAACCTCTTGTTCAGCGTGTAAGCATTTATTTCAAGTTAGGTACACATACTGTTGCAATGGGCATTATTTAGAAATCAGCTTAAATGTGATCTGTTTTATAAAACATACCGTCACTGTCTCTCTGATGTACTGATGCGTCATCTTCAATGTAAGTGAATTCTCTGCATTTCTCCAGGGAAGCAATGGATGATGTGCTTGCATCTGACAATTTCTTCTCATTTTTGGTACCCTTTGATGAATTGTCTGTGATGCTGAATTCGGCGACAGAACTCATAACAATACCTTTCATAGGCTTTTCATCTGTATGTTTTTCATTTGTAAGCTGGTTATCTGGTGGGATTAGGAAAAAAGAAGAAAAAAAGACTTGTGTGTGATACTAAGACAGAGATCTGAAAGAATAACTTATGCAGAATTTCCAAGCCTACAATTGTTTACTTCCAAGGCCTAACCCTACTTACCTAATGATTTCAGTCTCTTTATGTGAGTAATGTTTATTCACAGTACAAGCATTTGTAAACTTGCATTCTAAGGTTTTCTCTTAAACTCAGTGGACTTAGAGGGTAAGTAATAATTCACTCCCAGTGGGTGGGATCAGGTTAGGAGAGAGAACAGAACTATTGCCTTAGTTGACGTCTGTTTCAAGTGTGATAGCCTAACTTCAATTTGTGATATGAAAGAAGGCAAAAAATTATCTTGTTATTTCTCAACGGTAGCTCTGTTTTCCTAAATTTACAGCCAACAGTGTAGGCTGCAGCAATGTAGGTGGTACCTGGACACAGATGTGCCAGCTCACCATGGCTCATAGTCCTGTAGCAAAGAAAGCCAGATGGTCTTTGTTTAACATCCAGATTCATTAGTTCATAACTTCATCCACGCTTGTGGCATTGGCCTGGAAGTCAGCTAGAAGATGAGATACTTCACATGCTGTCAGCATGCCAGAGAGGCGGCTCAAAAACCAGAGGGAGAGCTTAATTTTAAGCCCCAAGTAGGGAGAAGGTTAAGAAGAGTTCTGAGCTCAATTTATTCTTGAAGAGCTTCTCAGGCACAGATAAACATGGGTTGATATATAGTTTCACTTACTCTCTGAAGTGATCAAGAGGCCAAGAAACACAGTCATTCTCTCCATGGTTGGGATGATAAAACCTCATCAGTTCTTATCTACAGCTGATTAACTCCTGCACTTCACATCAAGCACAGTCTCACTTTTTATCTTACTTAAATCTTGTGATATGCTTGCTCTTGAGCTATATACAGAAAATCAATCTTTACAAACACCTCAGTTTTGCAAACACTGCTTTCTGAGAGGAACAGTAAGTCTGTGCTCTGCTACAAGGAACCAGTAGAACGATCCTACATATCTCTTGTTTTTCAGGTACCTTTGACTCCTGACACGTTAAGGAAAGGCCATGAAAAGGTTGACAATGAAACGCTGATGAGACTGCAGTTGTGTACCACAGTATCCTTGCAGCCAAGAGGAGAACGTGTATGGGATGGATGGATTATGAGGTAGGTGAAAAACCACAGGGACCATTGGGCTCGAAGCAGGGGGAAGCAAGGTCTAACTGGTATCTGGAGCAAGATACTAAGGGGTCCGGAGCATCTGATGTACGAGGAGAGGCTGAGGGAGCTAGGCTTGGTTGGCCTGGAGAAGAGAAGGCAAAGAACAGTGCTGGATACTGTCTTCCACTTCATAACAAGAGTAATGGAGAAGCCAGACCCCAATTCTTCCCGGCAGTGTACAAAGGTAAAAGGACAAGAGATTACCGTCACAAGCTGCAGCAAGGGCAACTGAGACTGCTTATGGGAATAAATTCTTCATCATGGGAGGTATAAAGCACTGGGGCAGCTCCTGATGAGGCTGGAGAAGTGTGGAGAGTCCAGTTGGGCACGGACCCCAACAACCTGCTCTTAGTGCAGTTAGCCCTGGTTTGAGGCAAAGGCTAAATGAGGTGACTTCTAGAAGTCACTTCCAAGCTAAATTTTCTGTGATTTCAGTGATTCTATTCACTTACAGAATGAGTGAGAAATTAATTTAAATTCTTACTCATAGTCAGGTCTTGTGCCATTTTAGGTCATCTTCATGTGGTGAAATACATAGAAGCAGAAAAGCTGGGTGGAGGTTAAGCAGAGTAAGACCTTGGGAGAGGATAAGAAGAAAAATGAAACTATCATTTTCATTTTAACTTTAAATCACTAGTTTAAAAATGTGTGTTGGCAGATGTTTGGGTTTGATTTTGAGTTTGTAATAAGGACTAACTCTACTATGAAGGAAATGTGGATTTTCCCTGTCCTGGAGAGTTTACAGGTTGGCTTGAAGCAGGGAGCAACCAGTGGGATAGAGAGAAGTGGAGGGAAGGAGACAGTGAGGTGGCAGTGGCACAGAGGAGTCTCAGAAACCTAAAACTGTCAGGTTTTGTGAATGTTACAATGAAGGAAAGCCATGGGCGAGAATGGAGAAGGGCAGGAGAGGCAGTGGCTCCTCCAGGTGGGAACCAGCAGTGCAAAGCACAGTGGTGCTTGCCTGCCGGTTGCACACTTGGTTGTAGGAAACAAACATCTCAGGCAAAGTGAGTCTGATTTTGCCCATCTTTGATAATTTATTTGTAGTTTTTCCCCAAGAGTAAGTAAATACGGTTTCCCCCTCCCCGGTGACTTCTTAGCGAACCTCTTGAGTCCCAAATGTGAAAATCCATGCATTTTGGATGTACTTACACGTACAGTAATCACTGTTTTCCAGTGTTTATAAATCAATGACAAACCATCATTTTTCCTACACTTCCATTCAGTAACACATTGTCCCCAGGAAAAGTTGTGCTAATTGAAGTAGCAGAGGTCTGGAGGAAGCAATGTCTTGCTTATGCATTGGATTTATTGGATAATAATTGATTTGTGCATCCAAAAGACACAGGTCCCACGTGTTATTCAGGTGCCAATCTCACAAATGGATCTTGTTTGTCGAGGCTGAGATCTGCACACAGGCTGAGTGGTTGAATACACACAGATCAGGGTGAAAGGCCTAGGCAGGAATGACAATTTCTGCCTTTCTACTTACATCCAGTTTAGACTTTTGAGCCAATTTTGTATCTTAAATTGCAATATATCTGTTGAGTTCCCCATTTCTGCAACAATACAATGGCCCACAGAGTGCATTTAAGCATTTGATGAACGAGACTGAAAGAAATCAGACGCAAGTAATCAGCAAATGCCAGACTAACATTTACTGTATCCACTGACTTCTACTATTCATGCTTTGAGTCAATTTTTATTCTTGAAGTGCTGTTGAAGAGAAATCAAAACCAGAAATAGAAAAGCATAGACATAACCTGAATTTTTCAATACAGCACCATCAAACAAAAGGGTAACAAAAGCTGTCATTCAAGGACTCTTCTGTTTGTTAAAGCATACTACATCTTTGAAAATACAGTACATTTTAGTGTCAGACTCTTAGTTTGAAAAGCTCCCTTTAAGTAATGTTATACTTGTCTTGTACGGCTAGATCAAGTCTTCATGCAATCACCGTAACAAGCAACTTGCTATGACAAGTGAGATCCTTGCTTCCAGAAAACAGTGCGATAGAGGCTAAAGCAGTGTACAATTATAGGTCTCCGTTTCATTTTTATGCAATTACCTTCAGTTCAGCTGTGAGTCCATCTACATTATGTCTTTTATCAATTTAATGTTTGCACAAAGTGTCTAAAGAAATAAAGATTATGCTAGACCAGCATAAAAAAAAAAAGGCAGTTAGCACTTTTTTTTCTTTTTTTCTTTTATAGTTTGTTGCTGCGTGGACTAGTAGTAGGGTGAGAGTTTGGAACAAGTAAATGGAGCCAAATGGGCTTTAAAAATATATTATGTACAAGTGATATTATTTATGATTATTGTTAAATAAGAATATGAAAAAAATTAAATTACAATTAGCAATGGGCAGAGGGTCAAACTTTGTTATTATCTTTTAAGAGCCTGTGTTAAGCTTCAGATGTCCACAAATGTCTGTGCTTTTAATGTGTAGATATCATCCACTGAAGTAAATTAAAAGGGAAAAACAAGTGTATCATGATGAAGAAAGCTCAGATTATTCAGTGTTAGACTGCGAGGCAGAAGGAGCTAGAGGTAAACCCCCACAATGTGCCATTTTTAAATAGTATCATGAAGTAGCAACTTTCTTCCTCATATGGGGAAGCTGAGGCTTTTCTTGGCTGCTGCAGTAGAAGACAGAAATCATTCACCTGTGTTTGCTTTAGAGATAGAGGTAGTCTCAATATTCACATGAAACTTCTGTTTTTTTGTAGGTTGGTTGATGCAGGCAGCTGACTACAGTGTCTAAATTCAAGAAAGCACAAAGTAAATCACTGACTTCTCACTGGTGCTGGCCCCAGATCCCTCTGGTCAATAGTGAGGAGCAGTGACACCAAGATTTACAGTATGTCCCCCAACATCTAATACTCTTCACTGGCTTGGGCACGAACCAGGGTCTGCAGCCCTGGAGAACAGGAGGCTGGAGTTTCCTAATACACTTTTGAAATTAGCTTTCATATAGTGGAATATAAAGGCTCTAAATCTGTTTTTGGAAAGTGCCAGGGGGGCTAAAAGATGCTCTGTTTTTCTGCTGAGCAGCAGATATGGGTAATGCTAAAAAGCTGTTAGGAGCAACTGGTCAGGGGTAGTTGCCGCTGAAAGAGAAGGAAGAGAATTGATCTATCACCCTATGTAGGACTCATACACATCTTACAAGCAAAGGACAAGGGAGCCTTTGGCTCTACTTGCTGGTGGCATTAGTTCCCAATCCATCCTGCCAGTGGCCCTTTACCTCACACCCCTGTGACAAGGAGTCCAAAAGGTTAATGGTGAACTACGTGGAAAACTCCAACAGTTTAGGATGTGTAACTTCTTAATTTCACCGTGAGGCATCTTTGTGTATCACTGGAGCAAAAGAACCAAAGGAACGCCTGGCTGATCTCCCTGCAGTTCTTTATTCCGTGCATCACTATGGCTACCTGTCTCTTTAATCTGTCACATGCTCGTCACTGAAAGAGCTATGTGCCATGTCCATTCAGTCCTGAGATGAAGCAGGCAAAGCTACATCAGACCTGATGGATGATAACTTGTAAGTATGAAGGCTTGAAGTGAACTCACTTGGTTTGAACAGACTTGCAGTAAAATGAAACCTAGCGCCCAGGTTTCAATGGTCACATTTTTAACAAAGAAAAAGTAAAAAGAAAAAAAAACACTTTTTTTTTCTCTTTTCTTCTCCAGTCTGAAGGACACAATTCCTCTGCCAGCATGAATGGGAAGGGGTGTCTGAGGTGTCTCTGCATTGTGTGACAGCAGCTTACCTGGATGGTCCTTGCTGCTCCCTATCACCACGGGGAGGTCTGGGAGAGGCAGGGAGCTGGTGCCAGCTGTCTTGGTGGAAGAACAAAACATCATTGCAGAAGGATGCTGTAAATACCTGTGGTGTGGCACATGTATCACCCCCAGCCACTTAGCGACAGTCATTGACTCCAGGAATTGTTGCTTTGGGGGCAAATAGAAGCAAGTGTGCTTCCTTGCAGGGGGAAGTTATCTGGGACTGTGCGCTGTTTCTGTTACCCTTTTCCTTATTTCTGGAGAGGAAGCCAGCAATAAATCAAACTGCTAATAGAGGAAGTTTCGTCTGGGAAGATGGTAAAAGAATCAATGACAAGAACAAAAGTTCCTGTTTTAGGTATGTAAGGAAAATTTGAAGTCTGGGAGGTCTGCAGTGAAATGTGGGGCATCATCCATGGCCGAACAACTCAGAAACCTTAGATAAGGTTCCCAAATCATCAACGAAGGAGGAGAAAAGAAATTGCAGCCTAAGATCCAACCTTTATGGCTTTGCAGTCTCAGTGGACAAGATGCCCAAGGTCTTTGTGGCTGCAAACCCAGGTCCTCACATGGGTCCTGAGCTCCTCCAACTCTGCTGTGCTTACCAAGTCGTCCACTCCACACGCAGGGCTTGGAGGCTTAAATTGTCATATTTTCTCTCTCCCAGGCTCAGGGAGACAAAGTAAGAAGGGGTGTGGGACTACTCCCTACAGTGAGTGCTACCCATGGAATAAACTCTATAGGAACTGTTCTCATCCACATAGGAGAGGCCAGAAGGAGAGCAGGAGTCACAGCCGACAAAAGCAAGCTGCTCTAGGCTAATATATCATGGATGTTTTCATAGTTTCGTGCCCATTACAGTTTGCTGAGCTCAGGCATAAGGATACAGGGGATTTAGAGACTGTTTATTTTTGTCGTAAGGAAACAGGAAATAGTACACAAGGCTATAAATATACATTGGGCTTCGTATGACATCATGAATTGTGCAAGTGCTTCTCTTCTGATTTATGATGATGGACTGGTAATTCACAGGAGCTTTGGGTTTACTTTTCTTTGCTGTTGCAGTAACAAAGGTAATGGTGCAATCCCGGGAGGGGGTATTCTATCAATAGTGAATTTTTGACCTCATTGCATACGTTTCAACTTCATGAATTAGTGACCCAGCTGACTGTAAAGCCTTCTATAGGCTTATTATAAATCTATCACAGGACTGGCAAAAAAAATTTTGGCCTAGATCCTAAACTCTGACAGGCATGTGTTGATGGACTGCATAGCAAGCACTTCCACTAATATTTCTCACTAATTATACCATATATTAAGAAAAATGAATGAAGCCAATGTTTGTATGCAGCTTTAACTGCTTTTGATATAAGAAAGCAACACAATCCCTAATAAATTTTCACCTTCAACATTTCTATTCATTATAATTTTTACCATGATGAATGAAGTTAGAACTGGAGAAGGAGGGGGGTTCATCTTGAAATCTGTTCAGTGAATGACTGAATTTACTTCCCTTCCCCAACTTGTGTTGAGGAAGGAGGGAACAGATGGACACAGGAAGAAGAGGGAGGCGAGTGCGGAACGAAGGAGATGGGTGAGGAACAGATGGAGTCGGGGGAAAGCAAAGAGGAGAGTCAGCAAGGATGGTAGGAAAGTTTTCCACTTGACCTTGAGCTGAAATGAAGATCTGCATACACCATGGGGCAGCTAGGTTTTGGGATGCACTCTTTTATTCTCTCTGTGGCACTTATGCCTCAAAGTCTCGTGGGCCATCCCAGCAGTCCAGTCCATCCCGTCCCAGGGGATCCTCAGAACTGGAACCTAGATATTCTTGAGGGGCAGCTACTGCAAAAGGGTGTCTGAACTCTGTTCAAGTCCCATATTGGCAATGGCAGAGGAGAAAGGTGTGCAAATACAGTACCCAAAATGGGTTGGGATGTGATAATTCTCCCAGGCATCCCAGCAAACCCAGAAACTGGAGCTTATGATTTTGAAGAGCTATCTTATGCCCTGCTTGCTAAGATCCAATGGCTAAAATACTCAAAGTGATTTATGATTTTACCTGCTTAAAGTAAGACATTTGAGATGGCCTGATTTTCAGAATATGCTGAGCATCTGCGCTTTGAGGTGTATTGAATTATATAGCCCAAATAACTAGTAAGTCCTGGAAAATCTTGATTATATTCTTAATTCTATTAAATTGCCTGTATACAGTCCATTGGTTCTGGCTTTGCTAGCTGAAGAATGGAAGAGGTGAAAGTTAAATATTGGCCATGTGTGTCATTCCCTTTGAAGAAAATGGGAGCCATGTGCACGCACCTAACAGCAAAGTTTGGCCCCAACTATGATTTCACAGCTGGGCCCTAACTTCAGGAATGCCAAAGCACTAAATGACTCAATTGGAGTAATCCGATCAATGCTGTATTTTCACTGTGGATTTAAATTGCATACGCAGCAAGAGCAGAGTTAGTTTTCTTCTCTCTCAAAAATCACTTTTCTCTGCAGATTTGATGGCATAAATACGAAGTTTTGCTCTCATCACGCAAATAAGTGAAATGGCAGAAAACGCATGTCAAATAAAATGCTCAACATTATGTCCTTTTTACTTTTTGGAGGCTGTTTAAGAAATGGCTTCATTAATTTTGACTGAATAAAAGGTTCCTTTAAAGGGTTTCAATAGGTGACGTGAAAAATGTTAATACGAATGATCAAGACAATGGAGGTTAAAACTGTTTTGAAAATATGTTTCTTTTATAGATCTCAGCTGTTGGAAGAGTTACAGAATAAATATACGGTAGTGCTGACATTCAGTGCTGTTTCATCTTAGCAAAAGAGTTTTTAATAAAGAAAATTCTTTTCAAGGAATGCTTTCTGCAGCCAGTCTTCAAAAAGAGGTTTTCCCCCCTCCTAGTTTAATAAAATTAAGGTAATTTATGTCATATTGATATGTCGATATGTTTTTCAATAAACTTTTTCACAGATTTTTTTTAAATTCTCTTCACTTTAAAAATTATAATTATATGTCTTCCTCCCACTTTGAAAATGGCACAAGGTGCTCATTTGCAGAGCTCTACTGTTCAAATCTTCACTGAGAATAGAAATGTCATGACTCAGTTAACAATGCTTTATTATTCACATTGATCTTTTTTTATAGTGTTCTTTATCTTAAAAACATTGTAAATCAGATATCTTCCTCCCACTCTTTTGTTCATTTGCAAATTTTTATTATTCTAGTTTAAAAAAGCAATGGAGTGTCAAGTGTCAGTGTATATTGTTTATGTTCTTTTTGCTTTAAAATTACTTTTAACTATAAAAAGTAAGATGTAGAGCAGGAAAAAAAAAAAAAGCAAAGCTGGATTTAAGGCTGCTTAAAAAAGAATTGAAGGGATCAGTGTGAATTCTACGTTGTTCACTTACACTTTGGAGTCGTTACGGACTTTGCAAGAAGGGGGACCAAACACTTTATGAAAAGGTTTTTATGTGTTAACGCAGAAGTCCCTATTGCATCAGACATCATCATCCGCATTAGACAGTGGACATAATTCATGCTCTCAACGAACACAATTCAGCAAAATTCACAACCGCTTTTGCAGCACGTTCCCTGGATGGTTTACAGGTGCCTGCCCAGAGACCTGCACTCTCCATCGCTCTGTGTCAGAGCTTGGCGCCAGATCCTCAGAAGCCCTCGGCTGATAAGCACCGAGATATATCACCAGATTTTCTCAGTAATTTCACAGCTTTGGTACCGAGTGTTAACTGCAGCAGAAACATAACCTCAGCTGGTCAACAGGCAATGAAGTCTCTGAAACCCATGGGCCAGGATGCAGGATACAGGTGTGCATCCCCAGGGAGAGCCGTGACAGACCCCCAGGGTTTGTTTCTAGATTGGATCTTCCAAAATCTCCTTCAGCCACTGTTTTCTTTCCTACCAAACTTTTTCTTTAGGTCTGTATTTATGTCCTGGCTATTCTGACTGTATTTCAAGGCCTACATGAAATAAATCCATTCAAGTAATTGGGGTTAGTCCAGAGAGCAGCAGGATCATGTGGTGCTTCACGTACTACTTGCCGATAGGTAATTTTTTCTTTTGCCTGTTCTGAATTAATTTACTTCATTTTATGATTAGGGCATCATGGCACCCTGTTGTTAGCCCAGCAGCTTTTGAAAAAGATCATCCTTTCTGAGAGTTTCTGAAAAGGAGTGTTTATTTCTGAATCTGAATTTAAGCCCCAGATTGGATTTTTGGATCTTGTAGGTGATGTGTGGCTCTACTGCATGAAATGTCCCTAAAAAGCTTTTGTAAAGAAAAGTCTTCTTTCCACATTATTTTGTTCCTTTCTTTCTTTCTGTTTCAAGGCTGCACTCTCTGACATTTTGCTAAAAGGGATAATTAAACATACTCAGAGCAAGTGAGTCTCAACCTGAACCCAAACTGAAAACACACAGACCTGTCCTTCCCCCTCCAAATGGAGGGCTAAGCATCTATTTGTTTTTATTGATGTCAGTAGGTCACCCCAGCTGATGGACCTCCATGGACACCCCACACTAGGTGCTGGGGGAGGTCCATAGCAGTGCTTGTGGGCAGCTGCTTGCTGTTATTACAGGGATAATTCGAAACTCTCAAATTCTCTCTATGTGAAGCTGGAGATTTTGATGCAGTATCTTATCTGAATTGATCATGTAATTTTTAAATTAAGGAAAACCCAAACATTATTATTATTATTGTCCTTGCCTCAACAACACTGCTCTATTAATTCAGTCTTTCTTCCTTGCTCTCACCCCATCGATGAGGTTTAGACTCTCTACCAACATAATCAAGTTTCAGAAACAAAATTCTAACTGGAATAGAGTAGCCAGAAGTGGACAGGGCCGTATTTAATATGCTAGCTCAGTAACCAAAGGTAGGTCTTACCTATGGACATGCTTGTGTAATTGCTCACTCTGTTTAGTTTGGGAAATTTATAGGTAATATAAATCAGAAAATACCAAGTTTATTACAAAGGAATTTTTTTTACATGTAAAACTCTGTGTCATTGAATTTAGAAAGCACATAAAATTCTCAGTTTTATTTTTGGTAAGCACTATCTATTGAAGAGTGAAAATATCAGAGGGATCTCTAGGCAGAATTTGTGAGCTTCCCAATGAAAAGGCAGCACAGTGTCTTCCTTTCATGTCCCAAGGTCTTCGGCAACTGTGCCACTTTTTGAATGACACTGAAGTTATGTGCCAAGATTTCAATCCCAAAGCAGGTATTACACATGGTTATGGTCACAAAGATATCCTTGCACAGCATTAATGCCAGAGGAGCTCTGAGGCTGTCAGCATTTTGATTTGGTGGGGGTGAAACACCATCAAAATCGTGTATATTCTCAAAATATATCCAAACAGTTTAAATGCTGTCAAGCAGAGCTGCAAATCACAGAAGATGCAATATGTCTCATAGATGGTCCTTAAATTGTTATGTCATAATATGACTACAAAAACCTCATGTCTTCTAGTAAGTTATAAAAGTTTCTCTTTGGTTTGGATCCAATCATGAGTGGCAGTCTGTGAGAGTCTTACCCTTCTAGAGGCTTTCCTAGCAAACACTTCCATTTTTTTTTCTCTCTCATCTGCATGTCATAGTAGAACACAACTGGGAGCTGGGCTTGTCCACTACAGCAAACATTATCAATCCTGTTACCATCTGAGCACCTCCTAGTTGTTGCTGAGCAGCTTTTGCTGGACCATGCTGGAAAAACCATTCATTTAGCTCCACAAAGGCTGGATCCAGTATCAGCAGATGTCAGTGAAGAGAATTTCAGGGAGCTCAACAGATCGGGATCCAAAACAACCTCAGTTATGTCAGCCTTCTCTGGGTTTCTATACTCTTTCCTCAGAAAGTTTCATAGCCAAAGCAGTTAGAAATATCTGAAGTAGAAGATGTATCATGCTATACATCTTTTCACAAAATATTTTTTTCCTGAGGGACACTGAAGATGCAGAAGATCTATTCTGGGGGCACACAGATGACACCCAGTGTTTCTTAATTATGTAGTAAGTACTTTTAGGACAGTGTAGTCTTGCCAGCTCTGGCAAAGGCAAACATGAGAACTGTTCTGCTCACAGTATTAAACACACTTCTCTCGCTGCGCAGTGAAAGGATGCGCTTAAACTCACAGTCTATCACTATTCCTGGATAGTGTAGGAGAGTCCAGGAACACTCAAGATGTCTTTTCCTGTGTATATTAACTTGTTCAGAACAAAACAGTGCTCTTAGAAAACACGAATCTTAAGGCAGAAGAAAGTTTCCTTCGTGACTGTGCTACAAAGGTTTCCAAACAGCTGCTTGCTCATTTGGGTGCATGAAATATTAGGTTCAGCCTGCCCACAAGCTCAAGCACATAATTTCTTCTCACCATGGCACTTTCACTGTGGTCATTTCCACCTGGCTTTGTAATGTTGGCAAGTGCAGTATTAGCACAATGTCTGCATTGTATGAGCTTTCAGAGGAGAGCTATGGAGTTCTTGTGACCCCGGTGAAATGCCAGCCTCTCGTTAGTGCTGGCTGTTTGTCCTGCTTTGCAAGGAACCACAAGGAGCCCAAAATCTGTAGGTCAGCACGCTCAAGGATCAAAGGGTTGGGTAGGAAACCTGCAGCACACTGAGCTCACCAAAGCCCCCAGAGCGGTACCCCTCGTCCATTCCCTCTGGGGCTGCCTGGGCACGGGGACGGGTGAGAACTGAATCCTCTCCTCAACACTTCCTCACATCAAAACTTTCACGGAAGCTTTTGCTCAAGCCTCAAGTGTACAGCCCCTTCCAAGGAAGGAGGTCACAGCCCATGCCCTGAGAGGAAAAGGTGGGTGTCAGTGAAATGAAAGAGGTGTCATTGTTTTAACATTGAGATTAGGCAAAATCTAACCCCCATTAATCCTTCAGAGAAGGGTCTCTGGTTTGTTCTATTTTCAACCTGTTCTGTATTCAAAGCAAGTACATTTTTTCTGTCACTATACCACTATTGTTAACAACTATAAATGTATTAAAAACACAGGGGCATTTTAGTATGTGTATTGTGCATAAGAAATATTGTTACATGACAAGCTCCAATTGGCAAGTGAAAAGAGGTTTTATTGAAGGAAATAGCAGTAGCAAACAGTGAACTATGCAGAATAATGGTAATTGTTCCTTTAACATTGGCAGCGCGCGTTCGCTTAATATGACTGCTCCTCTGTCTCTGCCTCATCCAGACCCAGAGGGCCTGTTAGACAAGCAGGCAGCTACCTCTCTCTGGGATCAAGCTGTCAGTGCAAACTTGCTTTCTTTCTCTTTCTCGGAGCTAAGCTATACCCCCAGAGCTCCTGAAGCTTTTCCTGAGTGAAAGCTTTAAAAAAGCTCCATTCTAAATTACATCACACGAGCTGTTCTCTTCAGACTGACAGAACAAAAGCTTGGGAGGCGGGGGGGGAGAAATGCCAAAAGTACCATCTGAATGACTTCTGAGTTGCACAAAATGATTTACCTCCTCATGCTTTATCAGAGCAGACTAACGTTGTCTTAACCTTGCCTACCAAACCCCCAGCAGTGTCCTCTAGCTAGCAGAGAAAGTTTGCATTGTGCATGCTTGCAATACTAATAAATACAGAGCAGCTGGGTGCAGGCTTTTTGCTTGCAACAGCAGTATCTTGGGTGCCCCATTAGAAAAGTCCTAATGGGGGCATAATTCTTGCTAAACATTTTTTTTAGATGACATGGTCTCTAAGACAGTCTGCTCATTGCTACGGGAAGAGCCCAGTCTGTGACTGCTGCACAGCCTGGTGTGCTTGCCCTTTAATCAGTGGCATCCCAATTAATGGTCGTAATGAGGACTGCTGAGGGTCACTCCCAAAACCTGAGAGGTCTCTCAGGCTGGTTCCAGCTGGGACTCTCTAATTAAAGGTCATCATCAGAAATGTTATCCACTTCTGCTGTGGCTGAGCAGGAAGAAGATATTGGCCGATCTCCCCAGTCCAAAGGTTTTCAGGTGGTACCAATTGGTTGGAGAACCTGCACTCAACAAAACACCCTCAGCTGGGAAGGGAGGGGGCCACAGGCCTTTCTCCCTCTTTAGCAGATAAATAAAGGTAAGAGGAAGAATGCAACTTCATGGCTGTCCTCTAGGTAAGGTCTAAAATCAGGGGTTCTTGTAAGGTGGCTAGGTGTTGGTATGAGGGTTGTCTGATGCTGAAGTAATCTACTGGGTTTTTGCAAATGGGAAGAAATAGGTTTTGTGTGACTCATAGGATGATCCTTTTAGGGATCTTACTCAGTTTTCTTAAGAAAATGGCTGTTTGGTTAAAAGCTTGTCCTCATACTCAAAAGCTTGTGGTCTTAGTTCACAACACTTCTATGCTTGTTCTGCTGTTTTGAGTAAACTTTAAAATGTTTAAAGCATTAATATAAGGAATTTTCTCATTTTGAAGATGACCTGAAGTCTGGAATTAGTGATGAATTACCGTTGAGGCAAAAAATCTTACGATGTTCCCTATGGGATTAGAATAATTGATCTTGCTTTCTTGCATGGAAGAGGCAACTTCAGTAGTCACAAAGATATAGAGCCATGCCCTAGGATGTAGTCTGAGGAGAAGGGACTGAGAAGGTGGGGGGGCTTACCTGAGTCTCCAAGGGGCTGTGGAATGGGACTCTCCAGTTCTGGAAGACAAGAATGGGAGACAAAGGCTTCACTAAGCAGGAAATATTCCTCAGCTGATGCTGCGGCTTTGTTATCCTGCACAGGAATCAGTGTTTTGCAAACTGTGCAAAACTATCTTTTTTTTTTTTTTTTTTTAATCAGGGGAATTAGAAAAGTCAAGGTACTGGGGTTGGAGACTTAGATCCCTGATGAACTTTACAAATATGGAAAAATAGACTTCAACAGAAGCTGGGTTGCACCTCTTTATCTTAGGGATCTGGTATCCTCTGGCTCTCACTGATATGGTTTTTTTTTATTTTATTTTTTTCCCCAGGGGATATGGCCAGTTTTCATATGGTCAACGCAACTTGTCTTATACAGAGGAGCAGAGCCTACCTGAGGATCCTGACTCACTGTCCCCAAGTTGCTGAGTGAGTAAAGTTTACATTCTTTGCTATGTCCTTTTGGTGACTGATGTTTGAGTTGTCTTCATGTTGCCTGATCAGTGAGATGGCTCTGCCTTGATCTGTAAGGGACCATTCTAATGCCTGATCAGTGAGATGGCTCTGCCTTGATCTGTAAGGGACCATTCTAATGCCTGATCAGTGAGATGGCTCTGCCTTGATCTGTAAGGGACCATTCTAATGCCTGATCAGTGAGATGGCTCTGCCTTGATCTGTAAGGGACCATTCTAATGCCCGTTAAAGCTGATGGAAATGCTAGGCTTCATGGTGTGCTATATCAGGTGTTGTTTCTGTTTCCTGTGCAAAATTGTGAAAATCCTAATTAGACAAAGTCTTTATTAAAATAATTGCAACCGAGGAAAACGTTGGTAATGAACCTGAATATGAATCTCATCACTGTGTGCTCCATCACAATCCTGGGCTTTCAGTTTCTGAAGCTAGCAATGTAAGTTATTCAGCACAACCACTGTAATACACACGGCCTGGTTTTCTGAACCATGGTTTTAGGGTATGGTCAGGGTTTGTGTTTAGCTCATCTTTATTTTTCTGATGCAATATGGCAATACTTCCTATGCTTTAGGTACACTGGGGCCTTGCGGTGCCTTTCACTGCCATGTTGACCAGTTATCTCAAAATTAATGACGATGGCAAAGCAGAACACTTCATGGTGTTTGTAATGTTAACTGTTTCTCATCTGCTTGGAGGGGAAGACATAGGTCTTATTGAAGTGACTGAATGCTTGAGTACTGTTGTGATCCCACTGGATGTGGGGTTTTGTGCCACACAGCAGTCGCTCAAAGAAATAATGTTCTACAGTTTCCTCAGTAAATCTGAGTTTGGATGTGAATTGTGAAAAAAGCCAGCCCACTGTATATCTAAAGTTGTGTTTGTGGTAGTGGCAACCTAAAGCTAGCTTGCTTATAAAATGAGGAGAAAAAAACATGATCTGGAAATAATTTTGAGAACAGTCAAGGTGTCGAGGTTCTATTTCCAGCCTCTTGATTCAAGCATAGCTGTCCCTTCAGGACAGCAGCGAAGCTCCCCGTGGCATGGGGATAGGTGTGCTTGTTGGCAAAGGCTTGTGAATCTCTGACATCAACACAAACAAGACCTGGAGTCCCTGGGGGACTGTGTGGCTGAGAAGAGATTAATTTGTTTGTGCCACTGCACAGACCACCTTTTCTCTACTCCTACCCAGTGATGATTCATATCCTGTCTCACTTGGCCTGGCACGCTGCTAGCTACATGCTTTGGGGACATGCAGAGTGGACCAAGGTCCAGAAAGTTTACTTAGCAACCTGTAGATAACTTTTCTTCCTTTTCTGCAAGTATGTGTAAACCAAGCTTTATTCTCTCTTTGACCTTCACTGAAAAGAGACCTGAAACATTTGTCTCTTTCTGTGTGTTTGTCTCAAACCATGAGTCTTCTGGGAAGTGTGATTTGTTTATGTCTTTCCATAACAAATGACAATGGTTAAGGTTGCATCTCTGCCAACCTCTTTCAGCGTGGTTTCAAGTAGTTGACTTAGAGGGATTATTTCATCTGCCACAGCATATGTGGCAGTTCTGAGGTAGTGTCTAGCTTGCACGGAACAAGACCATTGAATGTTGGCTTAAGGCAGGAAATTTAAGGTCCAATAGACAGTAGGATCACAAGAGCATGGAGTGATAGCTTGCAAGTGTGCTGCACATGAAGGAAAAAAGAAATTGCTTGTCTTTTCCTTTCTTGATGGTACCAGATATGGGGAAAGGCTAGCAACAGCAACTGCCCTTTGGAGGAGGTGACTGCTCACTGTTTGTCCTTCAGTGAGTGCTTGTGCTAACTTTTTCTTGTGTGCCTCAAATAATTCCCTACCAAACAGGGACATGTATAGTTCCTGATCATACGTGATTGTTTAGGGGCTGATGTCATGTCCATAGGTTAATATATGCTCTGTAAATGCAGTTGTCAATGTCTTGGGGTTCAGCTTCAGAGAGTCTTAAATTTTTCTGCAGCAAACTTCTACAGTTATTACAATTTATGGTCACTAGGTTGCTACAGCAGGAGGGTCAGAGTTTGGGAATGGAAGGTTTTTTTTTCCAGCCTGAAGGTTTCCTCCCCCTTCAAGTCTGTTTCCTACTCTTGCCAGTACCCTGCCTTCTGTTTAAAGGAATTAGTAATACCAAATAAAGCTAAAGATGTTTGTTATAACAACTAGGTTGTTTCCTTTTTAATCAGAGCACATGCTTATGCCAAGTTTGGCATGAAGAACCTGTGTATGTCTCTGCTTTAGGGCACAGTGAGTTAATAATTTGTTAGAAGACTAATGCATTACGTATCACTTTGCTTTTAGTTGTACAATTTACTGGGAGGTTGGTATGAGCATCAGTAATCTAATTTTTGCTTGGTTGGAGGTGATGGAAATTTCAAGAATGGGAAATAAAAGGCTATTTCCATGTGTGCTGAATTGAGGTTTGATAGCAGCAGTCGTCTTGTAGCTGAGTGGCCATCAAAACCTTTTTTGGAGTGGCAATAAATTAAAAAATCTTCAGGAAATATATCAGTTTTCAAGGAGTAAAGAAAGATGCAGCAATTATTGTGACACAGGTTTGCAGTCTGTTTCTGATTATCCTTTTGGCTGGAGAATTGGGGTTTCTAATTGTAAGGTTAAGGAATCCTTTTTATCTATCTCTTGTCTCCTAATCCTATGCTAGACAGTATTGTTTTCTGTGCCTTTTGTCTTCTGGGGAAGGAGACAATCTCTGCCTCATGCAAACATCTTGTTAAAGTCTGCTGAGGATTAGGGGGTGTGACAGTTTTCTTGCTGAGCCTTTTTATTGGGAATTTTTATGCCTGGTTTTCTGGGAGGTCTTTGAAATGTCTTTTATGTAGCAATCATTTCACTCTTTCTTTGTTGTCTCAAATGTTGAGGCTGTATTCTTCTCATCTGTTCCTGTTTATATTCCATACTAGCTGGTCATAATAGTTTAGCTTGAAACTATCATCATGCTGTGTGCTTCTGAATTGCAGGAGTGTTGCGAACTGCTCCAGGACAATGGCAAGTTTGAGCTTTATTTTAGGGCATCTGAAGCTTTAGCATGATCTTTGGTATAAAATACTGTTAAAGAGGTTTTAGATGAAAAATAATAATCCTGGAGTTGGATGTTTTAAGTGTTCACAGCTTGAAAATGCTCTGCTATAATGAGGTAGGTCCCTCTTAGGATGATGATCATCACACCAGCTGTAGTTGGTTTGGTAAGTGTTCTGTCTGGCCCAAACTCCCACAATCAATGGAAAAGACAAGCCTGTCCTGCTGGCAAGTCACCCCATCTGGGCAGAAGAGTTAAACCAGGAAAAAATCATTTTGGAAGACTTTTGTCCTGATTCCCACCCCACCCCCCTGCAGTTGTCTACAGAGAAAATGTAAGTAATTATCCAGACCAGAAACAGAAATTCTAAGTGACTAAAGTTAGATAATACATATTCTAGTCCTGACCAAAGAAATAAAAGAATTTAGCTTTTCACAAGAGATTTGGAAAACATTGATAATCTCACACTTCAGTTTCAGAGAACTATAGGGTTGGTCAATGTACTTAAATTCTGGTAAAATACAAAAATTTGTTTATTGGATTTTTTTTCAGATCAATGTTTCTATGCCTTAAGATGTATGGACTTCCCATGATTATTATTTTTTTTTTAAATGAGATGGTGAGCACACTATTGCTGTTTTTCCTCAGTGCTTATTTCTGACACTCTGTAAACTCAGGTACCAGCTGGGGAGATCCCAGGTTCAATGTCAAGCAAGGGTTTTGTTATCTCACTGATAATGAAGGTATCACGGGCAGCTTTGAGACATTCATATGGAAAAACAGGTTGCATCACCTTTCTCTGAGACAATTAAGGTGAAAATTGTGTTTTCATGAAGTCATTCCCAAAACTAACTAATGTGTGCAAGATATGGTTTTGACTTCTAATCTAAAAATCATATTTCAGTAAACAGTGTATCAAATCTTTACAGAGGAAAAAGCTACCTGCTTAGATGTTTATCTTTTGCTCCAATCAATACTTTCCTAAAAGCTGTTTTTTCTCTCCCTAGCAAAAATTTGCCCCATGTAAGACAACATTTCTGCCTGCCTTTGCTTGCAGCTTTTTTTTTTAGTGTCTAAAGCCACATATATTGTTCCATTTCACACTCAACCACAAAAGCCACTCTTCCAGATATGACCTCAGTTTATTTTATATTGCATGTCTTTTTTTCTTAAAGTATTTTATACATAGCATAATATGCAATGATACGGTACTGATGTTTATCAAAATTGTTTCACACTGTACTTATTTCTATTTCTGTCTTTTGGATCAAGTACAATACAGCTGCAGATTAATACCACCCTTTAAAATAGGTTTAATGTGTTTATTTTCTTAACACATTCACTCCATCCACTAACTTGTTATATGGATTATATTTAATGGGAATCTTGTGGGACTATCAAAGGGCATTTATTTTCTATTGAAATAACAATTAAGATAACACGCAAACTAATATAGTAATCAAATAAACCTGACAAATAACAAAAACTTTTTTAAAGCTGCAGAGGCATGCTAACAAATCTATTTGATCAATATATGGGATGTGAAAAAAGAGGAGACAAGATTGACTGATGAATAAAATGGAACTGACACAAATAGGCTGACAGCCAGTCGCAAGTCTCTTTAGGGCAAATGCAATTAACTTAGAATAATAGACTCAAATTTGATGGTTAGAAATGCATTTTTATTAACAATCACAGCCTGAATCATTATGCACTCTTATGAATAAAATTGTAGTTATCCTGCAAGTCTGTGTATACATGTATGCATGTACATACAAAAAAGCCTTGTTGAAGGAGAGCTTTATTTTTGTGACAGAATAGATATGAGATTTAAAGTATGAAGCATACACAAGCCTAAATCTAAATATTCATACCAGCAATATAAAAATCACATATGTGGTATGCTAGTATTAATGATAAAGGCAATAAGCATCGGTCCCAGGACTGTTTGTTCTTTTGGGATGTGAAATTGCAATCAGGGATTTACAGATTTCATTCTGAGGCAGAGAAGTCATTACTAGAAACATAAGCTCATTCTCTTTACTTTAATAGCTATTTTAAATTCTTCATTTAGAAAATACATTAACTATTTATTGTATAGGCAGTACACTTCTATTGGCATTCCATTTTCATGCCTTTTTATAATCCTTTTTAACAAATTATTTTATTAAAAGAAGATTAGAATTAGCAAAAGGATCCTACCAATTTTTGAAAATGCTACTCTTGAAGAAGGATATTTCCCATTATTAACAGGTATGCAGTATTAAAACTTTAAAGGGAGAGAAGATATTCAATTGCTAATGTGTCCTTTTTCTTTTGACCTTCATTGCAGAGGCTGATTGCTATTTGTAAATTACTTTCAAAATTACTAATCTCATTTAATTTCTGAATAAATACATAATCTTCTTTTTTCCCCCAAAATCCTTGGGATTTAGATATGAAAAGAGCTGTCTATCGGATATGTTATGGTGCAGACATCTTGTATTTGTGGGAAAAGATAAAATAGACTACTTAATGCAGAGAAACTCTACGTGGTGTTAACGAAGTATAACATGAATATGAAACCATGATACCTGCAATGTTTGATGCTTAAATATCTTGAGAAAAAAATGTAGTGGTAGGAAGTAAAACTGCACTGGAGTTTATTTAAGTCCAGTGTTCTCCAGCTCAGTGTCCTTGGTGGAACACTGGCTGGCCAGGGATAGGATAGCAGCAAATCATGATGCTCGGCAGTTGCCTATAGTGTGAAGAAGCTGGTGTGAAAGATCATTGTGGTTCTTCGAAAGCTTCTGGGGTTGCTGAGTTGGATCCCAGAAGCAACTACACTCAGTTTTTCTCCACTTTGAAGGTGTTTTTAAATCCCCGCCCTCTTTCTCAGAAGTGAGAGGTGAGCAGATGTACTGGGAAAGCAGACTGTCTAGTCCCTGGCAGGGGAGAGGCATATGGAAACCATAGAGAACTGGGACAGTGTGGCTGGGGAACAGATTTTTCTGGTAAACACCTGGTATATGGGGAATTTGTGGGCTGCCATTTTGGTTTTCTGCCTTGAATTAGCCCTAAAGTCATTGCCATGAGGGAAAAACTCAGGAAATCCAATGGTTGCTGGACATCTTCCATTTGATTTTTTTTTTTCTCTTCTCATAATCTATCCTAGATATTCACAGCAGCCCACTGCAACAGTTTCTGAGCTGGCTTCGTGAATAGCTAGTATTGCCTAAATCTTAGAGATAAAATGAATGGATCACATGTTGTTCTAGCACCACCAAACCTGGTGTGTTCCTAAAAAGGGAATAATCCTGTTGGGTCGGATATAGTTGCTTTACTTTGACACAGAAATTGTTGTGAAATGCTCAGATTTGAACTGCTAAAGATGTCTCACAGGACTGCATTTGGTGTAGAGGGAATTTGAGCAGTGAAATTTATGTTATTTCTTCAATTTCTCCTTACCATGTCTGTAGATGTGTCCCTGGAGACTGATGGAAGAAAAGTTACTTCTTGAATGTAATGCCAGAAAAAGAATATGGGCTTTTTCATTACTACAGTTACTTAATGTTTTAAATGAGAAACAGCTCTTAAAATCAAGGTTTTGTAGATAAACAGACCAGATATCTGCTGATCTAAGTGGGGAGGACTTCTTCATAGTCTATGCACAACTAGTGCAGGGGGCTGGGGACTCAGATGTTACATCTTGGTGGTTTTAGGCTTGTGAAATGCCAGTGAACTCCACACAATGTTTCCTGATGTATGGTGAAGTAAGAAAAAGGAGGCTCAGGCTCTGCATGATGACAGACTAATTCTCCACTGATGTAATTGTCCAACCAGGACAAGAATGACTCACTCCACCCATAAATATCTTGGGGCCTGCTTCTGATCACATATAAATCCATTCACACCAATCTCATCTCATTTGCTTGGATAGGCTTACTCCTGAGTTAGAATGATGCGTGTAAGAGAAAATCTAGGCCTTTAAAAGTCAAATCATAATTAGTTTCTTTTAATGACTGCTCTATTTTAAAAAAAAAAAGTCAGATCTTCCGAAAAATGCATTAGAAAGCAAAAGATGCCTTTAAATGCATGTGGTTTTTTTTTTTCTTAACCCAGCAGTAGTAGACTTGGTGATACATCATACTTACAATATGTTTCTATTGGCGTTTGGTTTCTGTTTCTTTATATTCCCTTTTCAGAAGTTATTTCATAGTCATAGAATGGTTAGAGTTGGAAAGGACTTAAAGATCATTGACTTCCAACCCCCCTGCCATGGGCAGGGACACCTCCCACCAGACCAGGTTGCTCCAAGCCCCATCCAGCCTGGCCTTGAACCCCTCCAGGGATGAGGCATCCACAACTTCTCTGGGCAACCTGTTCCAGTGCCTCACCACCCACACAGGAAAGAATTTCTTCCTAATATCTAGTCTAAATCTCCCCTCTTCCAATTTAAAACCATTACCCCTCGTCCTGTTACTACACTACCTGACAAAGTCCCACTTCATTGTAAGATCAGAACTAACAAAAAGTAATTACCAGGTTTTGAAAACACTCCTGAAAATGGTATTTGCCACTTTTGTTCCACTCTATCTAAAACCTGATCAAGTTTTGTAACTCTGATGTCATCATTTCATGCTCTCAAGATATTAAGATTTGATTCCCCATTCCCTGTTGGTTTATACTTTCTTCGGTTCTTATCTTTTACAAACATGGCTTGGCCAGGATGTTCTTGATGAAACAAAAATACTTTCGTTTTACTCTGTTCACCTCATCCTCGAGCAGGTGCCAGACAATCTGTGGTAGCTGTTCTGCTACCTGAGGAGTGTTCATATATAGAAGCACCAGGCCAGCCCCTGTTGTCACAATGTGGAAAGCCAAAAATAGATGACTTTAGAATATTTTTCTATGACTATTTTTGCAGCTATGTGAAGTCTTCAGATAAGCAGGTTTTAGTCTTATAGTGCTGGATTGAAGAATCTAGACAATATAATATAAAAATAGTCTCTATAATATGTTTGATTTAGCTAGAGATAGACATATTTGAATATTCCTCCTTCCCCTAGTGGTGGGGATTTGTGCCAATAACTGGTCCTCTGTCAATCATATGCTCCTATTAGCAAGACTGGAAAGCCACAAAGAGTAAATTGTTTACAAAAGCTGTGTTTGTATCTTTAATTGGACAGCACTGGTTTGCTGTGTGATTCAAGACTATCATGAAGGCTGAGTTGCACTAAACATCAAGTTGTGTTGGTGCCACTGGCGTGGGGGGAAGGTAGTGTATTTTAAAGCCAAGGAATGGCACCAGAAAGTATTACAGACAATGTGTCTGGAAGGGAACTCCTAGTTTGTTTACCCCAGCCTGATATTAAAATACCTTTAGGTTAATCCCGTAGACGTTTTCCCTCTCACTTCCCCTTAGACACCATCAAGTGGCAGTGCCTGAAAATCTTCCTGAGGCAGGGTTTTGCCTAATTGTCCTTGATTGGAAGATATTACCTACCATCCAAGCTACTTTTTTTTTTTCTTTTCCCCAAATAAGTATAAGGACAGGTGTCCTCTTGTGGAAGAGGAAAGAAATGTAATGGGATAAGTAGCTTTAAGGGGAGTAAATCAGTCAGCACTTCAGGTTCTTCAAAACTTGATATTTTTCTGGAGTCATTTGTTTTCTCCCTGATCTTGATGGTGCTTATTTATACTTTTCTTCACAGTAAAGGGTCAAACTTTATTCTCTCATGTGGGATTTTATTAAACCAAATTGCTCTTAAGGACACAGAGGCAATTTCCTTTTCAGTTGGGATCAAAATTTGCTAGGTTTTGATAGATATTTTATTTATAATAGGCAGTGTCAGTGATGACAGAATAAGGGATTGGTTCTGCTTTAGCTTTTATGGTAGCACTAATAAAAGTCTCTGGTTCCCAGAGACATCTAATAGGGCCTTGTACTGCAGTACAAAATTACGGTAAAGGCTCACCTGGTGGTTACTGTCCAGTAAATGTCCAGCATGTTTTAGTAGAGTATTAGTAGAAAGTTAACCGTAGTGACTGGTGATTTCTGCTGTGGCCAGAAATCTGTCAAATGGTGCAGATACTGTTGAAATGTTCCTGTCCATGAAAATTTGGGTTCTATGTAGGTAGCTGAATCAGGACAACTTTACAGGTGATAAGCTGTGGTGTGGACATGGATTTTATTTTTTTTTTTTTAAGAACAGAAAGGCTATCTTGGAATAGCCATGTACAAAACTTGGTTCTTTTGAGTGTGAAATGGGTGGTAAAAAACTTTTTTTTTTTCCCCTCCATTTTTAAATAGCCTTTATCCTTTCTTAAATATCTTTGTTTCCTTTTTCCTCTATAATCAGAGGTGACTACGCTGATATGCTACACTCAGCTAGAAAGTGCATCTTTCTAATTCTTTTAGGTTCAGTTTTAATTCTTCTTAGAAGAACACCTACGTCATTTCAATGAAACTTGTAATATTCTTCCGAGAGAAGGTGAATTGATGAGGGTTACCATTATGCATGTCTTCAAACAATCTCTCCCAAAATATTAAGGAAGGAAAACCATAAAATTGCCCTGAAATGGCAAAACCCCACCTATATAATGTGTTGCTTGCTTGTGAAACTAAACAGAAGAACTGTAACTACCTTGGAATTCAAAGCAGTCTATAAAGTTTTGTGATTTTGGGGAACAGGCTAGTCCAGTACAATTATACTCTCTGACTGGAGTTCACAAAGCCATCCTCAGAAATTTTTTCCTTCAAAGGGACTTGTTCTTGACTGCGTTAGTGAATGCAGTCAAACCCCACTGTGTGTTACCGGAGCCCCTGTCTGCAAAGCTAGATGCTGCTCCCTGAAAGCCAAAGGGAGTTTTGCCATCGACTTTGAAAGTAGGAACAAGCCTTTATTTGCAACTTAAAGCAAGTAGGTTAGAATTATGAAGAATGATTATTTAAAATAGCAATGACGTAATACCAGTGTCAATTCCATTATTTTAACAGATGTAAATTTGTTCTGCTCTTGAACTCTGGTGAATTTTAATGGCAATATTAAAGAGATACTATTAAGACTACTTAAAAGAACTATTTGTAAAAAGTGTCTCCAGTTGGGGGGGGAAGCTTAAATTGCTTTTTTATTCAGTCTGCACAATTATTTATTTGAATGGGTTTGTATATTACAAATTAATATGTATTAGAAGCTGAAAAAATGACGTAATAATTCCAGTAGTCATTGGATATGGGAGAGCTTGTGCTGTTTAGACAAAGCAAATAGACTTCTTATTCAACCATAGTCTAGGTAAGACTTCACCATAGGGCAAATAAGGATTTTATGATGTACATTATGGACAACGTAGTACATTATGGACAACGTAGATGAAGAAAGTAGTTGGAAATCATCTGTCTAGATAACTTTAGGGTAAATTTACATACATTCCAAGGCAACTTCTATGTCAATAACTCATGTTTGTACGTAGCTGATGATGACTGCTGTCACTTTCCTGGCAGTCAAAGGGAATTAAGGATTTTGAGGTACTCTGCAGGATCCAGTTAGAATTTTGCACACAACCTGCATTCCAGTGGGACAGTGATGGGAGAAGCAGGTCAGTGTGGCCAGTCCTGGAAAGAGACCTCTTAAAACTTATGTACAAGGCTGCTAATGTCTGCTGTCTCAAAAGTGTTGTATTTTCTGGAGGGAAAGCTTAGTTGTTTTAAAACTAATTCTAGGGCCACAATCCAGAGCTCGTAAAATCAAATGGAAGACTTTGAGCAGGCTGGTATTGCACAAGCTAGGCTATCACAGGCCAAGAAAGAAGGTGCTGCCACTTGGCTTTTTGGAAGAGAACTGGAAGAATAATAAAAAATACCAGAACATGTGACTGAGAATCAGGATAAGTCAGATTCTAATAACTTAGTACTGGCATTTTTGTTAACTACCTTTCTGTCATTAAAAGCAATAGCAGTCCTTTGTGAACTTTACTCTGTATACAGTTACTAATTTTGGGTAATACATTTTATTCTGTTTATCTCTTGGACACATGCAGAGCTCTTCGTTAAGAAGTACTGGGCACTGGCAATGACAGTCAAGGGTCTCAGCTACACAGAGAGCTGGATATTTTGAATATCTATGTACTACATATACTTAATTTAGTATTGGGTATAAAATTTACTTTGTTACTGCCTTAGTCTGTAGGATACCTCAGTTTCTTCAGATAAGTGGCAGCACAGAGGAAGGTGAAACAAGCCTGCAAAGTTGGGATCTGAAGTGTTCTGAAGTTTAAGAAGGCTCTGGATTGAGTTTTCACTTGGCCCACTATAGAGTATGTTTCTGTCTCAATATCCAAATCCAGGGATAATAATTAATGTCATACTCCTAAGTAGTTGTTTCATCTCTACTCTCATTAATCACTTTCATGGAACAAAGCTGTTTAGTAGTAAATGACTAAAAAAGAAGGTAAAAAAAAAAAAATGACAATTTTTTTACCTGACTAGAAAAAAAGTGTCCAAGCAGAGCTGGACATTGTGAATCGTCTGACCTAGTGATTGTTTCCTCTAAGTATTTATGAGCACTGTCTAAGAACGCATTCTTGGAAGTATTCAGTTTTGATCCAAGAAGATATGTCTCTTTCCATTAGTTTTTATTTCCTCTTCTTGCTACAGACAAACCAGAATATTACAAAGGGCAAATCCATGAAACTTTCTCTAACTTTCCCTCAGGGGAGAAAGCAGGCTTTTTCATCTTAAAATGACAGTCTTTCAGTTGTGCAAAAAATGTCTTTTATTTCTGTAAAAGCCACTGCATTGAAAAATCTGAACTGACCTACTGTGGCAGGAGAGAAGGTGTATTTGACTGCAGCGTGCTTGTGTAAACGCACCCACAGCTAGATTTAGACATTGCTGTGTATAAATACAGTCTCCATGGGCAGAGAGCTTTTTTGCCTTCAATGGAAGCACACTAACATGGCTTTTTTTGTGTGTGTGGTTATCTCTGGATACAGCAAGATTTACTAGATTATGTAAAAAAAAACCATAGTGATGAGCTGCTCCAAGTGCATCAGTAGCACCTTGGCCACCAGGTCACCCTAGTTTTGACACAACTGACCCCAAATGGGAGTGCTCAATGCAGCTGGTTTGTAGCATAGTGGACCAAAGCAACTAGAGCTCAGCATAAACTTTAAAGCAGAGCCAAATACAGCCTAACAAGCAAGCCTGGAAGAGATCTCCTGTCAGAATCTGAACCCGATTCTGCCAGTCTACTTGTAACTAACTGGTACAGTCTACATGGTGCTCCTGAGATTAATAAATATATAATCCCATATCCCACAGTCCATTACCACAGTGTTTGAAACATTTCCCATTAACAGAACACAGTACATGCAGGTAAAAATATTAATGTGCCTCATTGGAGAGGGGGGAAAAAATAAATGGAAAAAATGTATTATATTAAAGCCAGGGTTTGGGCTCTTGTGCAAAGGTTGTGAGGGAGGAAATGTATTTCTCTGAGTGGTCCCTCAAGTGGAAGAAAGGCTATGGTTTCTTGGCTATACTACCAATTAGAAAAAGGGCAATGCTATACCCAAGATGTGGCCTCTTATCTAGGCCAAAGCATTCTTCATCTTCCTCTTCTGTCGGGAGCAGACTCAGCAACATACCTATGTGCAAGCTAACATCAAGTATATGAATAATTCTAGTGGCTTTGCTCTTGAGATCTTGGTCAAAAGCATCATATCCTGTGTTTGGGTTTTGTCAGCGTTGTTTCAGGTTGCACAGCAACCCATAGAATCTTATGCTCTGATTTTCTTCAGCAGTAATGAGGAACTTGTGCATGACAGAGATGAAGGTGGGGTTAAATTATGGGTGGATTGAACCCTTGGGAAAAATAATATAGGAAAACTGTATGTGATGAATACATGCATTGCAGACCCATTACACAAAAAGCAAACAAGCCAAACCACTTGAATCTTTGTGCAATAAAATCTTACTATTTCATAGCAATGCTTGGGACTGAAACCAGTACTGCAAAATACTGTTGGTGGAACACTGGCATTATTAATTTCTGTGAGCATCTTGGTCAGTCTCTAGGTCTCAATTGTTGGCCCTCTGCTGAACCAGCTTATGCCTGATTCAGAAAAGCAGATGTTCAGTTTGTCTACCGAGACTGGAAGGGACCTTGGCAGTTGCTAGATGCTCTCCTTGAAAGAGGAGAGTCAAATGGACCAAGGTCCCCCTATTCTTCTGCGTAGAATACTTTTTCACTCCTTGGGTTGAAATAATCAAACTCACAATTCATTGGGAGGATTTTTTTAAGGAAGCAACTCTATTTGTAATAGATTTGTAGAATTGTATACGCAATTTATCCAGTAAATGTAAGCATATAGAGGATTCTAACTGGTTTCTTACCAGGCTTTAGGCTACATTTGGCAAAATCTAGTGTGTCAGTTTCTACCTTGCTGTAAATGTAGTGTTTCTGGAAAGTTCTTTAATATATGGGGGGGGGTGGAGGGGGTGGTAGAAATAGCCAAAGAAATTAGAAGCTTGGAATTGGGAGGTCTGTTGGTTTTCTGCTCTCAGAAACTGCCTGCAAAATACATGTGGCCCTTAAAGGGCTGCGTTGGGGGCAGAATTCCCCTGGCAGTGCAGCACCACATGTTCCTGCTTGCCCATGCACTCCGTGCAGCTGCACAACGTATCACATAACGCCATCAACTGCGAGCATGCTGGCTTGCCATTCCAGTGGGGCCCCAAAAACTGTAAATAGCAATAGGCAGGAAAACTCCCTGAGACATAGCACTCACTTGAGGCATGAATGCTTGAGCCAGCTGCCCAAGGCTCATACTCAAGTCATGAGACTTGACTGGTGGCCAGTCCTGGTTCGAGGCACTTAGTTTGCCTCAAGCTCTTGCCATGGTTGTGTTCCCTGGTCTTGAGGACTAAGGCAGGATGTCTGCCAGCTTGTCTCCCAGCCTTCTTGGGGACTAGGGAAGCAGTGTGGCCTGCAGACCAAAGGCCACCCTCCTTGTAGGGTGCTGAGAATAAATGGGACTCCCAAATCCTCTTGCTGACATTACACTGAAGAATCTCTTGATGGGAAGAAGGGGGTGCACAGTGTGTGTTAGTCCAGTCAATGTTTTAGCAGTCCAAATTCTTTAACTGAGAAAAGCCTTGATTATATAGCCAGAACTGTTGCACAATCCATACCCAACCTTGCCAGTACCCTGCCTTCTTTACATGGTATTATCCTCATCCTATCTGTGGACTCATCCTACTGGCAGATGATGTCCCATCCCACATGACCTCCTGGAGCTCCTGCTGTGTTTCCACCTTGTCTGTCTTCCCACCTTGTCTGTCTTCCCCTGTCCCCAGGCAGCCCAGCTAATGCCTACTCACAGGGATCCAGAGTAGATGAGGGCACTTCTATAGAGCCAGGAGGGCTACCCAGCTGAGGCTGTGTGACCTTGAGTAACTGTCCTGGTTTCCAGCAGGGACGGGGTTGATTCTCCCCTGTCTCTCCCCGGCACAACTATTCCACCCCATGTGTGCCAGGCCCAGGGGCAGCAGGGAGCTAGCCGGGGAGGGGCCACGTCCAGGAGTGGGCATGGTGACGTCATGGCATAGGCGTATATATGGCTGGGCGGCGCTGGGGTGCAGCTCAGCAGCGTTGGTGGCGGTCGGGTCGGGGGCAGTGCCCGGTGCGGTCGGGATTGTACTCATGTCTGTCTCCTCCATCTGTGTTACTGTTTCCCTGCTATACCTGTTGCTCTGGTAAACAGTTTTTATCTCAACCCACTAGTCTGCCTTTTCTTTCTCATCCTCCCCCCCTGCCGCTGGGGGGCAGAGCCAAGGGACTGCCACTTGGCACTTTTGTTGCCACTGAGGCTAAACCGTGACAGGCCTACGCCGTGACGTCACCACGCCCACTCCCGTCTGTGGCCCCTCCCCTCCCTGGCTGGCTCCCTGCTGCCCCTGGGCCTGGCACACATAGGGTGGAATAGCTGTGCCGGAGAGAGACAGGGGAGAATCAACCCCATCCCTGCTGGAAACCAGGACAGTAACTCACTTGTAAGGCCTACCAGGTCAGCAGGAGAGCACGAAGAAGCGATGTTGAATACTGTGTTGTGACAGTACAGTAGTGAAAATCAAGGTTTTTTTTCTCCTGTCTTTTTGTCTCCGTCTTTTCTCAAACACTTCAGGAAGCTAGGTGTGAATCCCTACAGTGTTGCCAGTAATAGTTGTCTTAGGCAGCCAGTAGCATCCCAGATCTTCATCCTGAACCGTTGCTGGTGACTAGACATTGAGCAGAGTCGATCAAAGACTAGAAACAGCAAATGGTAGTGACTCAAACTGTGCAGTTTTTAAGAGGACTTTCCCTAGTATTGTTGGGCAGCAGCAAGGAATACTACAAAGAGGAAACCCAATATATCCAGCATTTTCCCTGCATACAATAGAGAGCACAGTTCTCTCTCTGGACACCCCTGTTTGCATCCAAGTGGGCAGGAGGTGGGTGGAGTGCAGCTGAGGGCTGTCAGAGCCTTGGCTCTTTTCCCCTGAGCTTCTTGCAAGAGTAACTGGCCAGGTATGAGACAGGAGATAAATTAATTTACACCTCCCCAGTGCTATGGGAACATACCTTCTGTTGTGAAGCAAGAAGAGGAGGAGCGGTGCTGTGCTTGTTGGGGCTTCTGGCAGGCAGGATGGGAGCCAAGGGAAGGTTAAGTTAGATGCTGGCCCAAAAGGCACTACCTAGACATGTGCATCATTTGTTTTCCCAAAGCTGATGAGAATATATAATTATAGTTCAATCATTCACTGTTCAGTTATGTGACAAGTTCTTGTTTTATGAAAAAGTATGTTCACAGACTTAAAAAACCAAAACACCACAACTTGGGAAAACTATGACATTTTACATATAAAACTGTTTTATTTTGTGTGAAATTTAACTGAAATGATCTTAATGACTTATGTAAAGTGAAATATTGGGTTTTCCTTTTTCTTTCTCTTTTAGCCCTGGTCTCACACAGGCATATTAATGATTATTTGTCAAAATCACACTGTTTGCTTACAAGGTACGAAGGCTTTTTAGACACTATAATGACAGCTTTTGATTCACTTGATAATATTTAGAATAAGCCATAAAAGCCAATCTCTGAACGAACAGACCGCTTTTATTGGCTTTTAGTGCTATTACTGCTATCATAAGTGGTAAATTGGCCTAATACAAGTAATACTGCTGTGTCATACTGTAAAAACTGCTGCTTGGTTTTATATTTTATTTATTTCTGATGAAAAAAATTAAGGTATGGAGACTGTCCTATGCTTCTACCACTGTTGGTGATTCCCTTTGAGTGACAGCTGAGGAAGCTTCTGTTGTTGAGACCTTCTTTGCTTAGTAATTACCATCTCTGATGGGCTAGGGCTGATCGTAAAGTTAGGGCCCAAGAGTATGAGTTGAGTGACTATGTCCCTGAAGCTCATCGGTTATTTATTTAAACAATAAATTAGCTAGGAAAAAAAGAAATCATTGTTTAGCTGGAAGCTAAAATACTTCAAATACTTTACTAGATTTCTTCATATGACTTATTTTATAACAATAACATTTAAAATAAATAATAAACATTTAAAATAGCTAAAGATGACAATACATTTAGTCACAAATTCATCTAACCAGAGTGACTACCTGGTGCCACAATTGTGTTTTTCCTATGTTGCTTTTGACTTTCTTCTCCTGCCTCTTACCCTGTCTTCTATTGTTTTGCCCACTCCTTGAATATAAGCATGGATTTCAGAGATTTAAAATCCCAGTAACATACAACTTTCCATTTAACCAGAAAAAAAAAGTGTATAGAATTTTTTTTTTTTGCAATATTTCTATATGAGGAGAATTGTTTAGAAGGAACAAAATGAAGAGGCTTACATTTAATTCTGCATTTCCATTCTTTTATCTTCCCCTTTGCCCGCATACTATCAAACTGGGCTCTCTTCAGTCAGGAATATTGATTTATCAGCTGTGATGTAAGTTTAGGAGCAGCAGCCAATCTTAAAACCACTGAATTTAACCTTGGTCTGAGTCAAATTGAGAATTATTATATGTATAATAGTGTGGATTGTCCAGCATGCTATGCTTCTGTTAAATAACAAGAGAAAAAGCTGTGTTTTAGTTTAGTGTTGACTACTTCGATATTCAATGAGTGCACAAACCAAAGGCAGGGCAGCTCATGTGTTGGAAACCTGAAAGAACGGCATCTGTTAGAAGTGTTTTACACGAAGTGGTCCTACAAAATTGTAATTACCAGAGGACGCTCTCTGTTTTTTTTCTAAGACTCCTCTCAACTTAGAAATAAGGTCTATGTGGTAAGAGTGAGTGTCACACAGAGAACCAGCATAAAGTATGAGTTAACAGGGTGAAGCTAACCTCAAAGACCCTTTTTCTGACTGTCAACACAGAAGTTAGAAAACCTAGAAAGCCTAGAGGTAGGAAATACCAGTCAGAATTTAGCTTTAGTGATAGATAATAAGAACATGAGGTTGGAGCTGTTTTGTCTGAGAACCAACAGTGAGGCAACAAAGATGACAAATTATTCTTGTTTGGAGGGAGAAAAAAAAGGTATAATGTGTCTTAAATTTAGCTGAAACTTGGATAATTCGAAGTCAGACATAACTTCATTATGGTATGTGGCCATTAAAAAATTAGTCTAATGACAGAGAAAAGACTGAGTAATAATCACTAATTTTACTGAATGCATGCTTGAAATAATTATTTACTTTTAATATGCTGAAGGAACAGGAAAAGTAATATTCCAACTTTTATTTTGGCATCCAAATATTTATGGATACGTGACAGCATTTTGGCACATGTGTTAGTTGCTATGGGTATGTAAAAAAACACCCAATTTAGTGTTAAAAGGGTTTAAGCCCTTTTAAAGACAATTATTTTAATGAAGATCACACAACAGAAAGCTCTTATCTGTAGATCTGAGGTCTGATGGGCTTACTTCAGTAGGAAGGTATTGATTTGACCTGTTTTTTACTCTGAAGAACTCAAGTGACCTTATTTACCCAAAATCTACACCTCTCCCTTTAAATGGAAGGTGCAGTGGTATAGTAAATTAGTGTTCCTCCCTGCATCTTTGCTGTTACAACAGCATTTTTTTTCTTTTGAATCTGCATGTAGGCATACTTCAGCCAGAGGAACATAATTTGTCAGTAACCAGTTCTTGTGAGTCTCAACATTATCATGGCAATGTTTGTGTTTTTCTGTTAAGCACGACAGTGAGCTGTGCTTTTACCTCTCTATCTCTGGAGCCTACTGACAAATTCAGGAAGAAGTTTTTCTTCCTGCACATTTCTGTACTGTGTATATTCATTTATACATGAGAGAAGAAAACATTATCATGTTTAACTGCTGCAATCATAAGCACATTAAGTAGACAGATAATAAACAATCCATCTGAATTTATGATTAGGTTAATTGTGTTTTTCTAACTTGTTTATTCAGATTAAAGACTGAAATTAGAATGAGACTATATAATCAGGAGACCCTAAAAGACCGTTTGACTCCTTTAAAATCAGAAATAACTTAGTTTAGGGGGATAGCAAAGATCTCTACGCCACTTAAATGTGTCTTAGATGGGAAAAAGGCCTTGTGTAATTCTCCTCAAAGAAATGAGTCTCATTTGTAGTAAGAACTATAAAGAAACAGCTGGCACTGAGGGTTTCAGTACCTAATTTTTGCATATGCCCCTCTGCCCAGCATTCACCAGAGTCCCAGATTCAACCTTTGATATAGCACATGCAGAGCATCAGCAATAAACTCATAGGAGAGGTGAGGAATCAAGAGGAATTGAAGTAGGAAAACCACTGTACCACTGTAGGGAACGGGGAGAAGGACCACCCCAGTTGTACTAATGGCTGCTCCACCTGCATTGGGCACCTCTGCCAGCCACTGCTGCTGAGGCAGGTCTGGAAGAGATGCTCTAGTCCCTTTCTTCTCACCAGTGTCAGTGAGATCCCTGCTGGTGAGGGCAGCTGGTGGATCGGGCATGGCCCAGGCTCAAATCCCTCTCTTCAGTGTGTAGAGAGTGCCTGTCAAAGCTTTTCCACATTTTCCTGGATGGCTGAGTATTCTCTCTAGTAGGGACTAGAGCTAATCTCCTTCCCTTCATGAGGATGTCCTACCTGCTGGGCTACAGTGTCCTTTCCTCTCTTAAAGCAATGAGCTTTAAGTAGTTCATCCAGACGTAGACACTTAGGAATCTCCAAACCACAATATAGTGTAGCGTATCCGATAGCTGAGGACCAGAGTTTTCTTTTGGAGGTGTGAATTTGACTCCTCTTGTAAGACCAGGGCTGAGAGCACATGGTTGTAAGTCCCAGAATTACTCCTTAATCACTAAGCTGTTCTGATCATGGATTTATGGCCGGTATTTTATTATTGGGAGTTTAGAACAGTCACTCTTAATGTCTTTCCATTTGGATTTAGCTCTAAATACTTATTTAAAAAATAGATGGAAAAATAATTCCTTCGAACCTCAGTGAACAATGAATATTTAAACTAGTTCCACTTCTGCTCTTTCTCTAAACTTTTCTTGTAATATCTTTCCCAAGCAATAGGTAACCAGCATCCCCAGGATTTAGCCCATCTACTGCATTTGTCTTCACTTACATTTTTACAGTCAAGATCCATCATAAGAGTGTGGTTTTAAACTTAATCCTACTACCCAGAGAAGTGCCACTGTTTCTACTGTCTAGTCATTCCACTTTTGTGACAGTATTCAAAGTCTTACATCTCCAAGGACCCTCCAGTTCAGAGATCAAGGACCATTCAGTTTATAAAACTATAATTAGGAGTGGTGAGCTGGGACCACTGCAGATTTCATATACTCCCTCTCCATTGGAGGAGAGTCTTTAAATCTGCTGTTTTACAACTTAAAGGAAGGGGTAGTCTTGATTAATTCATTTGGTCATAGTCCTGAAGCTGACAAGGCATCTTGCAGGAATTTAAGCCCCCTGGGATCCTTGTCATCAGTTTTTAAACGTGCTTTTTTTGTGTGTGGTGTTCTTATCTGGAAACAGTCTGCTTGGATTACAGCATTCATCTTATAAGCATTTGGCATTTTCTGTTACATGAAACTGAGAAGTATTTATTTGCTATTGGTCTTCTATAAAGCTTTTCAGTCCAATGACTTAACTCAGGCTGGAAGAAGGGAGTGAACAATGCTACTGGACCCAGGTAGGAAAATTCAGGAAACGAGTGTTCAAGCATGTATGTAAAATTGCATTCACTGAGTTCTTAGAAATTCTAAAAATGTCATTTAGTTCCCTAAATGCAGGAATGTATGTCAGATCAGAACATTCTGCTGAGAATAATCTCCCTGAAACCAAAGTACAAGCCTTGTAATGGTTACTCCAGATCCTGCAAACCAGGTAAAAAGCTGGAAGGTTGTGAAAGAACTGGGAAATTCCCCAAGTGTCTCCAGGACAACTCTTCTTCTACAAAACCAGTCTTGTGATGTTATATCCTCCCCAGTTCATTACTTCTTGTAAAAGTCTCTTAAAGCCCCTGGGTAACCAGCGAGAGGGATGTGCTGGAGAAAAGTGCTACAATAAAGGAAGGGTTTGCTATCATGCCCAGGCTGTGGGATGTTTTGGTGTGGCGCGGATAGGAATAGCGTACTGCTGTATTGGATTTCTGGGATGTGCCACTAAGAACTGTGGCACAATCTCACCCAATGGGATTACTTCTGGAATAGAATATTATTTGAGTAATGTGAATAATGTCGCTACAGCCAGGTCTATGATATGAGTAAATCTCCCTTTTCATATGAACTATAGTCCTTGGAGGGATGAAATATAATCCTGAACGGAGGCTCTATTTACCACTTAAGCCCTATTTTATGGTTTAAGTGCTGACCTTGTACTGACCCTCAGTACAGGGCTGAATTTCACCCTACAGCGAAAATCTGCTGGCTAGAGCAGCCGATTAAAGAAATTGGGGCTAGACTTTTTACTATTTGCAAGACAATGAAAACAGGCTTATTTTAGACAAAAATGTTTCTGATTTATGAGAATTTTAGTGCAGAAAGGGGCTATTTTGGAGAAAGTCTTGAGATTAGCGTTTCAGTTATATTTTTGGCAGTAGAGCAAGGAAGCCATTTCATTAACTTTTCACTGGAAGTTATATATGGAGGGCATTTGTGTACACAGCTGGGCAGCATAAAACAGGAGGGCTTTGTGTGAAAATATCCCAAAATGAAATTTCATTTCTGTCCAACTTGGATGTGCGTTCCTGGGCTGCCGTGGCCAGTTTTGGATGAAACCGTTGGAGGGCAGTATTAGGCCCTCGCACATTTCCCCCTGCATTTGGAATGGATGCAGAAATAGTGAACAGAGCACTGCTGGCCCCTATGCAAAATCAGTGTCACCTTTTACAGCTTTATGTCAGTCAGATAAGTTCCTGCTTGCTCCCACATATCCATATGGCTGTAATCATCGAGTGATACCAAGAGATTAAATGTTTGTAAGGAACTCCAAAAGCCACATGCTGAGGCTGGTGTGAATTTAGCTCTGCTTTTGACCATCTTTCCCACCAGATGGCTGCTAATCTGGCACTAAATCACCACCATGGTGGAAAGAGCCCTGGTCCATGTGGAAGAGGCAGCTCTGTGGTCCTGGCTGTGCTGTGTAAGTTGGGAGCATCCCTGAGTCAGCCCCTGGGAGTATTACTCATTCTTGGGTGCTGCATTTCTTCTGTCTTCTGTAGCTTCCCACATTGCCTCTAGCAACTGTGCTTGATTAGGAGCCCATAGAGATGGGGTTTTATGCTTGGGGTGTGATGGTCTGCTTGTTGAATGTCTTGTGGGTGCATGAAACAGATGGGGACACAGACTCGTGTGGAGGACACTTCTTTAGTAGTACCAAGTTTCATTGGTAGTTCTTTACTTATATGAATATTCATATTTTAAATGCTTTGTCATTTATGTCACTGTGCATGTCCGGGCAAAACATGGGGTTAATGCATGTACTGAGGATTCCTACTTTAGTTTTTCAGGGCAGAAATGCAGATAACTCTGCAAATGTTTCCTTGCAAATGACCCCATATTTCACTCTGCCCTGATGACTTGGCACTGGCACAGGGATCTCGCCATCTCCATTCAAAACTACCTCTCATCTCCAATGATGAGTTCTTTGCCATGGGAAGAAACAAGTGGAGATAACTCAGTTCCTACACAAAATAGGAGTCATTGGCTGGATTTATTCCCGGACTTTCCTTGGGTTGGTTTTCATCAGTGCAGAGAAGAGGCCAACAACTGTCTTTTCTCAGTGCTCATTTGTACCAATTCTGGTTCATTTGCACATGATGGTCCGATGCATACCCTCCAAACACAGGTTTTCTAATCTGTTGGGTGATCTATAGAAAGAACAGCTCTGAGGAGCATGCCATCCTACCAGAAAAGACTGCTGGTGTAAATTCTTCACCCTGAGGCATCTTGGGATAGGACTGTGATCACTTCACCATCCTCATTCGCACTCTTAATCCAAGGAGTCTCTCATGTTGTCCACATCCAGACTTAAGTATTCACTACCTTAAGAGGTATGGGGATATTGTAGGACTTAAAGTCCAGCGAACCTAGAGCACATGCTTGCCAGTCTGCTTCCCTGTTTACATTATCATTCTTGTTCTACAATTCACTAGGTGTTGTGGGGGACCTCAGGCTCTTCAACAAAAAATGGCTTGTAGGATAAGCAAGAAATAAAAGGAGAGGGCAAATGTACCAATGCCTACTTTAAAAACACAGTTGAGGACCATGGTTACATAGATGTTTCTCTTCAAGAGTGTGCTGGATTGTGCAGTATTATTTTTTCCCCATATCATCTTAGATTCCCACCAGTCTTCTGGTATACTCATGGCAGGGGTGTGGGAGCACAGCAGTGGGTGCGAATGAGTTACTGAGAGGTAGAGGCATGAATAGGACCATTTATGTTCTTCCTGCTGATACAATCCTACATACCTAGCCTAATGCTTTTTTCCACAGTGTTTTTCATAAGGCTGAATTTGTTTCTGTTTTGCTTTTTTGTCTTCCAAAACAAGTAAAAGATAAATAACTGGCAGCCAGATTAAAATTCTCATCCCCCCCTTTCCTGGTTAAACAACTTCTAATGTTGAAAGTCAACAAAAAAGTAATTGGTACCTTTTTTTTTGATGTTGACCCACTGCACTACCAGTCCACAAGCTATTACTTTGCAAAGCATTAAGAAAAAAAAAGTCTAGGAAAGATACTAAAGCCACAGCTTAGTCTATATTTTTTTGTTTATTTCTGATACTATGTGGTTCATGATTGTTTCTTTTAGAAGGAACAAATAATCAATACAAAACCATGAATAAAAATAACTTTTCTTTAAAACTGGATGCTAAAAGAACATATAGTCATTTTACTGTGCCTGATGGAAACAGTACAAGTCTGTTCTCCACAATTCATTGCTTATTGGAATGCCTGAAATCTATACATGAGGTATTTTTAAAACATTTAAACATAGAAGTTAAGCTTCTGCTCCAGACAATTTGCTTCACCATATTCTAAAAATCTACTGTGTGCCATAGAAGTACTTAAAGCAAAGAAACATTAACAAAATGTTTAAAAAGCAAACTTCAGTATAATGTAATGTCTATATCCTTATCTCAAGGAAAACTTCCTTCCTTTGAGACACATCTCAGCTACTTATTGACTCAGCTGCTGTACAAGACCTTTAAGACCCAATTCTGATCTTTGGCACTTTAGAGAGAAGAGGTGCCACTGGACAGAGCTCAGCTCTTTCTGAGAGGGATTAACTTCTCCAAGTAGAAAACAATCAAAACGCTACTAATGATCTAGAAACTCTAGATGGTATCTCTCCTTAAAAAGTGGAAAACATTGTGGATGAGCATCACCAAAATGAAATGAACTCAGGAAGGTACAGGTGTGAGAGATGCCACCTGGCTACTGGAGAAGGTCTGAACCAAAGGATTAATAACACCATGGGACTCCAAAGAGTCCTGTTGGTCTTGTCTTGCTCAGAGGTGTGGACCAGTTAAAGTCCCCTGTACCTTTTTATGCCTTTTGCAAAGTTGTAGATCTCTTGTGTTTTAATCTATTCTGATGGAATACATACTCAATTCCCGTTTCCTGTTTATAAGCTAAAGTGTGATGCTATTGTGCAGGACCAGACCCAGATCTCGCACAGCTCTATCGCTCTCTGTGATGCTCAAACCGCAAATCATCTGTTTGCAGACTTTTCACTGAAGTTAGCTGACACCTCACAAGCAGAGGGGTTTGGATGTCCAGCCAAAAGCCCGCATATTGGTTGGTCAGCTCTGCTTGAGCATGCAATTTTCATTCTACTAAAGTGCTGCATAAACAAGGACTGTGAGGCAGAGACATTAATTTAGGCCTACTTCATTGCAGCCCCTCTTGCAGTTAAATGATCTACAATTAGCTACGTGAGCTTAAAATAGTGATACACAGTTTACAGATGACATAATAGTGGCTATAAATGAGCCTCTTCCTCAATACCTCTGTAGTTAATGCTCTCAAAATATGAGGTCACCTGTTGAGTCTTCCCCAAATGCTTTTGTTTGGATCAAAATATAACTCTTCTCATTAAAAAATGTAATTTGCACCTAACCACAGATATTTAATTTGCATCTTGAAAGTCTCTGAGACTTACTTATTTTGTGTTCTTCTTGTGTGTGTATAAAATAAAATAACTCTGCTGTGACCAGCAAACATACATAAAGATGTAATAAGCTATGTGCTGACTTGACAAATCACTTTTTCCAGCGTGAAATGTGTCCTAAGAACTTCTTTCCTTTATGCTTACAGGCATGTGCAATAAGAAAACCTTTACAATTGTGTGCCTGTCTTCTACACAGTTTAACTAATAGAATGTAGCATTTGAAATACCAGTATTTGACACATATTTACTTAATATCTGCCATTTTTTAGCATTTAAACTAGAAAAGCCTCCAATACTGATTTTTTTTGTAACTTCTCTACTTCTGAGAGTTTATATTTCATAAACCGCTGACAACTAATGCTACTTTGTTCTAAGATAACACGCTGCCAGATCCAAAGATTCAGGGCTGATCTTTGCTCATGTTCGAGAAAACCAAACAGATATTAATCCAATTCAGCAATAGCTTGAGTTAATAAAAACTTTTCATCAGAGTTAAGATGATGGTCCGTGCTTTGTAAAGGCTTATAGTTCATGTCAAATTAAACTACCTCAAGGATGCAGGAGTATTAGGAAAAAATGAGCTTTCAGGTTACTTTAAAATTGGATAATCTAGGCCTTTCCGTAAGCAAATGTATGTGCACGTTTTGTAGAAGTCAAGCTATGGAATTCCTGTGGTAGAAATTCCCGGACATCTTTAAGCCTGTGAAGTATTATGCCTCTTTCTTAAAAAAAAAAATAAAAAAAATTAATAAACGAGAAATATCTCTGAACACAGAACAGTAACTAATAACTCAGCAATGTAACTTACCTTTTTTCAGCCAAGAAATATTTTGCTTGTCATGTTCAAAACTTTCTGCTGGTTTGATTTTTACCTTGTCTGTCTCAGCTTCTGACATCTGAAGGGGGGAGAAAAGAATTTTGGGATGTCTACTTCTTTTAAAGAAAGCTTTTGACAAGGAAATATGTTCTGTGCTTAGGTTCCTGTTATAATAAATTGTGATTACTTACACAGAAACATTATTTTTTTCTTCTGCAGATTATTGATACTAGGTAATACCTCCATCATTAAATTTATGTTCTGTTCCTAAATGCTTTACCAATATCACAGAGTTGCTGTTTGTAGATGGATTCTTTTGTCATGTAACTATAAATTACATTATGAAATAAGTGATACTCTCATAGCATGCTGCTAATAGATGTACATATAACACATAGAATAGATACAGTCTGGCTAAAAAGGAGTCACCCAGGCTGCCTCTTTATTGTGGTTCAAAGTTGCTGTAAAGCCTGCGGTCAGAGAGGTATAATTATGTAAACAATGATAAATATTTACAAAGGCAACTTGAACAAAGTGTATCTAAAAAAAATATAATCTTTACAGCCACTTGCAACGATTTATTTGCTGTAATGCGAAGAATCACATGCAAGTTACAGTACCTGAGGGTATTATGCACACAGTAGCTATCAGCCCGTGCACTGTGGTTTAGTTCCATTGCCTGTTAGGAATAACATCAGCCTGTCTGGGCTTCTTTTAGCTGCTTCGTATTTTCCCTGAATCCAGTTACCTAAAGCATTTCTCTATTATTATTATTTTTTCTTTTTTTACCTGTATCTTCCAACCAGGGCAGGGGGGGAAAGCAGCAGGGTTCAGATGCCGAGGAGGAGTGCTTTCGGCCGAATCCCTCGCTGTGTGTTGATGTCCAGCATTCCCATACACTGACAAAACCGAAAGGATGAGCGGTGCACTCTCTGCCTGCCTGCTGTGTGGTGCTAGATTTGTCTTGCTGCCAGAATCAGCCAACTTATTGCTGAGGGCTTTTTTTTTTTTTCTGTCTTCCCTTTTTGTTGTTTGCACGCACTTCTAGAGCTGGGTAGAGAAGGAAGGGGGCAATCAGCATCCCAGTGCTAGCAGAGTAATTAAAAATAAAATAATCAAAAACTTTGAAGCAAAAAGGAAAAAATGCTTTGGAAAGGTTATTATTGCAGTTTGTAACTCAGTGAATCTGCAAGAAGGGGAAGAAAATAAAAAGAGAACCAGGAAATTAATAGTGACAAATGAGGTAAACATCTCAGTGTTTTGGCGAAATGCAAGTAAAAAATATTGAAGATGCAGAAATTGGACCCTAAAAATCTATTTACAGCTGCCACTTTGGCAAAGAAAAGGTTCAGTCCCATGGTGAGTTGAGTTTGTGACTCTCCTGAGCTCAAGAGGTGAAATCTGTCATCACCAAGGAGGGCAGGTCTGCAGAGATGAACAGTCCTTGCCTCCGCTGCAACAAGGCCGAGTGGTCCCTCATGGGGACAGCCGTTGTGCTGGGTGGGCTTGGATGGTCAGCAGCACAGAGGGAACAGGGTGACAGTCTGGACTACCCCAGACCTTGAAGGCACTAAGAATTTAAGGTTATTAGTTGACTTTATAAAGCCCCTTGCCATAGCTACCAGCAATATTGCTCTAATGTTAGTAGGAATAGAGTCTAGGCCAAAGAAAACAAGGTTTTAGGGTACTTAGATGTTTCTTCTTACTTTTTCTACAGGACAAAGAGAAAATGTCATTCTGCATCCCAGAACTGAATTTTGAGTGTTGGTTGCAGAGCACATTCAAAATTACCCAGTTATCTTACCTTTTAAGCAGTATTTACAAAATTTCAAGCAGCATTTGTCACCAGATACTGTAATCCAAGATCCCAGTGCTTAAGTGTGGCCAATAAATAATAACATATTCCCTTTGTTATGACAATTATCTTCCTCTACTCTCCCATCACATGTCATTCTTACAAGAAAAAAAAATGTTTTCTTTCTTTTTTTTTTTTAAATCTCTTGTGCCAACACGACTGAGATTCTTCTACCATCTTTAGCTAATTGTGAATTGCGTGGTAAGTGCCTGCTTACATCTCCAAATTGCAATGATTAGTCTTGCATGGTTTGAAAACCTATTTTAAGCAGGGTACTTTGGGAATAATTGCAGCCACAGGGGGGAAACGTCTAGGGCTAATATTTTAAGATCTTTGTTCCATTCCCCTTGGATGCAGCTTTGAGAATCATGTATTTTCAACTGTCATTCCCTTCTTTCTCCCAGAAACACTTACCTATTTTTTTTTTTTCCCCCCATGTTGTTGCACCTGCAATGCTTTAAACTTATCAGTGGTGCAGATTGTTCAGCTGAGTTTGTCAGGGCAGGCTATTGAGCTCCTGGTGGGCCCTCATAAAATCAGCTGGGCTCCACACACATCAGCCTAGACCTACCTGATTGTAACTTGGACTTGATGCTACTATGTATTTCAGAGGCACTATTTAAAATTAAGATAAGGATTGTTTCCAAAACAAACTAAAGAGAAAATTCTTTCTCTCTAATTTATTCAGGACCTCCACCACGTTTTTCTAGAGATATTTGTCAAAACCCTGATGCCTCACAAAGACGGTAAAACAGACAAGAAAAGCCTCTCCAAAACCACAGCCCTGAAAGCTGCTGTTGCTTGAAATTGCATCCCTGAAGCCTTGTCCTTAGGGGTTTTTTCCCCCACTTGGTCTCCAGCAGTGCAAGAAACCAGCATCGCTTGACAGCCTGTTGCTAAATGCATCCCCCAAGCCACAAAAATACCAGTTTGACAAAACCAAACAAACACAAAGCTGGCTTTATACCAGTACTTCCATAAAGATAACGCAAATTTCTGTTCTGAGATGTCTCTTCATCTGCTGTTCTCAGCTGAGATGCCCTGTAGGACCCACCTTGTGTTGGTAGCATGCAAATCTGCAGAAGTTACCTAAGCTTCACCTCAGGAAATAGACAACCAGCCAGTTAAGCCAATATTAAGTGAGTTTCCTATTTGGAGTATTCTCCATTGCTGACATTCAATTAACGGTCCTAATGTTTTCAATCCAAGAACATTAAACGTAACCTTTCTTGATCTTGATCAACTCCAGTTTTCTACTGAGATGTGTTTCTGTGTTATATTTTTTGCCTCATTTAATGAAGGTATTTTGGATAAATGCATCCATAATTCTGTTTCCTAATCAATCTTAAAGTAGTTAAAGGAAAGGAGGGCTTGCCATGCATCCTCGGTGATGCCAGGCTTTGCAAATGAGGAAGAAAACATTATGAGAGAAGGTCATTAAAGTATTGAGTAAACTTATTTCTATTAAAGCTGTAATTGAATTTTTAAAGCCATGGCCCATTTTAAACACCAAACTTTAGTTTATGGTTTGATAATTCATTTCACTTTCATTTTATAGGTTTTATTTTATAGCTATTAAATAGCTATGGGCAATCACTTGTTCCTTTTCCTTCCAGATTGTGAAATAGGGCATTTTATATGGAGGATTAAAAAAAAAATAATCATAATTCCAAAATAGATGTGATATCAATCAGTTGCCAGATAAATGTACTGTATCAAGTGCTTGTTGAGATTTGAGAGTGTATTTTTCTGGTCTGCTCAACTGGGAGTGCATTCAAGTCTTTGCAGAATTGGAGAGTAAGAAACTTTAATAGGTTGTAATAAGCATCAAAGCAGAGGAAAAACCCTCGTTGTTGGTCCCCGCAAGTATCAAAACTCAAGATTTTTTCGGTGTGCTTCATGTTGTCAGGAGTCCAGAATCAGATCCTGTCCCGAGCCTAAGGGAGGATGTGTAGCTGCAGCTGGGGGAGTTTTTGGTAACATCCATGGGTACAGCATTTCAAATGTTGTATTTCACCACCTGAAGTGATGTTTTACTTAAGGATATGAACTGTGTGCCCAGAAGTTGAGTTTTTTCCAGTGTGAGTTTTCCACAGCACAGCATTAGATGAAGCAATTATTTCTTTCTTGCACAATCCAGGTAAAATTTAGCTGCTTGTCCACTGGCAAGTGGTGCTCTGTAGCTTTGGAATACCCCACACTGCAGTAAATGTGGTTCTAAAAAAAAAATAATAAAAAAGTATGATGAAACTATGCCTTTGCTCCATTTGCACCCTGGGGTGATCATTTCCAATAATAAAGTGAGTATAATGTGATGTGCCCTGTCAAAGTTAAGGAATCTCTTCTTGATCATACATCTGTAGGTGGAATATTAAGTTGTGGGAACACGATATACAGCCAAATTATCCTAGTGATTACATGTAAAATGCATGGTTTTTTAGCCGAACCATCATGTCCTGCGAGTGCTTCAAATGCAAAACAGCCTGTTTATAGAGACTACCTCAAACTGGCACTGACAAATGATCTATGTGCTGCAGAGGCTCTAAGCAGTACAAAGACAGTAGGATTTTACTTCCCGTCACTCTGCTTCATGGACACTCTAGGTAATTTCTCTGTAACTCAGTGTCCTGTAAGGGGAGACGTGGGGCTTTGTTTAACTTTTCCCACTCTGTGCCACTGTTGGTTGGTGAATGTCTGGGAACGTGCTTAGACTGAAGGATGGAATTGCGGAATTACGGAATGGTTAGAGTTGGAAGGAACCCGAAAGGTCATTGAATTATAACCCCCCCTGCCATGGGCAGGGACACCTCCCACCAGCCCAGGTTGCTCAAAGCCCCATCCAGCCTGGTCTTGAACATCTCCAGGGATGGGGCATTCACAACATCTTTGTGCAACCCTTTCCATCACCCTCACAGTAAAGAATTTCTTCCTAATGTCTAATCTTAACCTCCCCTCTTCCAATTTAAAACCATTACCCCTTGTCCTATCACTCTAATCGCTGTTAAGGAGTCCCTCCCCATCTGTCCTGTAGGCCTCCTTCAGGTACTGTAAGGCTGCTAAAAGATCTCCCTGGAGCCTTCTCTCTGGGGAGAGGAAAAAGGGTTACAAAGGCAGATGAGCATAGAGATTACTAATAATGTAGAGGAAGCATGAACCAGTCAGATCAAGAACCCTCCATATTTCCACTGAGCAGTATAGAACAGAGAGAGACTGCATTGTCTTTCATTTTCCAGGAGGGGAGGTTAGTTGTCTGTGCTAAAAAGCGTGATGGAGACAGTGTTGGGAGAAGAGGATGAAGGGCAAGTTTGAAATGAAGTGTGGAGGATGATAGAGTGGTGCTGGGATGGGGAAGGCGGAAAGAACTAGCTTCTAACCCTGGAGCCACAAGAACCCTGCCTGGGCTGGGGAAAGGGCTCTGAATGCAGCACTAGGTTTTGGCCATTTTCCCTCCTACCAGCAGCAAACTCTTAGAGGCTCTGCTCAAAACCAAAGCCCATGGTTTATAACTACTTTATAGTAACACATGAGCTATGTGCGCCTTTGTGCAGCCTGGCTTCAAGCTGAAAATCTTCTTCTGCTGTTTGATGTTTTCTCCATCATGGGCTGAGTTCTTTGTTACTTCTGTGTCCTGTCTTTATAGATTCTTCTGTGTTGCCCTGGCATTTAGGTGGGTGCTTTTGGGTGGAAAGTACCTTAAATCCAAGAGAATTAAAAAGCTCTGATAAACAGTGTTATGGGAGAATTTGCTCTTTTTAAAGGTTTGGTGCATTTGGGAAGGGGGCGAAACACTTCCCTGGGGTGGACCACTCTGCACCAAGGGACACCTGCCGCACGAGACCATTCCAGACAAATGTTTGAAAGCCTCTTGGGCATTACAGCAAAAACTGGGGAAAACTTGATAAGATGGTAAATAAGCTGAATGCTGTGATTGCTTCATATGACTGTATACTGGTGTAAGGGAGACAGGAATGTGATATAAAGGATACACGGTGGAGATGTATCCTTTGGCAGATGGGTGTAACCAACAGTAGTTAAGAATTTCATGGGAGTGTACAGACATTTGTGTAGCAGGTGCAAAAAATGAAGGCTGTATCTTTATTGCAACAGTTTATTTCTACTGCCTAGAAACTCAGATTATTGCAAGGCTCCTGGTTCAACATTTTTACAGGAATTTTAAAGAATCTCAGGAGACCATTTACTTGTTGTTTAGCTCAATGCTGGATTGACTTTCTCTGTGTCTCCTTGTCAATACTCAGATAAACCTGTTCTTGCAGTCCCATGAAGGCATCTAGGTACATGAAACTGCACTTTCAGAAATGGTACACATGCCCCTGCAGTTTGCTCTTTTGCAGGAATCCATGAAAACCTTTAATCTATGTCTCTTTGTGGTTTGATGAACTACAGAGGCAGCTTCTTAAGTTGTTTGTTGACTTGTTTGTGTGCATAAGTACAATTGTGGGGCCATAGAGAAAAGTTGCTCCTGTTTCAGTAAGTGCAGGGTGCATACTGGGGTTGCTGACATTATTTAACATTATTTGCAAACCAGGTAGCCACAATAGTGATTTGCTACATCTTCTATCATATATAAGAAGCCTGTGCCAAATATTTTTTAATGAAGAGGAATCTGAGCACTGATGGACTCCTTTGCTGACCGGCAAAGCTTGACAGCACCTCTCTAAACAGCACTATCCCAGACAAGTTGTCAGTGAAAGCACTGTGCTTTTTAAATTGAGAGAAAACCGATTTAAGTGTTTTCTCTTTGTGCTTTTAAGTAAGCTGCTTCCCAACAGTGGTTGAAATGTGGTCACCTTCTTGGAGGCACTGAGTACAGTGGAGAAGGGAGGGGTTTTGTCTAAATTACTCTTATAAGAAAAAGACAAAATTAGACCTCTACCTTATTTTCAGGAAGATGTCACGAGAACTTGTAGCTGCCTTGAATGCAGCTCTACTATTTGTCAGCTAACCATCACTGAAATGAGTTCCCTATTTTCCTAAGTTTATTTGTCTTGGTTTAAATCCTTAATAGGCCAGAGAGAAAGCAGCAGTAGGGAGAAAACATCAACTTTGTGAACCCTTATGTAGGCTCTTCCTAGGGTGTGAGAAACCTCAGGTCAAGCTGCTGAATGATTATGCTAGATTGTAGCTGGAGTGAAACAAGTCTAAAGGGAGAGATTAAGAAATTGTCCTAAAAGAATTTACAGGTTGGTAGTTATGGGAGTTACTTGGGATCTTCCTTGCTAATGCATCTATGAGATGCTTTGTAAAGGTCTGTGATTTGAACTGAAGAAAGGAGAAAAAAAAATGGGAAGTCTTAAAGTTTTGTGGAAGAGGAAATATGTTTCTTGCCTGAACACATACAACTGCAACTGAAGTCAACATGAGTTCTGGGAGTTCAGCACCCTGGAAATGAGGCCTGATGCCTAAATTAAATTGAACTTCAAAAAGAAAAGTAGCTTTCTACCCCTTTTGGAGCCAAACAAAAAAGTATTTATTCTATTTGATCAGCTATTCACAAATGATGTTTTTGTATCTTTAAAATAACTACAAACCAAATTTAAAACTGGAAGCTCTCATCTTTGATGTTATCTGCAGATAAGATAGAGCTTTGAAGCACTAACAGAGACTAATTGGAACAGAATACCAATACAACTGAAAATTAATGGAAAACACAAGAACTGTTTGGAGCGCTATCACTCTAAACTGGGAACATTTCTTTTCAAATGTTATAGAATTTCAGGAAAAAAGTGTAGTTCTCTGGAGTGTAGATGAAAGAGGAGTAATGTCTGATTCAATGTAGCATGATACTTCAGAAACAATCATACGGTTTAAAGTTATTTGTATGCATTCATCGTATTTTTAAGTATCAAATTCTTTCAAATGTGTAACAGGCTGGAGGAGGATGGGGAAGGTATGTCAAAGATGAGATAGTATAACATTCATATTTATATTTGAAACGGGGGGTTTTTTGCCTGTTGTTTTTTGAAGACAGCATATTTTTTTTTTCCATCCTCAGCTTGAAAAGAATTTGTCAAAGTTGCTGGAAGGGAAGAAAAAAAGGTAGTGCTATATATAGAAAGCATGCAGATGAGAATAGAGCAAAATTATATCTGCAATCAACCCTAGACCTGAACACAGATAATAAATTGTCATCAGTCCTAACAGTATGTAAGTGATACAAAGGAGTTTCAACTCGTGTCTCGTATGCCAAGCCTGCTCTGATGCTCTTCAAGGTTTGGTTGGTTCATGGTGAGACAAACTAGGGAAGCACAAGAATAGAGTGGAAATGTGCTTTGGAGCTATTCTGGGGATTGACTTGCCCTGGTACAAGCTCAGTCAGTACTTAGGGTGTGCTGTGGACAACCTCAGACCCTAAACTGGGATGATCCTTTCCACGTTTGCTGAGGTAGTAGAAGTCAGGTACATATTTTTGCATCGTCACTCCTAGTGACATCTGAAGGCACTGTGCTCTCTAGATCTGTCCAAGAAATCCGCTTGATATTAAAGAAAATTACTCTGATTGCTTAGCCAAGTACCCTGATATTAAGCAATGTCAGAACTGAGGTTGCTCAGGCAACCTTATTTCTATTCCCTCATTCATTAACATACTAGGTGATCATATAACTGAAGCTACTAACTTTTAGTTCAGACTGTACTTTGGGTTTAGACAAAGATTTGTGCAAGACAGTTTGTCCTACCGTGGAAAGCCTGGGAATGGAGTTTTAGAGAGGTTTTCAAATACTGCACGTAGCTCACTGAAAATGTGAGGAGCAGAAGGCACATGTCTATTCTGAACAATCTGTCAAATGTGAGCAAAATCTCCTCTGAAGAGAACTTCTTGCCTTTGAGGTTCTGCCATGAAGATCCTCTACTGTCTCACCCTCAGAAGGGTTACCTGGGCAGCTCGGTCTCTATAACCATGGGCCCACGTACCCCTTTTTTTAGCTGTGGTTCTCATCTTGAGCAGTATCTCTCTGACCAGAGAGGCATCCACTGACTTCTGGTGAGTGGTCAGGTCTTTATCTTGGTTTTGTTGTAAAACACCATCTGTCCTTGTCAAACCCTCAATTGAAAACATTGTTGATGCCATTGCCTAAAAATGTTTCAAACCACAGTGACCGTTCTGTTTTCTCAACTGGTTTTCTACCGCGATAGTCAGTAGTTCTTAGCTAATGCAATAGTTGACTGTATTTTCAAATATTATCTAGGTGGTAAAACATAAAATTGTTGTATTTTTGCAAAGGTGTCCTCCTGCTGTGCAGCTGGGATGAAAAGCACTCTAACACTCTTATTCAACTATGCTTGGTTTTTGTCTCTTATCTATAACACTAAAAAATACCACAGTATCAGCAGCTTTTGTTTTAATGCCTATTTCTTTTTCTTCTTGAGAACCTGGAATTTTGCAATGCTGTTAAGTGCTTGTTTTCTCCAATAAATATTCTGCACTGTTGCTATATTTCAGTTGTTAGGTTCCTCAGGGGATAAAGGCAGTAAGGAATGAAAATGAATAAATAAACAGCTCAAAGTCTTGAGTGTCCAAAAATATTGCAGTATCTTGATTTGAATAATCGAAAGCTGAGATACATTTCATCACATCGGAAGCTTTGCATGCAAATCTAAAGTCTGCAATTCCCTCCAATCCCTTTGAACATTTCATCAACTTTTTCTTTCTGTTTTGGCAATTCCAACAACAGGAAAAGTCTATACAGTATTTACAAATAAAGTTAACTCTTGTGATCAATGTTAAAAAAAAACCCCAAAAAACCAAACAAACAAACCTCCAGAATAGAATGGGGGAAAGGATAATATTACGATATTTTTGCAATGTCGAAGTAAGATCCCTTGGTTTTCTTCTCTTGTTTTACTGCAAGAATATGAGAAATATCTACCTTTGTTTGATGTAGATCTCTTTCAGAATATTTGAAGCTGCACTTAGTCTTATCTGGAAATACTGAAAATAATTTATCTAACTAAAAACAGCAACAAGACCCTTGTTCCCAGTTCTTTATTGGGAAATTGAACTTGAGGGGTGGAGGGGCTTAATGCAGTCATCCCAAACAAGCACCTTAGTGGACTTCTGTTTCTAATTAAACTCCACAGAAAGCCAAGGGTCAACAAAGTCTGAGTGCTCTCAACATCTGAGAATGCCAGGAGAGTTTGTTTAAATCACATCTTTGGTCCAGATCTGTTTCTTTGTCTGATCACAAAACCAAGGAAAACATCACAGGCAAACCTGAAGAATGAGGACACCCTCATTCCTGCCATCCAGCCATGCCTTGGTTTTTCATTCAAGCTACCTCTCCATAGCTTCTCTCTGCCTAATCCTTTATTTCCCACCTCTTGTTCTCTTTAGTTTGTGCCACGATCTAAAACCCTACTGACACAAAATACACTGGATGAACCCAAGAGCACCCTCTGAGCATCCTCGTATACACCCCTATCTTCAGGTCCGTCCCAAAGATGTGGAAAAGAAACCCAAACTCATCAGTTGGATAAGGTGCTGATATGAATGGAGGGAGCTGGCTGGATCTGGGGTTGTGCAGTGTGTCAGCAGGGAGCCTGATGCAGCCCTTGGAGGAGATGATGAGTGACATGAGTACATTGTGATGGGGGCCTCCAAAGGCTCTCTTTGCCTGGCCCAGCTTGTTTGACAGTACTTAATTTTTAACATGTGGAAATTTCTGAAATATGCGTCTTAGAATATCTGCTTAGCTTGCCTAGAAAGCTTTAATAATTAATGGAAATTCAGAGTTGAGGTATAGTAATGATTTATACGGGGAGCTGTCTTTACACAAGCTGCTCTCAAAGCTTTCTAGAGTATTACTCTTAGTGTCTAATTAACTTCCGAAGAGTGATACTGCTCCTTTCACTACACTGATTGATCAAGGGCTTAACTGCAAGTCGTATTTTCCAAGTGATTCCCCAGTGTCCTCTCAGCTCTTATGAGTTCTTGCTGAGGAACAGAACTGTCTTGGACATCAAGAACTGCTTTCAAGTTTTCAGATAAAGTATCTTAGATGTTGGGGTGTTGCTGTTTAGCCTGCATAGTCATAGCACAGAAATTTCTAGTCTTTAGTTATGACTTCATATTGTGTAAGCTAGATTTATTTTTTTTTGCCAGTAGCAGGTCTTCCTGGTACCTCTTTCGGAGCATGTCCCTTTCACTCTTTGGGATTCATGGTGGTAAAGATACACTAATATACTAAATTACACCAGAAATTCAAGTAACTAATAATGATTTAGAGCTAAGATGTGGTATTGCAAGTAGTTAGTATCATATCTGTTTTCAGGATATTGGGCATTTTAAGGGTTTAAGTGAAAGCTGTGTGAGAATGAAAAGACAGGTCAGTGAAGAGGAGCTGGGAAGATCTCATATACTTCAGGGCCTGTTCTTACTGACACTAAATTTTGGCTGTTGCAAGTAACACTAAATCCTAGAGAGCCATGTACACGGGAAACATGACACGCAGCACAGCTCTTTCAGACTCATTTTCTTTTGAAGAACACGTTTTAGGGTCACCAGAGGATGCTGGGCAAAAATGCCCATTCTCTTAATATTTGATTCTCCATTTAAGACCTCTTTGTCCAGCCATTTCCTTGTTCCTTGCTTGTAATCTTAATGGATCTCTTAGTTTTTGCACAAATTGCCTTGCTAGAAAAAAGCAGCACACTTTATACATATATTTCCTTTCCCATAGCTACATTTCTATTTGATATTGGCAGTTTATCCTTAGCTGGTGAAGCAGACCTTGATGAGAGGGCCATTCTTCACGAGCAACCCAGTTCCTCTTGGGCCATGGATGGACTGTCCTGACCCTGGGAGATCATACTACCACTGACACCTGTCTTCATATGTATTAGATTCTAAAATCTGCATTTGTCTTAATCGTTTCCCTTCCTGCTTATGGTGCTGAAAGAGTCTTCTCCAGTGTAGGCAGCTCTTATACCAGTAGTGGGTGTGCTGTGTATGCCCAGAATCTTTTTTTTTTTTAATTTATTTTTTTATCCTTTCCACAAAGACTGTCCCTTCACCTTGCACCTAAGGGCTTTGTGATGATGGCACTGACTTTGGAGAGTGTGTTCAGGCTCATCTATAACTGACAGTTACCGGCTTGAGAGTATCTCTTCTTTAGGATCCAAATACTCCTCTGACAGGATTAATGGCCCCACCTTTTAAGAAATTAGCTATATCTCCATTTCCTTTTTCCATCCAAACACCATTTCTGATACTAGTAATATCAGCCAGAGCAAAAGAGGAGATAAAAGCACTGGTGGCAGGGTTCCACATGTGAAGGAAGGTGTCATAAAGTCTTGGAGGGCTCATCCAGTGTTTGTACCAAAATTAATAACTGACTTTGTCATTTAAACCAGCCTGGATCCCTAATGTATTTATGCTGATACTTCATCAGGAAAAAGTTAGTCTGAGAGTCCTACACTGGAATTTGTTAGAGTATTTAATTTCTGTGGAGCTAGGAGATATTTAGTGTATCTCTGTAAGTTACAGGCAGGACCTGATAACTTAATTCAGGCATTTTGTTTCTTTTTTCTTTCTTGTATAGAGTTATGTTGTTTAATGTTGAGCTTATTCTCTTCAGGTATGAGTGAGTTTGGGGGCTGCTTTGACAAATGCCTTATGCTGGAGTTCCCCAAGGAGAGCCGTACAGGGACAGATACACATGTTAGTCTAGCATTTCTTTCAAACGGAAGCATTACAACTTGAGGCAAATTACATTAGAGCTATCCTACAATCACGCTTCAACTAAATTCTTATATCTTCTCTTGATGAAGGAAGTATCTAAAGAAGAAATAAGGATCTTCCCCAAACAGTTTTCTTACTAAAAAAAAATTAAAATACCTAATTTTGATATCTGATTATCAATTAATACTTCATCTTGTACTATTTGTACTTGTACTATTACTTTCACAAAGAAGTAGTTAGTCATTATAAAAAATGTACTAGGTTTAGAAGGAACACAAATAGAATATATTCCAGATAATAATGCTTTGTCCAAGTATGAAAACGTAATGCTGGAATTGTCTAATGTTCTATGCTGGCCTAGCACTACTCCTGTGGAAGGATAAAACCAGGGTTAGCTTTCCTGCAGGTTTTGTAAAGCAAATCTCTTGTGAAAATCTTACAGAAGTATTGCCATGTACTCAAAGAATTACAGGTATGTTTCTTATATGTAATCTTTTAACGGTATTGGAAGAATCCCTTTAAATGTCTGTATCCTAAACCAGAAGTTTCCAAAATCTGGCACACAAACCATACCAAACAGGGATATAGTTCAATATGTCACTGTTACTGTCCGAGGTGGTGCCTCCGAACTCTGAGTTACTACTGACCAAAAACTTGTGTACCCCTGTGAAAAAGAAGCATTTGCTGGGGAACAGTAAATATTAGCTTGTGTAAGAAAGTAATCTTTCAATGCAGATACCTGCAGATATCTCCCGATGCAGATAACTTGTTTATCTGCCTAACTCCCTCTTTGTCTTAGAGCATAGAACTGTTTTGGCATAGAAACAACAACAAAAAAGGTAGGAGAAAAATCCTTACAAATCCAGGCATACAGTTGTCTTGGTGCAAATTAGTAATTTTGAAATGCTCACATCCCGATTACAATAATTTTAATAAGAAAATACATTGCCCATAGAGCATGATATTAAATGCGTACAGCTCTTTAGAGGAGGAGGGCTGCAGACAGCAACATTTAAATTATGGGGCTTCTCCAGAGTGATGCTACAGAAGAGCTGATCTGTAAAGCAAGAAATCACTGCTCCAGTGTGTGTAAGGGAAAGAGGTAATAGGGATGCTGCTACCTGAGGAAAAGGGCGAGTCCTCTTGCAGATAAGGGAAGAGAGAACTGTAAGGGGAGAAAACCATGTAAGGAAAGATTAGAGTTTTTTTAAAAAGTAGGAAATTATTTAACATTGAAGTTGTATCTCAAGCTCGTCCCGTCTAGACCAAGACCGATGCACGTTTGTAACCTCAACTTTGCAGACCACACTGTTTCTCTTAGATAACAAGGATATGCAGATAGTAAGAGGCACAAAAATAAATTAGAAAAGGATTTCTTTAATGCTTCTAATAATGTATTTGGACATGATTATCATAATGAATCTTGTAAAAGGAATTCACTGTTTCCCCTTTTATATGATGTATTTCTGACCTTAACCCACTTGATATGCGATTCCTATTCAGCAAAGGTGCCCGTAATAGAGGGGCAAGAAGGATGATCAGAGTTCAAACAATAGGGTAAGAAATGCAGAGTAGTGGGAAAAAGCTTCCATTTTCCCATAAGCTGGGGCATAGAAGATACTGCAGCCTCAGCTCTACAGTATCTTATGAACAAACAAATTATGCATGAGTTTGCTCAGGGGACTACTCAGCTACTCAACAATAATGGGTAATTGCCCTCACAAACTTATCCTCATATCATTCACACACACCAACACTTATACTGAAAAGAAAAGACGCGAAGAACAAATTTCAATATAAAACACATTATTATTATGAAAATGACACATTTCCATTTAACCCTTTTCTAACAAAAAGAGCTCACTGCATTTCAGAGAAAATGGGGCTGGGAAATTTTAAATGTTAGTCTCAGTATTTTCCCTTGGAAGGCGTACTCAAGATTGTTTTACTTGGCACATTCTGTACTCTTCATTGTAGCAAAGGCTTGCGGGTATCTAATGACACAATCACAGAATGCCATAGAAATTTGGAACAAAATCCCCATCTTCGATACAATTCAGCAGATTCACGCCATATGGAAATCCTGCTGTTTAATGTAACACCATTAAAAGCCACATATTGCTAAATTCATCTCGCAAAGATTTTTGCAAAAGTTGCAGGAACAATATTATTTCTGAGTTTTTAACCTTTATTCAGCCTCCAGCATTCTTAAGAGTCAAACATTTTTCATAACTGGAGATCCAACTACTTCATATGCTGGTGATATTTTGATTTCTCAAACATTCATAGCAATATACTGGTTTTGTCTCCTTCATAAAGAAACAGTAAGTTACAACTTGATCAGTAACTGGGAAAGAGATGAACCCTCGCTAGAGCTCAGTGTCCTAAAATATGATAAGCTAATTTTAATTTATGCTGTATGTCTTTACCCTAAGCATTTATTCATTCCTCTTCTTTTCCATATACTCTCAGTTCTAGATGGTAAATTCCTGGGCCTAAGATTGTGTGTTAACATTTTGAATTGTGACGCCCCTTGGTATTTCTGAACTGCAAATGAAATCATTGATAAAGGTATTTGCAGCACAGCCACTCATACGCACTTTTAGTCCGTCCCTTTTGGAAAATCTACTGAAGGCAGTTGTTAAGGACATGCAATATGAATAGAGAAAAGGAAGTTCTGGCTGCTTTACCAAACCTTTACCCAACCTTTTTAACCACACCTACATAGATTTCAATGGCTCATAGGTACAAGGATTTCCTAGCTTCATCAGCTTGCATGAATTGCATCAGAAAGGGTATAGGAAATGATAAAGAATCCCCTTGTTGCAGTGTTTCCCCAAAATCCTGCTGAAATTTGAAGCAATGTTTCTACTTAGTATGAGACACCAAGAAAATGGAGTGTGCATACTGTTTGCCATGCTAAAAGGAGTATCTTTAAAAGGAAACTTACTTTGTGTAAGTTCTATGTGCCAGGGACCCCAGAGGCACCAAAGAGCCATCATACACGAGCCGTAAACTACCTTCTCAATCTGAACCTATTTCAGATTTATCAATTTTCTTTTCCATGTCTAAAGCTGTGGCAGGGATTAGTGTGAGAGTTGAGGTTAACATCTCTAGGTGTGGCAGTCAGACTCCCAAAGACTTCAAGACACTGAGACCTCCTCTACAAGTAGTGGTCACAGGTGTCTAGAGAAGGGCCAACATCTTTCTGAAAATATTGTTCAGGAAGGATTCAAAATCTCTTCCAAGTCAGCAAGAATAATGGCAGGTGACTCAGAACCTGTGAGGTGTTGCAGAGACTTCTCATGAAATTCTGCAAGAACTTTGCTGGGGAAGAGCAAGATGAGCTGGGGCCAGTGCTTCCAAGAGTTTAGAGAGGAGGAATTAATGGACCTAAACTAGGAAGGGAGAGAAAACACAGGTAACTGTTTGTCTTCTGGTTAAAAACTCATGGTTTATGAGAATATTGACCGTGACCTAGGTGGCCAAACTTATTCTGGTAAATTTTCAGAAGTTGCTTTGCACGGCTGTTGGCAGCCTTTTATGTCCAGAGTTTCAGCTCCAGAGCTGCAACAAGAAAACTACTCTCTCTCACTTTGTCAATGTCAACAAAGTGGGCTTTACATCTCTTTAGGGAAAACTAGTGTAGCAACAAACAGTCACAAAGGGAAGAATAGCTCTTTTAATAAGATCAGCACACTCTGAATAACAAATTACCTGGATGAGAGGAGCACTGGTCCTAGAAACCTTTCCAGATTCTGGCTGGAGCACTTCTAGCAAGTCACAACGTGCCTCCACAGCAGGACCCAGTGAAGCTGCATTTGAGGATTGTGATGACATTTGTATGTCCCTAATATATTTATAACCTAGGACAGAGTACCTGTGTGTATGTCTCACATTTTTTTCCGAGTAGATATGCAGAGATTTAGGCAGGTGAAAATGTGTCCACAAAGGACCATAAAGAAGAAAAGGAGTTATAAGGTAATGCAGCAAGAGCACTGATGCATGGTTATTGAAAGTAAAAATGGTTAACATGTGGAAAGAGGTATATAAATGACTGCAAGCCACTTTTTCAAATGTCTTTCCCTGTTGCTCTTAGCAATATTGCTGAATATGATCAAATCATTTTTCCACTCCTTTGCCACAGTAACTTTTGCAAGTTAACAGCCATCTTAAAAAGGGGGCACGGGGTCCACAACGGATAATGCACGTTCTGTTGTGCGATTCTCAAATGCTATTAGGGCTCTTCACAGGGGAGCTTAAACCCCTTCACAACTGGTTTGCCTCTTCTCCCACTGGTGTCAGTGGTTAAGCATCCGGGGGGCTCCCAGGTCTCTTATGTGGGGGCTACAAGATGAGGCCATTGGCTGCAGGTTTAGCAGCACCCAGCATGCGTCAGTTCCCCATGTGTAAGCCTTGGTATAGTTTTAATTTATTTTTAAGAACACAAAGATACATGATTTAAATATTGTGAAATCCTGTATATATTTTGGCTCAGTCAGTCATATGCCTGTTTACTCACAGATTCCCCAAAATCTGCCTTTCCTCAGGCATTCATGTCTTTCAGATTCTTTATGCTGCTTTTTCTGCCTCTCGGTTATTTGTTAACACCATGCTGCCTGCTTTTCCTTAGACCCATCAGGATATGGCCTTTCTTGTTAGCTTTGGTTTTAGCACTTTTGTGGTCAAATGATCAGTGCTCGGCTCCCTAACCACAGGGCCAAGAGCACGTATTGTCAAGGTATGAAACACCTTTTTGGTCTCTGCCTGCCCTCATCCCACTCTGTGCAACAAAAACAAGAAAAAAAAACCAACCCAAACTGAATTGTGAGCAACACCATAACCCCATGATGAAGCACATGATTCCAAGCACAAATACAGGTTGGGTGGAGAATGGATTGAGAGCAGCTCTGAGGAGAAGGATTGGGAGTGTTAGCTGGTGAGAAGCTCAATGTGAACCAGCAGTGTGTGCTGGCAGCCCAGAAAGTCAACCACATCCTGGGCTGTATCCCCAGCAGGGTGAGGAGGGAATCTACCCCTCTCTTCCATTCTGTTGAGACCCCACTTGGAGTACTTAATCCAGTTCTGGGACTCCCAACGTAAGAAGGACATGGCCCTGTTGGAGTGGGTCAACAGGAGGCCACAAAGAGGATCAGAGGGCTGGAGCACCTCTCCTATGAGGTCAGGCTGAGAGACCTGGGGTTGTTCAGTCTGGAGAAGGCTACAGAGAGACCTTATAGCCCCTTACAATGCCCAAAAGGGGCTCCAGGAAAACCGAGGAAGGGACTCTTTATCAGGGAGTGGAGCATTAGGATGAGGGGAAATGATTTTAAACTGAAGGAGGGGAGATTTAGATTAGATATTTGAAGAAATTCTTTACTCTGAGAGTGGTGGGGAACTGGCCCAGGTTGCCCAGAGAAGCTGTGGATGCCCCATCCCTGGAAGTGTTCACCACCAGGACTTTGAGCAACCAGGTCTAGTGGGAGGTGTCCCTGCCCATGGCTGGAGGTTGGAACTAGATAATCTTTAAGGACCCTTCCAACCCAAACGATTCTATGATTCCACGAGAAATGACAAATGAGCACTGCCTGGTACAGCTGGGTGATGTAGGCTTGTGTCCTCCCAAACCAGGAGCAGGGTCAGAGCTTTCTAACATCCTGGGCAAAAACTATTAAATTGAAGGGGATTAAAAGGGGATTGTGAAACATCTTCTTCCTCAGTTGCGATCTTTGTGTAGGGTGGGTTTAGGCTGCTAGATTTTGGGCTGTGTCTTGCTTGGAAGTACCAGACAATGAGTACGGGTAGATTGCTAAAGGACTGGGATTCCCTGCTGAAGGATGGGTACCCACTTCCATACCTGGGTCTCACCCTCTCCATACCATACTTTCCTCGCTCCTCCTCTCCTGTCTCTCCAAACGTACCAGACGGGGATGGGGCTGTGTGCCTCTGCTGCACCTCATGTAATGGGCTTCTGCTTTGGGTTGAAACATCTTGATGTTAATAAATAAATGTAAAAGGTTTAAACTCTTTTGCTTTCCTGGGAAAGGTGAACTCCACAAAAAAAAACCCCACAACTTCACTAAATGTGGTGTTTCCTGTCATTAAGCAATCTCTGTCATTGAATTCCCCTTTCCTTCTCTTAACCAGATTTTTTTAAAATTTTTTTAAATAACACAAGTTTAGGGGCATTTGCCATTATCAAAGAGTTTGCAATCGTGATTAGGAAATCTATTTAACCTGGTGTCAATTGGCCTCCTTGATGTGAAAATCCACCTGAATCCTGGGAGAGAGGGCAGGCAGTGCCCCAGTCAAGCTTTCTGCAGGAATAACTTGTTTTAGGAAGAAGTAGAGTGAAAGCAAAGGCGTGCCAAACAGTCAAAAAGTGAGGGGAATGTCTCAGCAGAGCATTGAAGGGAATAGATGCTTACGCTGGTGATGAGATTTTGTTTTAATCATTGTGATAAACCTTTTAATTTTGGTACAGAGCAACAGCGGCTTTAAAAATGAAATGAAGGGTTTGTGACTAGCGAGAGTCCTTGGTGTTGCTTCCAGAGCATTGCTTGGGCTGTTATTAAAGTCCTGCCAATGGTTTCAAGTGGAACAGCTAATGTTTCAAGTGTTCATAAATAATTGTTTAATGTTCCAAGCACTTTAGGAGCAGGTTTTAAAAACTAGCCTTGCACTTACTATTTCCACTGCTGTAAAAACATTCTTTTAACAGTAGCTTTGTCTGCTACTCGGGTTTCTGTGAAAAGGAGAAGAAGAGAACAGCCACCATCCTCTGTGAGTCGATGAGGAGGGATGCACCTAGTGCTGGACCTGTAAAAAACCCCAAAACAAACAAAACAAACCAACAAACCCTCATAAAACCTTTTGATTTGGAATAACTTTGTGGCATTGTAGGAGCAAGGAGACACCCATGGCTGGGATTTGAGGGGTGGTGATGGCCCTTGGTGGGATGGAATTGGCTCTCATGGAGGTTGTGGGTTGCCTCAATTTACCCATTCCCACAGGTCACGCTTTGAAGCAGGGTTAGAGCTGAGCTCTATTTGTTGCACACAGTGTGAAACACAACCCAAGCAGAGCCAAGAAATGGGCTTGGTACCCTAAAGAAAAAATTGTGTAGTAAAAGCAAAGGGCCAGAAGCCTAGGAAGTGGAAATCTTGGGAAGAGGTGGAGCTCTTTGCTGAGGCTGCAAACCAGGGCTGCCTGGTCTTGTGCTTCTTTCCCAGTTGGGGGGAACAAGCCCTTGGAGGGTTAGAAAGGGAAGCAGGATCCAGCCTCAGAGAGCAAAGCAGATCTGGCAGCACCCTGTTTTCGCTCCCACATTCCCCAGAGTTGTCAGCAGACTGAAACAGCAGTGGGGGATAATAAAACATGCAGCTTAAAGCAATTATTTTGACCAAGGTTTGCACTCTTAATTAGTGATTTTGGTGCCTAAAACCAAGTTTTTTTTTTTTTTTTTTTTTTTTTTTAAAGCTGCCCATGGCTGAATGAGAACCTTTTAGGAGTGTTCATCCCATTAAAGCAAAGTAGGTTTGAAGATGCACCGGCTATTCCTAACTATGGTGAACATTCACAGTAGTTCAGAGAGCATCTTGCAGTTTCTATCTGTGACTTTCTAGGTGTTGTCTGAATGCTTTTTCCCTAAGATGATGCTTAAGTGTTATTTTGCTGTTGTGGCTAGCGCTTTCATTTTTGATGGCTGAAATCCTATTTTAAAAAGTGATTTTTTTTCCTTAAAAGATCCGTATATTTAAGCACACACCATTTTCAAGGAATTAGAAATTTCTGTTTAGAACATAGGATTAAGAAATTTTGTACGTGTATATATATTTTTATAAGTAGATTTGTGTTTATAAATATATAGAGAAACATGTACATGTGTAACCTTATGAAAGATAGTCACAGAAGCATCAGTCCTCGTGTGGACGAGTGCTTTCAAGATTGGGCCTTAGCTCTTAGCCCTCCTGCGAGAATTTAACTAGCAGATATTCTGCTGCAAAAACACATTCCCTCTTTGTTTGCTGTTATAATTTGGAGATAAAAGGCATGACTTCATTTCTACTGCTTATTAGAACTAGATCATGTAGCAAGACTGGAAGCTTGTGCAAACACCGGTTATCACTCTGTGGCTTTTTCTGGTTTGGAATTTTTTTTTTTTTAATTTTTCTTTTTTCCCACCCTCTCCTTCAGTAGATGTGTCTCCTAAATATTTCTGGGCCGTGCAGTGCCTCTTTGTCCAGGTGTAGAGAGGTGGTTGAGCAAGCAGTGAGCTGGGCTGCCAGGGATGCATTATCGGGAAGGAAGGATGGGGAGAAGGAGGGAGTAAGGGCAAAATAATTATAAAAAAAAATAAAATAAAAAAAAAAATTAAAAAGAAGGTTTTGAGGCCAATTGTTTGATCTGACAAGTATCTGCCGCCAGCATCTCTGCCGGGCCGGGATTATTCTTGCTTGGCTGCCCTCTGCCGGCATCTCCGCACGGTGCAGAGGCAGCCGCGCAGCGCAGCGCGCACCTCCGCGGGGCTGGAGACGGGGGGGACGGGACGGGGATGGAGGGGCGGTGGGGGACGCGGCTGGTTTAATTAAGCATGAAAAATAGTCGGCATTTGTATGGATCAAAGAAAACAATTATGCATAATGGTTGAACAGAAAACAATTGACTATTATTGAATGAGAGGATTGCTCTAATTAATCCAAAAGATATACCCAGTGCTAAATGAGGTGAAGAAAAAGCGCAAGAATAGATTTAACTCGGAGCGTAATATAGCTGAGGCAAGGGGGCAGTTTATGACTCAACACAGTAGAATTTCTGCTTGTAAATGTGATTGCTAACATTTTTTTCTTCGGTCACAATTTTTCTAACTTGCAAATGAATCTGAAATATGGAGAAATAATAGTGTCTGTCATGTAAAATGAATGCGTGTTTTTCTTCTTTAAGGTTTTATTTTTAACTGTCTCTAGTAAAAGTGCGTTAGTCATATTTATCTCACTCATGAAAGAGCCTCTTTCTGTAACTCGCTGCGAATTTAACCCCTTTGAGGTTATCTACAGTGTCAGCACCTTGTCTGCTTCAGGACATCAGCGTCTGTCCCTAACTCTTTATGGATGCTTTATTGACATTTGGAAGGGCATATTGTGTTAAGGAATAAATGCAAATTCAACCAGCAACAGCAGAATGTCACCACTGCTCCTGTTTGTGGTCAAGCAATCTTACCAAAGCGTAGGGAAAATAAAGGCTGAGGAAAGCAGTGGTGAGGAGGGAGTGCTGCTTCCTCACTTCTTTCTCCAGCATTTCCTTGTCCCTCCTCTCTGTTTCTGTTTCCTCTTCTATTTCCTAGTTTAAAAGATGGATGATGAGTACCTGTGACCCTTAAATTTCTTATTCTCTGTTACATTTACGCGGAGAAGATTATTAAATCTGCAGATAGAATTAGAGGCCCAACTAAATTCTTTTGTATTGATATAATCAAGGGAGTTATTTTAAATGTGATGGATGTAACCTGAGAGCAGAGTACGTCCAGGATGTCTAAAAAGGCAGACACTGTATGAGTATTTATGAAGAAATCTGTGTGCTCTTAAGATGTCACGCATAATCCGCACTGTGTGTCTCTTCAGTGTCACAAGCGCATTTACATAGATTGTCATGAATTTCAAATTGCACCTCAAATCAATGCCAGAGCAAAATTACCTCTGAGCACAATGCAGCCTTCCTTTAAGAGTTAATCATACAGGTCTTGCTCCCTTTGGAGGTAGAGCTGGCCCTCCCGTCACATTCGCAGCTCGCTGCTCATGGGGTGCCCACGTCAGGTGCCCCAACATGTTTATAGAACCTTCATGAGATCGAATGCCACCAATGTCTGGTGCCACCTCGTACCCTCCACAGAACATGAAGTGTGAGAACAGCGTGTTACAAATGCAGGTCTCTCCTTAACTGGTGTGAGTGGTGTCTCTGAAGGGTACCGTGTATACGCTTAGGGCTCTGTTTTGACAAACCATTTGTAAACATCCCACAGGGACTTTTCTCCAGCAGGTACGAGAGCTTTGAAGCAGGCATTTTCCCAACGCTGTAATATCGTTGCTGTCATCTAATCGCAGGTGCCTCGATTGTGGGGAATGATGCTAGGTCTAACCATAAAAGGTTTTTTCTGACTCCATTGGTTGCACAAATCCAAAGTGGAGTGAGGCTCAGCCAGCCAGACCTTTTGGTTGTGGGGAGACAAAAAGAGATTTTATGAGGACCTGCCCAGGGTGACACCACGGCACCTGGTAGGAACAGCTGTGTCATCTGATCCCAGGCTTCTTGCCGTGTCCCGGAGCACACTGCATCTCTCCAGAGGGTAAAAGCTTCCACTATGCCCAGAAACAACATTTAGCCCGTGCAATGCGTTTATTTCTGGAGAGAGACCATACGGCAGAAGCAATTTCTGGTGGCAGATTACCAGTTGCAAGGGCTGTAAATCATGGTGTGTCTGATATTTTTGCAATGGGTGTCTCCACCAAAGCGCTCTCTTCTGCTCTGCAAATCCCAGTCTTCAGAAACAGGGTCCTCGTGAAGGGTGGTCATTCAAGCCCAGGGCCTGAAATGACCACGTGAACTGGGGACACAACGATCCCCAGGTGCCACCACTGCTGCTTGGGTAAGCGATGGGAAGGAAAAGGAAGAGTGTTTGGGCCCGTGGCATTGCAGTGATGAGAGACATGTAAATGCCAGCAATGCTATTTAGCATTTCTCAAGCAGGAGAATGGGCCAGCAGATACGCCATGGATCCCCGCCAAGCATGTAGGGGGACATGTTGTTAACTTGCTGGTGGCTGCTGTAGCCAAGAAACTGAGTAGCCATGTAGGGACTGTGGCGGGCGGGAGAGAGAGAGCGAGCACATGTAGAAATAAGGCTTCTTGCTCAACAAATTCTGCTATTTGCCTCTAGAAAAAGAGGTATTTTTGCAAGCGGGGACTTAGGAACATGATGAAATCTTCCCACTTTTATCAGCGAGGCAGTTAGTGACAAGCACATGGTGAAAGGCTCAAATTCTGGTGCAAATTATAATGAAAATAACTGAACTCACAGAAAATTTTGGAATTGCAAATATCAGGAAGCCACAGCTCTGTGGACTTACAAGATGAAAAAGACAGTAATTCTAAGGGTTTTGTGGTATAGTTTAGCCCTCTGGGCACTATCCCCACTTCATGGATTTGCTGTAGGTTGAGACATCTCCACTGAGAGAAACAACTGGTGGTTCATGTACATAGAAAATGTAATAATCCCACGCACTTGGGACGTCTAGCAAAGTCTGGAATTTCTGACCAGGACTGAGGTGTGCTGTCCTGGAGATCAGCCCTGTGTGCACTTAGTTGCTTACCCAAAACTACAGAGAATTTCCTTTTCCTTTCACACCACGGTTTAGAAGATGTAGAGAGCTGAAAGCGAGTGTTTTGTTCCATCCCTAAGGTAGCCACAGTTTGGTGGTAGGTGAAGTAATGACTATATATAGTCACTAAAGTGCCTTTGGATAGTTCTGGAGAACAACTGCTGTATAAATTTAAGGTATTATTATTAAGGTATTATTATTGTGAGTTTGCCACAAGTTGCAACGAGACTGTAAGAATTACCTTGGAGCACCTAATACTGACACAGTTGCAGAGTTTAAAGTTCTCTTTCTGTCAATATTGTGTTAATTTTATCTGGTGCTTTTGATTAAACAGGCTAATCTGGAACAATTTCAGTAGCTGATTTTCTAAATAGAAAAGGCACTAATACATCGAGTTGCACCCCTCTGGCATCCAGAGAAAGGAAAATCCTTTATGAACAAATCAGATGTGGTCACACTGAGTCCTAAACACTGCTCAGCTACCATCATGCTGATTTAATCAATCCTCACAAAGCAAAAAAAAAGGTAGAAAGTAGAGAATAATATGCCTGATGATGAGATATTTTAATGAAATGCGTTGGGATAATTTAGTGGGGAATGAAAATACTATGGATAAAAGTGAGTCAGAAAGCATGAAAAACACCAGACGTATCAGAACATGTGTATAATATCAAACAATGGTTGAACATCCTTAATCTGTGCTTCACAGGTAGAGGGATGAATTGGAGATGATTTGGCTGCCAATCCAGGCGGGTCAGGGAAGAGTTGGTGCGAGAGTTAAATGAAGGTGGTAGTTTGGGAATTGATGGGAACAGGTCTTTTGGGGTTCTGTGGTTGCTGCATCTCACTGGTTCATTAGAAAACTTTTAAGGAGAGGTCCCAGAGCAGGGAGGCATGAGAGCTGGTGTCCTTAAAGTGCAAGGCTATATTCTTACTGTATTGTTGGCTGTAGAGGCTGAAATAGGATCCTTGGTATCTTAATAAGAACCATGGAAGGCTGAATGAAAATAGGTGGCTTTGCACATTGAGGGTGAAGCAGATACTGTAGACCTGCAGGGCCCTGGATAAATCATCCTTTTCACATATGAAATTATCAGTGTGAGGAAGGCAGAAGGGTGTTACGAGTTCCTGCAGAAGGACAGAGGGGGGTTAGGCGGTCATGTTTTACTCTTTGGACCAGAACCTGAAGATAAAGAGAAGCTCACTATAATTTGTACTTTAATTTTGTCAATGAGAATAATCCAAGATAGGCATTTAGGACATAAAGGCACAGCCAAGACGCACATTTATGTAATAAGATCTTGAGCAGAGTTTAAGTAATATCTCTACATGAGTCTGAGTGCTCTGGGCACTGGAAGATGCTTCAAGAGATGCTCCATACACTGGCTTGTAATGCTGAATGTGTGTGAACAAAACATGGACCTGTACTGCAATTGTCCCATCCTGCCATGTACTGCCAGATGTGTTGTTGACAGCGTCATGACAGGAATTTGTAAAAAAGACAACCAACAAAACAAACCAAAAGAGACAAAATCACAGATTTAAACATATTCATCTGTATGTCTATTATTTACGTGGACCTAACAAAGCAGGAAAAAGCATTGGGCAGGTCTTGAACTGATGTTAAATTCCCATACCTTGATTCACCAGCTGGAGATCAGGTCCGTGGTGTTTCTGAAGTGTCTTCTTTTTTTTTCTTTTTACTCAGAATGCACACAGGGAGCAGATCTTTTGAGTAGGAAGGTGCCATTTTTACACAGTCACTGTTCAGACCATAGCCACACTTGAAACCAAAAATAGAAAATATATTTTAGAACTTGTTAAATTAAAAAAAAAAAAAAAGAGAGAGAGGAAGAGAGAGGAAAGAAAAACCTCCACCAGAACTTTGTATTCTCTGACTTTTCAGACTTTCAGGTCTGCTCTCCTGATTACACATTTTCTAGCTGATGACATGCCATCAGCTAAAGATGGATTTTAAACACAAGTCATGTCGAAAGTTTCATTTAACCTCTTCAATGTAACAAGCTGCTGATAGTTTACATTTCTGACAGTAGAGGTAAATTAATCTGTGATGGATGTTTGGAAAGGAGAGAGAGGATTTGCAAAGAGTGAGGAAGAAGTAAAATGGTAACTGGTGAAGGCACCGGACATCTTCTGGAGTGTAGTGAGTGGTGGGTGGGACGTGGGTGTGGTGATATTTCTAGATCTGCATCTACAAGTGTAGATATATCACACTCGCTATGGATTTTAGATAAAAGTAGTTTTCCATTATACTGTGCAAGTCTGACATTTGATGAGGTAGAATATTTCCAGATGGGTTGGATTTTGGAGAATAGGGACTAGGTTATGATTTGTCTAATGAAATGTTAATTTTTTGGCAGACAGAGGGGTTTAGGGTAAATCAGTTAAACCCAAAGATGATTAAAAAGGGATTTGTGAAACTTTGGAGTAGCAATTAGTATTAATTGAGGCCATCATTATTTTATATGATAAAGGTAGTATGCATGTGTATTTGGACAACAAAAAAAATGCTAGGCTCATCTTCATCCTTTCTGGGGGTTGGAAAAGTTTGGGAGGGAGCTCTTGTTAGTAAGTAATCCCAAGAGGCATAACACGGTAAAACCTTGACACGAGAAAATTCAGCCAGGAGACAGTTGATTTCTCAGCTGGGAGGTACTTCGGGAAGAGATGGCATCTTGCCGTCTCCACCAGGACTTGGTAATAATTCTCACTATTCATGAACAGATGTCTTTGGTTAGATTCCCTAAGTGCATTTGAATTCATTAAAGGATCTAGGGAATCAAGATATTAATTCTAAATTATTACATATTATAGATTTTATTTTCTGGAAGAATAGGAACGTGGCAAAAAAAGAGGTTGTAGTGAAGGTGGTAAACAACACAATCGCAGAATACTATTATGCCACTCCAGGCTATATTGTGTCCTTTTTTAGCTTTAACACTGGCTAACTAAAATAGTTCTGTGAAAGAGCGAGTTTTAAATTGTGTGTGCTGTGAGACCAAAATTCTGGTCGTTGGGGACATTCATAAATGATACCTGTCTTGATATTCAAGTGGCATAAAGTATTAGTGCTCTATTGAAATCACTGTGAGGATACCAATTTACAGCAGATGAGGATCTGAGCAGCTAACCTAAAGCATTCTGTAATTGCAAGCTGAGCTATTTTGTATCTAATTAGTAAAGACTGAATTAAAGAACCAATAAGCTTAGGCTACGGTATGTGAGTTATTCTCAATGACCAGTACTTTGATATTTTACTGGGGCACCAGAGGATTGATACAAACTCCCTGTAGATGGAACTTGTACTTTTTAAGAGCAACCTGGAGCTTTCCTGTCCCAGGTCAGCTACTTTAGGGAACTTTGGAGACAATATTTTGAAACGGATCATCCAAATTATTTTCAAATCTTTATGACTAAACTCTATTCCAGTACTTGATTGCATTAACAGATGTGATTTTTGTCAATGGGAACTTGGCAGAAGAACAAATTTCATCAGCTAATATTTGTAAACTGCTTTGAGATCCACTGATGGAAGGAAACCTGGACTGAGAATAAAAAATGCCAACTATTGAAGTTTGTTTGCTGAATTTTCCATCTTTGAATCTATATTTATAGGATTTCTTCACATCTCTTTAATTATCGCCTTCCAATTTTATTCTTCTGTCTTTCCTTCCCATTTTCTATGTGCAGCTGGTGCTTTAGTCATTTTTCTGTTCACCCAAGGCTTTGCTAATAGAAAGAAGGGCAGGGTCATTTCAGTTGGTCTTACCAGGTATGCTCAAAGATAGTTTACTACTTCCTCTAACCTCTTATTAAAGACAATTTAATTCATTACAGGAAATACACAGGACCTTTATCCTGTTTGACATTAAAATATGGATATTAAAACATCGGGCAGTGTCTCATTTCAGAGTCTGCCTCAAAGGATGTTTTTTTTCCCAGTTAGTTTATAAGTTCTGTGATTGGTTTTTTGCTTATTGCTCTTCTATCTCCCTATTTGGCAATGGATTTGAATGAAGAAAATCTTCTGCAAATGGCATTGTCAGTGAGGTAGTCTGAGAATGGTGCAGATGATCAGCAGGTCATGGTAGCTCATCTGCAGTAGCAATGCTTGTTCAAGGTGCAGCACATCTTACAGGGACCCTTTGGTCATCCTCTTTTGATACGTTCATCAACATGGTCATAACTATCAGAATCAGGAAAAAACTGCAAGTGTGCTTTTCTTCTACTTGCACTTGAAATATTCCTTACTGGGTGCTTTCTTACAGTTTTAAAAATAGTTAATACAGTACAAGATTTTTATTTTTTCATTTTGGGCGATTTCTTTGCACAGGCTTCTGAAGTGCAGAATTTTTTAACATATAAGAATTTGGCTGGACAGACATCTCTTCTGAAGTTGGTGTAAGCCTTATTTTTCCCCAGCACTAATGCAACATATGTTTCAAGCCAGTCCTGATAATGTTTTTCAGTGGTATTCATCTGTGATATTTGTACTGAGTTTCTTGGTGTAATTGTAATTCAGAAGTTGTCTGTAGCCCTGTGATATGTGCATAATTGTCCCCGTCCACTGTAACCACCAGCACCTCTTGTCAGCAGGATTGATGGTAATGTTTTGGTTCCTTTTTTAATAATTAATTGCTGTTCCTTCCAACAACAGGGGATTCAAGTAGAGCTTTTGTTGTTCTAAATTTGAAATCTTAAGTCTGTGGAGATGTTTCCAGGAGGTGTTTTCTCCGGTTCAACATACACTGTAACCACAGGTGTTGTATCATCAAAGAAAGAACCCATATGCTAATTTGAAAATAACAGGCCTGTTTATTGTTGCAGTGCATCACCATCAAAGAAAACAACAACAACCACCTGTCTCTAGCTGTGTAATTAAACTGGTGGGTCTTTATTCTGTGCTAAATGATATGGTAATATATGGATATGGAGAACAAGAGGAATCATCCTTTTAAACTTTTGAGATGTTTGCAACACTGTTGAAAACTGGGGTTTTTTTTATTTATTTATTTTAAATTAGGGTTGTTTTAAAAAAATCTGTTACTAGTAAGGTGCTTTTCCTGGCGTAGTTATGCATCCTTTAGCACTTCTACCATACTGGAAATTTCTTTTTCCATAGCTTTGGATGGCCACCTGTTCTGGTATCTTTTCCTGAATGGTCTTCAGTGATTCATTCCATTTCATTTTTATCACTTTTTTTTTTGACACTCTCAAATGGGCATTTCAGTTGTCTTTCTCCAAGTAAAGGCAAACTCTGCAACAAAGCTGGTCCATACTGTGGCCAGATATCAGGCATGTACTTCTTGCCTTCTTTTCTGTCCCACCAGAGAGATCCAGCCAGCCCAGCTACTCTCACAGGCAGTGATGGTCTCGTTCTGCACAAGATAAAAATCTGCTGCTTCTTTTAACTCCAACATGATGTTGATATTTCATTACACCAAACATTAGCAAATGTCACAGACATTGAACATTGACTTCTTGATAAAGGAATTGGTCATTGAACCTGTGTGTATATTAGGTTCACTTAGACTATTTGCACACAAACACCAGGTCTGGAATGGCTTGATCAGACTTTCACAGCCAAATCTTTGGCTAATTGACCAGGTTTCCTACCAAAGCCCAGCTCTTAGAGAACATGACTACTCTTACAGTTGCTTTAATTGGAGAACAAATTATAATGTTGTTTTCACAGATTACTCTTTCTCCAGAAACTCTTTTGACACAGAAAATTGCATAACTAGTGCTCTTAAATGAGTAATCTGAATCGTGTTTTCTTTTGAAAGGCCAATCTGAAGTCCCTTCTGCTATTCCCCTAGACTTGGTAGTGCAGGCAGAACATTGTGTTGGCCTGTAGCAATGTGTCATACTGAACCTGTCATGTAGGAGATGGCTCAGAAAAAATTTGGGGCATTAGGAATATAAAGTCTTTGACAAATCAACAACTTCCCTTCGGAGTTTGCTCAAAAAATAGTGTGTCCTACTTTTTTTTTTTTTTTTCATTATGCCTTTTTGCTGCGACCTTATTTAAACATTTTACTCTGATTAAAAGAAGAAAAACATGCCAGGTCATGTGGGGGGCTCCACATTTTTCCCTGTTCTTGCAGGGAAGGAGAGAGAGGATGTCCACCTCTCTGAAATCCCTACTGCTAGAATTCATCCTCCTCTTTTTAGGCTTGTTGTTACTTTTGCACCTTCTTGTGCCAGACTCTCAAGACAAGAAAAATGTGCCTGTCCAAAAAGCGTGCCTTCTGTGTAGCAATAATGCCGTGGGGTGGTGGGTCGGTATCTTCATCTTGGCAGTTGTGTGTTTATTATTCTGAGGGCAGTGGTTTGTTTCAGAGCTGAGTTGTTGAAGCAGATGTTCTTTACTGCAAGTAGAGAACTACTAGTAGAAAACTGCGTTTTCTTCAATGGGTTGATGGAGTTAATTCCAGGCAGGACTGCTTCTTCTGTCCATGTTTTGTGGCCGAGGTTTAAAGGTTTGTTTATAAAGTTGGCAGTGTGAATTTTGGATCTGTGGTATTATTATTAGTTCAGGTGCTGTAACTGGACAATGAAAGTGTGTGGTTTTGTGTAAACAAGCCAATATCTGTTCAATCCTTTCTGCACAGGCAGAAGAGGTGGTCTGCAGAAGCCATGCTACTCACTACCCTTGATTAATGAGCATTGCAGTAAACCTGATGGTCTTTTCCACATGAGTGTCCAAGCCACAAATTACCTCCACTGGCCTGCTTAGGTTTCTTAGATCTTTGGTCTGAAGCTGTTTTACACTGTTATCTCAAATGTCATCCTGCAAAGTGCTTAATTTTGCAGTGCAGGTCCCCTTCCAGTTTATGGTCTATACCCAATTGCACTGGTAAAATCTCTCTGATACTTTTCTCTAGGACCCTGTTCTGTAGCCTTATTTCTAATCATCCATAAATAGACTCATCTGTGTTAGGTCTGTATGTCTGAGTAAGGGAAGCCACATGACAGCACGCCTCACTTGTTGGAGCAACAGCAGATCTGGGGAGAAAACTTGGCTTCATGGGAGTGGATGGAAAATTCTCCTTGAATTAAACACATCCAAAATCTCTGACGGCTTCTTCCCCAGACTCAGATTCCGTGTGTGGGACGGGGTGAGCTGCACAGGCTTGGTTTATCCTTCAAAAATATGGCTAGTAATACTCAGTTCTGTAGCAGCTCTGAATCCTGGGAGAATGAGAAGCTGAAGAAAGTATTCCATTTATTTTTTCTATTAATATGTGTAGTGCAGTTTTTCCTTTTCTGGATAGTGACTTTGACTATTTTATTTTATCAAATGTGCATGTTACAGAAAGTTTAGGAATAAGGCATTATTACTAGCTAGTCAAAGTTATTATGGACTTAAAAATGTGTTGAACAGTTTATAGGACCAGTATGTACGTTTTAGCGTAGAGCTAGGCTAAGAAATATGTTTTCAATGAATAATTCGACAGTTTCAGCTTGTTTTTCTGTTTTATGACTTCAGTGATTCAAGTATGTAACTCTGGCATTTATTGAAGATGATTGAAGGAAACATGAAATTTAAATAATATTTTTCCCATTATATTTGGTCACTGAAATAATTTCTTTCCCTGATGCTTTTCCTTTTAGGAAAAATAATAATGAAATTATTCCTGCTAGAAACTGGAATATTTCAAAATTTTCTCTTTAAAGCTTGAGAAATCCCAAGGATTTTGTCAGAGCACAACTGATGATGCAAAAACCTAAACCGGTGAAAACTAAATTCAGGAATCTGAAACAATTAGTAGACTATCACAATTAAAAGTGTATGCAATTTTTCCCGTGCCCCCCCCCCAAGAAGACTACAATTTTTACTATCTTTTTTTGATAGGTTTAAAATGTTATTCAGCATATTTTTGCAGACTGTGAGCATGCACAGGTATGACTCGTATTACTTTGCTTATTTCCCCTGGCTGCAGTACAGGTGTTGGTCCCAAGGGCCACCTTCCCCATCTCTCTGCCTTAAGGCAGGACCACCTGTACCTGTCGTATCTGATGGACACTTGCCTAATCTATTCTTTAAGACCTCCAACAACAGACTCTCCATCCTCCCCAAGCAATCTATTCTAGTGCTTTGCTAGCCTCATTGTTCAGTAATTTTCCCTAATGTTTAACCTTAATCTTTCTTACTGCAATTTAATCCCATTACTGCTTCTTCTGTCTGCCATGGGCATGGAAAATAGATTTCTCCCTTCTTTGCAGCAGCTTTTTATGTGTTTGACGGCTGCTCTCCTATGCCCTGTCTGACTTGTCTTCTTAAAGCTAAGCCACCCCAGGCTGTTCATTCCTTAGAGGTCCTAATGGTCTCTAGCCCTGCAATGACTCTTTAGATTGCATATGGGTGGTTTGAATCTTCCTCCAAACGCGCTTCTCAAGTTTCTGTGCTGGATTTTATGTAACTGAGGAGACCTTGATGCTACAAAGTCTTGCAGAGTGGGAGACCACTAAAGTCGGTGGAATGAGTGGGTAAAAAGCTATACCTCCATGCACGTCCTCTGGACAGGTCCTGGCCATCACTGGAGATGTCACACACCGTGCTCTCATGCCAGTTGCTCCTTGGGTAAAGCAGAGAGGATATGTTTTGCATTTTACTCCTTGAAAAAATTGGTTTTAGCTCCCTGGGGTTTTCTGCAGCAGCTGTCACAGGGCAACCAGAGGTGGTCTCCACTTCCCTGCTCCCATTGCTCCCTATGCTCCCTACACGTACCTACCTCATGCCATGCTGCAGCATTATTTTCTGCCCTCTTCACCAGCCTGGGCATATGGACCTGAAGTAGAAACTTACGGATATATGCAAATGTTTTAATGATGCTATTTGCATATCTGGAAGTGATTTACAAAACGCTGCACATGGAGCTGCTTAAAACTTGGCACCAAGGGTTCGTAGAGGATCATGGCTCAACACAACAGAAACTGAATATTCAGCTGGTTTTTGCCAGCTCTCATGGAGAAGCAGTGCAGTTTTGGCGACTGTTGAAGAGAGTCTGTCAACGAGGGAAGACGCTTGAGTCCTTGCACAAGTTTCAGCCCTGCCCAAGGGGAAAACATCCCGCAATATACTGCCTTCCTCCGCTTTCTTGCCGCTTCGGGATGAGCAGCCAACTGCAGTTGGTCCTGGCAGTGGGAAATGCTCTCCTGCAAACCCTCAGCAGCGCAGGCAGGCAGGGGGGTCTTAGGGGTCAGAGCAGCCTGGAGACAATTTTATAGTGAAAACTACACTGTTCTTACAGATTTATTGATTGATTTATTTATATTCCCTTCCTAGCATACACATTTACAGGACTTGGAGATGCACTAAATTTAAATACCTGAGTTTGGGCTCTTTTTAGAAAGAGGCAGCATTTAACACTGATCCGTGTAGTCTCTTTTCAGGTGGAGCCTCTTCTCAGAGCCCCTGTCTTGGGAAGAAAATTCACCTTTCCCAGACACATCTGTAGGAGCTAATGGTGTCAAAACTTTTACACATGCACTCTCTGTGGAAGTGATGTGTGAGGTGGGGAGCTGTGCTGGCACAAATGGGCAGCACCTAATCCTGCAGCATCACTCACCTAATTCTTTTAAAATTTTGTTAGCATAGGACTATGTCAAAAGGGAAGGAAAGGAGGTCAGATTGCACTTATTTGTGTTCACTTTTAGGTTTACTAGCTCTCTTTCCTCTGTTTTTCTTTGGTTTTGGCTTGAAGTTAGCTCTAATAAGAGTGATGGCATCGACACTTTTGGAGAATGCATAGAAAATATACTGCTCTAGTAGTCAAAAAAAATCTGCTCTCAAAACACTAACTGTAAATGTATGACAGGTGAACGTCAAATTAATTTCGCTGGAACTGAGTTCAAGCACGCACACACTCCCACACACACACACAAATGTAGTTTTTCAAAAATAAGAAGCTTCTTGCAGAAGAAGACCTTTAATGCTATGGGTTTCCACAAGTCCGGCTGGAGACTGAACAAGTTCTTGGAAGAGGAATCTACGGAGTGCTACTAAACAGAAAGTAACAACATGTGACTGAGGAAAAACAGAGCTAAGAAGTATTTAAGGGAGGAAGTTTTATATAAGTTTGATCTGTCATTACACTCCTGCCTAGGCATCTGCTTGTGTCTGGCAGTGGAGGCTGGGCACAGGGTGAGAAGGACCTTTGCCCAGTACAGCCTTTCTTATGATCACTTGACTTTCTTGCCATCAGATGGGTTTTGTGCCATCTTATAGAGAAAAGAAGGACAAATATAACATCATTCTGAATAGCACGTTAGACACCCAGGGAGTAAGTGAACCCTATACGCCCATGATGAAAATATCCCTTTCCCAAATGTCCTTTGTTGTATGAGTGCAAGGGCGTAGCTGAGGGGCCCTGCATACTAAATCACAGGTTTCTTGCCTACTTATGTCAAGAAACAAGTGGTTACAGCAGATGAGGGAAGTGCAAGGAAACAGCAAGACAGGGTATCTTGCAGCGCACCAGCTTCTGAGCCATTGCCAAGTGTTTTTGTCGGCTTTTCAAGGAAAAAAAAAAAAAAAAGAAAAATCAAAAAGCATTTTAAAGAGAGAGAATTCATGGCTGAATTCCTCCAGCTGCTAAAGGCTCCTTTTCACACAAATATTTTGCCTGTTTCACCCTATTTACAGGCCCAGATGGTACTGCCTGCAACTCTGTGTCTATAGGATGCGGTGGTATGGTGGGATACTAAAGGCAGAATATTGTCTCTAAAAGGAAATAAGAATGTCCTGTTGCGAAAGACAAAGTCATTCTCTGGATTGTCCCCACTCCAGACAATACACAGCGAACATACCACTTACAGCACGTTTTGTTGCCATTCTGCTAACATTGCATGTACTTTGTATTTTCTTTGCGATTGTATAAATAGCATATAGGAAGAGAGATACTATTTAGGGAAAATACTAATTAAAATGAACAATAGAAAATAGGAGATCTTATGTTTCTAAAATTAGAGGCTGGTTATTCAGTAATAAATAGCCCTGTCATTATTAGTTTGCAGTCCCTCCTTTCTCTTGCCTGACACACACAATATCGCTGTTATCCGTGGTTTGCCTGTCTAAACATGGTTTCTTCCCCATTCTCTGCATTGTTTGCTAGCCCTTGTTACAAAAGCTCCCCAGTTCTGGGCTTATCTGGCAAAAGAAAATAAGGAGAAATATTCTTTCTAAACAAAATTAGTTTGATGAAGGAATAAAAAGAACATTAACAAAAGTACTTTCATGCGCTTCTTGTTAGATATTGCTTGTTGGCCTCCGGTAATTTCAGAAACCTGGGAGCATGGACCATGATTTTATTTCCTAATAATTAGTAAGTGTTTTGATGTGTTTGATGGCTTTGTTAAGAACGTGCTTGCTGAACTTAAAGGGAAAGTTTGATTTTCATCTTGGAGTACAGTGAGTGATTGCTACTTGCAGGCATGGCTGTGGTTGAGGCTGTGCCTGTGAGAAAGGAAAAAAGATTTGTGTCTGTGTGTGTAAAGACCTTGATTTTGCGTGGTTCTAGCAAGTTCCTATGCCAGGTTAATGGGCAACTTCAGGACTTCTACATCCCAAGTAAAAGCATGGAGATGGGTTAGATTTTTGGTTCCTTAATGGACATGTAATGGATAACATTTTGAGGCTGATAGTGGGACCATGCTGAATCACTGTCCACAGCAGGAATCTCCCTTTCTGGGTGCAATTTGTGCACTTATGAATGACATGGTCTTCCCCCATTGCAAAAGATCAGCTCTTCCCAGAGGACTCACCACCACATGGCCCACAAACATGCCCTCCCACTGTGCTTTTAAGTACTCAGGAATGAGTCCTATCTGTACTGGATGAATAATTTCTTTTCAGTGCTGAGAACTGTGTTTTTCATCACCAGATTGTTTTGGACCAGTTTGAAAGATGCTGGGCTAAATGAAGTCACCTTGTGCTGTCATTGCTTCATTTCTATTGTTGTCTGGAATAAAAAACAACCTCTGTGAAAGGTGAAAAGGTGATGTAGAAGGTGTAGGAATCTATGTTGATTCAAGGGGCAGTAATAGGGGAAACAGTGAAAGGAAGATAACAAAATTCCCAGGGAAAAAAATAAATATGAAGGAGGAGCAGGAAAGAACAAGGCATGAGCAGTCATAAAAATCCAGTGCTGTCAGCTGAAAATTGGGGAGATCCTGTCATATTAATGACAGGAAACCATACCTCTATTGGTTTTCACTGACAGACCTGCAAGCAGCTGCTGTGGAAGGAAGGTGACTTGAGCATAAGTGAAAATATCTAAGACATTGTGCACTTATTTTGGAGAGAGAGAGAGTTTAGTGAGGATTCAGCTGTCATTACCATATCCTCTGTTGAACATGTTGCCCTTGGCAATGGGTCCTCAGTAACTAATTTAGCTTTTTTGTTGTTCAGGAGCAAGATTTTCATGCTTAGTTCACCTAGAAGCTGTGATTTTTCAAAAGCAAAGAACAAACAAATCCCCAAATTATAAAATAGAAATTATGAAACATATTTTGATTGCTGATGCCACCCATTCCCTGGCATTTAATATATCAGTTGCAAGTAGATTGCTTGCTAATTGCTTTACTAGATCTTCTGTTTTCAGTCATAACTGCATATTAGGTGGAGGTGATGATGGTAGTCAGAGCTTTCTGTTTTACTAAATGAGTTGAAACTGGGTTTGTAAATGTTTCACTCAACGTGTACGGATAGGGAAATATCAGCAGACATTGGTGCCCACTGGATTCTCAGCACAGGACCAGGCTGCTGACTGCTGTATGTCAAAGTGACAAGTGCAGGTGTGTAGTAGTCCAGATAAAGGGAAACCCACAACTTTCTGCAAAATAACATACAGCTGTGACACTTAAAGTGAGAACACTAAAATAAATTTTTCTCTTACAAAAAAAAAAAAAGTGATAGAAGATTTGATGGTCTGTACAAGTGCTTTCTGAAGACTTGTGTGAAAGATCCCATGTAGTAGTTCATGTGGAGCTTAATTTTTTTAAGTTAAGGGAGAAGAGCTGGCTTGACCCTGCTGAGATTCAATCCTTGTGGCTCCTGGCCACTGAGGTAGTCCCAGTTTGGTGCTCAGGTCATTCAGCTATTCCTTGCTTTGAATTTATCACTTCACCAGTGCAATATTGTCTAATAAAATGGAGAAGTTAAGATACTGTGCACAGTAGACATCAGCCCACGTTTAAAGCACTAAGTGAATGAGCAGTAACATCTAGGAGTGTAAAACTCAGCTTTCACTAAACCTGTCTGTGGTGATTCAAAGGGTGAACTTGAAACGAGCAGTGCATGGTGTGATACTGAACCTTTCATGATCACGTGCTGAGTTTTGTAGACTTTAAAAACTCCACAGCAGTTTAGAAAAGAGGCACCAGTCTGAGATAAGAGCTTCTGGGAACAGACTTATATCCCTTCACAGTCTGGTTTCCAAATTGGTGCTGATCAGAAGCTGTTGCATTACGGGGAAAATACTGATTTTGCATGAGTTTAGCTTAATTCCATCTTTGCACAAGTGCAGACCTTTGACCTACTATAGTGCCCTGACTCAGAAGATTTTACATTTTGCCTTGAGTGAGACTCTATGGTGACCCCTTTCATATCTTTCGTGTTTGGAATACATTGTCCTTGCTGTTTCATATCAGCCCCTTTTTGCTAGACATTGTACAGATCTTGGGGGAAATCTCCTTTAGGGGCTGACTCCAGGGTGCTGAGCAATCCTGACCTCAACAGTTTTGGCTGAATGAGTGAGTGGACAGAGATTGCTGTCCCATCTGATTTTGGCAGGAGTGGTGGCATGTCTCTGGGCAGTGGATAGCACTGTCCCCTCTCTCTGAACACGTCATAGACAGCCCTATGGAGAGAAGCAAGGCGGACAACAGGCTCTGATGTTCTGAAGAACTGATCTTCACCACCTCTGCAGTTTGGCTCTTTCACTGCATTAGGTTCTTCTGAGTTTTTTGCCGCCTTCCCCTGTTCTTTGTTCCCTTTGGCTTCATTCCTCCTCCCTCCCCAACTAATTTTAAAAAAATAAAAAACACTAAAGTTATTTTGGAAGTGTGGTGGTTTTCAGAGTTAAACAACACTGAAAGAAAGTACTTTCTCTTCATTTAGTATTTTTAAAGAAGTAATAAGTAACACGGCAGGACATGATTGTAATAACATGAACAGCTCCAAGGTATCTGAAGCTTTATTCCTTTGCCTCCTGCCTCTCCTGATCACTATAAGTCATGCATGAGCTATTACTTTTACTGTACATAATTTCTAGTATCCTTTGAGATCCAATCACTCCTCTGATAAAGTGATTTTGTGACGTTTTCAGCCATGCTTACATAGCTGTTTGTGTATGTGTGGATGTAATTTATCTGTTTATTATAATTCCAATAATGAAAAGAAAGTGAAATGCTATTAAGAAGCTCAGCATGGTAATCAGTTTGTTGTTATTGCTGGTCATGACAATCATTTTAAAGTCTCCATTTTGCTAATGGCACACCTCAAATTTTCCTAAGTTGGGTGGGGTTTAGCCATGACTTTAACAAAGATACGTGGTGGTAGGATAGGAAAATTAGGCAGTAGTTCAACAAAGTGCTCACATGAGCAGATCTACAAATTTTAAGGGGACAATTCCCACCTATTCATTTAAGGACACTAGTTTTTATGTTGGAGATCATGACCTTTATTCTGCATTATAAAATCAAAGACTTGTGGGATCTTTGTAAATAAGGTGATTGCAACTTGTGTCAATGAGAAATAAACTTATATCTAGAGTAGCTTTCAAAAGATATAAAGATGTTTTAATTTTAAAACCTGCATCCATACCAAAGCAAATTAAACAACAGAGCGATACATAGTCAAAGGATAATGGACATGTAGCTGTTTATGGAAAACACGTCCAAGAGAACCATCATAAAATTAGTTTTGTAACTTGCACAGTAAAAGCAGTGGAAACAATTCCTCAGTCACAGGACAAACAGGTTTTCTAACATTGATGGATACAAGCTAGGAAAAGTATTGAATTTTTTTCTAATTAGCCTTTTTTCCCTACAAAATTGCCTCTTAATAATTTCCCTTCATGTCCAGTGCATAAAGGTATCTGTGTATATGAATTTAATTTATATGCCAATGATGTTTTATACATTGTCTTGTCTGCATCTCATTACTGTCATTAATAAGCACTCCAATACATCTCGTTACAAGGTTAATTGGGACAAATCTAAAATACGTCCCCTTTTATATTGTAAATATGATGTCTCCTGGCAGCACATTCCTGGTGGATGGACACAAAAGTTATGGTGTCTTACTACAGAATTCTATATGCTATCATAGCTGCATTTAGTGACTACATTATGCTGTAAATACAGCTGTATGGAAAACTGGCTGCATACAACATAATCTAGATGAGATTTTCCTCGTATTTGATGAAATACAGTTGTGTACAGCAGCTCTGGTTTTATTTCTTTTTAGCTATGCTTGTGGACCAGAGTCATTTATATGTACCGCTCTTTTTGCAAACAACTAATTTCTGATTTTGAATGCATATATTTTAATAAGTCTGTTCCTTCACAAGGCTCAGCTGTATATTGTTATGGCAAATAAAAAGATGCATTTTGCACATAAAAGGTGTTTTCTCTGTGCCACAGATAAGACCCTTGGTGCTTTCATATAAAAATGCATCTCATGTCAACATCTGTCAGAGCCATCTAAGATAACACACTATAACAACTACATGGGTCACACACATGCCTTTACTCCATAGGACTAGGGGTTAAAACTCTGGGAAAGCGGAACTTTCACTGAAGAGTGCTCTCCTGTAGAAGTGACTTAAGTTGCCAGACCCTCCTGTCACACAGAGCAAAAGTGCAGATAAAGTCTTTGCAGCATGGCTGGAGATCAGGGGCTGTAGATAAGAGGGATTTCCGGGCACTGCATCCCCATATACTTTTTTTTCTTTTCTTTTTTTCCTGGTGTGATTTTGGAGTTTCTGTGATGACTAACTGACCTTGGAAGGCATGTGAAACCTCCCAGACTTTGGTGGCTTTACCTGAAGTCTCAAGTCAGTAATGCACAGGCATGAAGAAGACGTGCTGCTGCATAGACCAGCCCAATAAGCCACGGTGTTTTGCATTTACTTACTACCTGAGAGGTGTGCTTTGGGGCAGGAGACACTACAATTTTAGCTGGATAAAGTATTACTGGTAGTGTACAGATCTGTTAGCTGCTATTTTCCAAATCCTATATTCACACATCTGGGCTGGTAACTGTTGGAGAGATTTGACTTCCCCTGTGCTTTGTGGATGCTTCACTTGAGAAGCACAATTTGCCTGGTGAGTTTTGGGACTTGAGTTTCTTCATTGATGATGTTGAGTGTGAAGAGTTAAAAGCTTCTATAGCATCTGTAAGTTGTGTTTGTGGTGATCCTTATGGAAAGATTTATGTCCCATACTAGGGATGAAACTAATTCCTCTCCAAATATCTGTGCCAAGACAAATACACTGACTAAGTCCCTCCAAAAGAGGGCTGTACTGGCCTTTGTTTTCTCTTTTTGGAGCTGAATTTTGGTCTTCCTATATCTCTTAGTCAGGAGATCACACTGCAACAAATTCTTGATTATTAGCAGCACCAAAATGCAAATTCAGGAATCCTAAAGCCAAGGGCTTTAGGCAACGACCTTGCAACTCCGAGCCTTTCCTATGAGTTTGATGCCTGGATGTTGGAACACTGTGATTTAAGCTTATCGCAAGTTCGGTCAAGATTTTATTTACTCCATGAGGTACTTGGGGGGGAAAAAATAAATAAGCTCCTATAACGCTGTTGCTATGGGAGGCACAGAAATACTATGCATGTTCCCAGTCCAAGAAGGATGCAACAGTGCAAAATACTGGAAAAGAAAGTGTGTGTTACAGAAAGTGGTAAATTCCAGCTACTCATTAGCACAGCAAGCTCAACCATTTTCCCTTGGCATAGACTGTAAAGTTTCACATCCCCAAGCATCAGCTAAGTAGCTTTGGAAGGCTGCATAGTTTAGCCCCAACTTAATTGACACAGTATTGTTACTTCAAACAAGCCATATTAGTGGCATGTTATCTCTACTGTTGTGTTTGTTCCAGACCCTAGGCAACAATTAATTTTTTCATGCCAACAAATATTTCATTTGATTTCTAATGTACCATCGCCATAACAACTTAGATAAATATATCCTAATAAAATCCATAGATTAGGGTATTTTTAAAAGGCAGTTAGTTAATGAGAGTTTAGAAAAAAAAATACCAACAACCACTGAACAAAACAAAAATCCCACAACCCCATCACTCTGTATTCTGAGGCTGCTCAGGCTGGAAAGAGAGTAGTATAGAAACCAGTAGGTCAGTGTCGGTGAAATTTCCACTGTTTGGGTATGGTTTCAGCCATGAGTTTTGCAATGCAAAGCTTCATAGTGCAACCAAAATCTTATTAAAGGGAGATCTTTAATGTCAGGACCTGCTCTGGTCCTGGTGTAGGTTGGACCTAAACAGTGTTCTGCGTTAGAGATACTGACTGAGGAGTAGCTGACCAGCTAAATAACTTTCTTAATTGTAATTTTCTTTTATCTAAAGAGCCAAACAGAACTTATATAATTCTTACAGGAAATATTATAGGCATTTGTGTTAGAAACAGCCTGCAAGTAGCACTTTGTATTTCTAATGTTAAGTGTTTCAGCAGTAAACTCTAACAATTGTTGTCACGCTTGAAAGCTCTCTAGCTTGGCAAGAGCAAAACAAATAATGGGTATCAGAGATCTCATCCTGTGGAAAGTATGCTTCAAACCAAAGCCCCAAACATGTGCTTTTATCTCTTGAAATCATCCAATGTACACATGCATCTGTGAGCTCTGTCCGGTGGTTAGGCACTCCATAATGTATTGAGAATAGCTTACTGATTGTTTAAATTTACACTTGCTCTGCAAGTGTCTGGAAAAAGAAAGTTTGACTTTATTAATGTCTTGTATTCAGTACTGATGAAACAACAGCCATGTCAGTCACTTTACAAACACTTTTCAACTAACACCTTTAGGCACAACAAAGTCATTTGTTCCTATTACTCTAGGAAAAAAAAACAAACATTTTCTACATCTTAAACATCCACCATATGTCCAAAGCCTTACACCTGACTTTTGGCATACTAAATTCTTCAGGATCTGGTATAGTTACAAACATACTTGTAGTTCTGTCTCCCAAAAGCCTTACATCTATTTTTTTACGAATGGATAGAATTTCCAGAAGAGTCAATACAAGCATCAAACAGCCACAGTGACACACAAACATTTGAAAACGGTTTGGATAAATCACCTGTAGTCCCTGTGTCTGTGTGTGTGCATTTTCAGGATGAAAACATTGCAGGTGAGGAAAGCAAAACCCAAGCTATCTTCCATGTTTTTTTGAAATCCTTTAAGATCAGACAAGGCTGTTGGGTTTGAGGTTGGGTGTGTTGCTATTCTGGTCCAGGAGATACGCACGTGTCCCCCATGCCCTGTAAAGGTTCCCTGTGCCACTGGTAGCCACGATAGACATGCCACTTTCCCACCGCACTGCACATGTGGCATATTCGTGGTCCTTGAGGAGGGACGTCTCTTATTTCTGCCTCTTCTTTCCCTCTGTACAGTTGAGCTCATGACACTGCAACAAGTGAAGCACTGACAAGTTTTCCTAATAACCTCTGTAGTAGTCCAAGACCTAATCTTGCATCTCCATCCTCCATTGCTGGGCCAAGAGCACTGCAGGTACTCCTCAAATCTCAAAAAATGTTGCAAGATGCCAGTTCAGTCCTTAATAATTGATCTTCAATTGTTTCCTGAGTCAGGAGGACAAGGAGTCTTTGGCTTTTTCTCTTCTTCTGTACCCTGGACAGACCGGGTAGCAGACAGCACAAACATCTCCAGAAGGTATCTTAACTTTTTATAGGATTTTTCTGGGTTTTCTGTACAGTTTCATTGGTCATCTTTGGACAGTAGCTCTCTTCTGGTTTGGTGTGTATACAGCAAGTCCAGAGTTGCTCCCTGGACAAGTTTTGAAAAACCAAAGAGAAATTCTGTTGTTGTCTTTCATGTCTGCAAAGGTTGGTTTGGGGAAAATATGGAAATATTCATTTTCATGGGAAGCAGAGATATTGTGAGTACTTACTCAGTGAAAGCAGCAATCAAAGTGTCATCTAACTTCAGGGCTTTTCAGACATTAAAACGAAGAATCATCTCCATAAGAATAATTCATAAAGCTTCTACCATGTATGAAGATAACAAAGCATATTTTAATAACCCTAACACATTGGCTGCAAAGCCCATAAGTCTTTCTTTCTTTCGTGTAGTTATGAATTCCTTCCTAAAATTTCTGTTACCCTAAAATATATCTGAAGACATGAAGATAACTTAGCATGGCTCTGTCCTAGCACTCTTCTCTGACTGCTGTAAAATTGAACTATTCAAATGTGCTTCAAAAGCTGAAACAAAATGAAAAGAAAGCTAGATTTGTCTCAGAGGCACCCACTTCTAATAGCTGAAGTGTTTGAAGTCCAAACAATTTCCAAAGAATTTGAACCAAGGAGCTGTGTTCTCTGAGCACCTGTTCCCCAGGCAGATGTGACATCCTTCACAGGAACGAAGGATTCTTCTCTCTTCAAAGTGAAACTTTAAGATCAATTGTTGGATATTTCTAAATTCTCCTTGTTTGCTCACCTGTAACCAATGACACGGTCATTTCTGTGTTTTGCAAAGCAGCTTTAAGGCATTTTGGTCTCTCTTCAGACAGGTGAAGGTTACTCCACCATGAGGAGCTGTGTAACAGGCAGCTGCAATGCTGTGGGCTGTATTTTAGTCTTGTTTATTGCACCGAGGGCACCTGCTTCATTGGCACAGGGGAAATCTGAAGGTTAGAGCACATGGGACCTTTCTAGTAAAATAGTGAAATTTGTTAAATTCAACCTGTTGATTTTGTAAGTCATGCTGATGGATGGGAGCAGCGTGTGAGGTAGGGTGTACTTTCCCTTTGTCACCAGGTAGCACCCCTCATTCCGCCTCTAGATTGCTACCCAAACAAAAACAAGCCCTGAATGCCTAATCAGTGATGGTGTTTTGATTTTTCTCTCAGCCATAAGTACCACCAGGCAATCAGCAAGGAAAAAAAGAAAAAAGAGAGAGAGAAAAGCATCTTCTCTCAGTCTATTTTTAAATATAAGTAATTGGCATTTTCCCTTCTGCTAACGTAAGTTCCAGGTAAGCACAGCTCAAATTGACCTCATCACACAACCCTCCAGGGAGGAGAGGATGAAAACAAAAAAAAGGACCAAGCAGCTGATTTGTACCTGTGACCCAGGAGAAAGCAGAGCTCAGCACCCTGCCCACACTGGTGTGTACTGGGAATGCCTCAGCTGTGCCACCACCTCAAATCCTTTGTCCTCTCTGGCCTTCCCAGTGATAACAGCTGGGCCAGCCTTCAGTGGAGGGACCAGGGAGACTCCCCTGCCTGTGTGTCACCAGGGAGAACACCCCTCAGTAGCTCAAGTGACAGCTCTTATCACTTCAGTTCCCTGAGGTAGCACTGCATCACTCCCCCAGGTGCCTTGCTGGGTTCTCCTAATTTCTTTACACCCAGTTTCTCACCAAACCTTGTGCCTGGGGATGAGACCTTTGTCACTGCCTCAAAAAAGTGAGCTGGCAGAAAGAATACCCCTTCTTTGCTCTTCTGCAGTCTGCCAGGGCTCTGAGATGTTTTGTTTATCTTGTTGGTTGATGCTTGATGCTCTGAGTCCTCAGACCACAACCTGCGGTAGGAGAGGTAGAAGTACCCACAGCAGCATGGGATCTAGGACCTGAGGCAGTAATTTCCCAGCAGTTCTTTAGAAAACAAATTCTTGAAAAAGCAGGAGGGTGGGAGAGAAGAAAACAGGAGGAGTGCAGGCTCTTTTCCCTGGAGGTTTGTTTTGCATTTCAGTCCCTCTGTTGCAGAAATCAGGACCATCGTCCCACTGGCTCACGCTTACTTGAAGTGGAGGGATTTGTTATGTGTATTTAAAATTGGCAGCATTTTGCTGTTAGGATGAGTGTGGTGCTTTTAAAACCAACGGTGACTAAGAGTGTTGCAGAGCAGATGAGAAAAGATTTTATCCAATCAGATAAATTCTACATGTTTCTTTAGAATTTAAGTCAAATAGGTTCATTTTGCTCTATTCAAAAGAAAACTTTATCACTGATGTTTCTGTCAAATTCTTCAAACTGACTTTATTCAGAGACTGGGAGACTGACCCTGATCCTCCCAGTTCCCAGTGCAAACTGGAAGCAGCTCCTAAGCTGCTGTAGCACTGGTAGAAGTGGAAATGCTGTCAGACTGCTGCAAAAGTAGGAGGTTTTTCTTGTCATTCTCAGATGTACACTTCTGTTACTGAGGTTTCTTATCAGAAAAAACACAATAGAACTAGACTGTATGAAAACGAGAGCTCCCACCAAATGTCAAAGTCACTGCTGATAACGAGCTCAGAAGCACAAACAAGATATTATAGCTTGTTTATCTTCTCCTTGCATTGTAACTGTCCCCTCTGAAACACAGAGACCAAAAGAGCTCGAGTGAGACAGACTCTGCCAGCAGCCACTGTGTAAAACACGTAAGTGTTTGTGTTGAGAAGAAACGGTGTACCAAGCAGTACAGGAGGGGTGGCAGCTGCCCACCCAGGAGGAATCAGACAGAACAGAGTGGTCTGCTGGTCTTTTCAAACATAAATGTCTTTATCTGGGGAACTCTGTTCTCTGCCCCTTCGATGTGACCAAAGGAATGTTTTGTGCCCAGTTGCTTCAGAGGCAGTTTCTACTTTGAGCATTTTGAAACCTTTTTTTTTTAATTATTATTTGCTTATTTATTTCAATCTGTTTGCAAAAGCAGCCTTCATCCAAAGGCTGGGTTGGAGGGAGCTGTGTTGTTTGCCTTTGATGCATGGCCAGAGGTAGGAAAAGTACCGTGCCTGGGTTAATCTCCGAGTTGCTTCCAATGATGGACTCGAGTAATTACATGTAATGAAAGCAGGAATTCAAAGCATTTTCAGAGAATCTTGTTCACCTTCTGCCTAGTTCAGGAGGCATAGAAAGGTAGTGGTTGTGAAGAGCGTGTTTTACCTCTACAGATGCCAAGAGCTGACTTAGCCTTGAGGGTACAAACCATTTCCCTGTGTGTGCCCAGGGTCAGTGCCACAAGGATGGCGGGTCAGGCACTGTTGGTGGCACAGTTAGAAGTTTCTCCTTGCTAGATATAGCTTGGAATTGCATTTAATTTATTATTGTACCTGTAAACATTTATTTGCAAATCATTTTATAGAGTCAGTGCTTCAGTTTGCAGGAGAGTAGGGCAGTGAGTCATGCCACAAGCTGGCACTGGCAAAAACCCTACGCCCAGGAGACGTCTCCTTTGCCTGGGGGAATTGCACCCCAGTCATCCTTCCCTGAAGCTTCTCAGATCCTCAGTGTGGTTCTTGATGAGTATTGAGGGGGGTGGGACACATGGGACACGTCAGACGTGGGCAATGCTGTGTCATCTCCAGGACAGGGAGGCAACCCCAGCATCTCAGAACCTCACCTTGCATCTATTAGGGGAAAAAACACATGCTGCTCAGGAGGAACTGGTGTACCTCCGAGAAAAAGGGAGGGGAAGTGATAAAGGGACCACCTAAATGAAGTGCTTGGCCTGTGTCCTCAGTTCTGAGGTGGGTGGCAGTGGTGAGCTGCTACCCCCTCGTTGGAGGCTCTCACATGGCCACATGCATACGGATAATAGAAAGTTGCACTAGTTCTTTGTTCCCTTTTTGTGCCCATATTGCAGGCTCATGATGCTCTTAAAACACAGTAAGGTTCATAATGTTCTTTTAAAAAAATCACTTTTCAGGGAAACAAATGTGATTTCCCATGAACTGGCTGAACATGCGTATGTAGCAGATATCTTCGTATGAGTGGCATCTTTTCACCACCCAGTGAATTACAATACTAAGATAAGTGGCGTTATCTCTTAGGACAAATGTTTTTGTGTGCTAATATCTTATCAGTCATTATACCAGAAAAAACAAAAAGTTCTTTTTTTTGAGACTGGTGATATAAAGCCTTATATAGGTGACTGTCTTGAGTGTTGCTTAAGAACAGTGAAACAATGAAGGCATTTGAAGACTATTACCACAAAACAATCTCAGCCATTGATTTCATTTCACTTCATATTTTAAAATAGGTTGCATGTATTCTTCCCCCATGTGCATGTTTAAGGTTCACAAAACTAGTTTGCAAATGGTTTGGTTTGAATCCTAGGAAAATAAATACACTCAGGATGCCGTTCTGTGACACTTGTGTTATTCTCCCTTAACTGATGGAGCTGGGTTTGATGAGGGCAGGCTCCTAATGGTAACTGAAATAGCACTTCGGCTACATCAGTGAGCAAAATCCCACACTTGTCACTCAGAAAAGCAGACTGGAAAATGCAGGATATTTTCTCTTCCATCAGTTTTAGCTACCCTGACTCACAATTAGAAGTTGCATATAGGCATAGTGTTTGGGGACTCGTGGGCTAAGTAGGTACTACAGAATGAAAATATAAATCTACCGTATTTTAATTGGGAAAACAATAATTAGCATTAGAGTTATACAAGTATCTGCCAGCCTAGGTTATGCTTGCAGTGACATTTTTATAAAACACTTGAGGCATGTTTCTATGAGCACTGGTAATGTTTTTTGTACACGTGAATTAGACACATGGGTTAATCCCATTATTACAAAGTACTTGTGAAAATCTATAGTAAGGAAACTAACTGAAGATAGGCAAGCAATATTGTTAATAGCGTTTAAATTTATGTGGTAAATTTACTAACATGATGTTAAAAAAATATACAGTATCTAATTAGAGAAGAAAATCCTTCACTTCACATGCATTTTATTTTATACAGCAAGGACAGTCATTCCTCCTGTGCAGTTTATGTTGGTTGAAAGCATAAATTTTACTGATATATATACAGGTTTCTGTTCCCAGTGGTGAACACTGTTACATTTAGAAAATTGACAAAATCAATGGCAATAAACCAAAGATCAATTTAAATTTCACATTTAGCTTCTTGTTTTAGAGTCTCTGGGAAATTTACAATGGCTAACATGTTTTATGCTTAGAAGAAATAGATGAATACAGATGCTGTCCATTTGTAGCAATTGTTTCCTAAATCTGTGAATTGAGGGTACATCTGTATATAAATACATATATAAAATTACACATACGATATAGAATACGTAACACTATTGTTCTGTCTTACCATTCTCTGCTCTCTGCAGGTTGTTTTCTTATCTGTTGAAAGTATTAGAGAATGGTCACTAATAAGTGTTACAAAAGTAATGAATAGCAATAGTTTTAGGTACCCAAGCCTTCTAAGTTGCTAATTTATTACCCCATTCAACAATAGCTGTCACTATAAAATCAGGTCACTATAGAGGTAAGAATCTATAAATACAGTGCCTATGTCATATCCCATCATCTCCAAAAGGATCATGCTCTCTGTCTGTTTAAAGAGGTTTACATATTCCTTATAATACATGTATGATAAATTAAGCACTCTTTTCTAGGCCCCTTTAAATGGACAGAATTGAAAACACAATAATGATATAATTAATTACAGTCTTATTCTTGTAGAAAAATTACGCCTTTTTCGATTAGCGTGAAATATAAGTGTCAAATCAGTAATAAAATCCTGATCAATAAAACAATAATAACTATGTTGTTAAAAGCGGACCTAGAAAGGTGTTCATGGCAACATATTTTAGGGGTTAGAAACCCTTTTAAAATAAACGGATTTCATCTTTACACTGTGTCATCTAAATCATTACAATGTTTGTGTATACAATTATCATCAGACGATAAATTGCAGCTATTGAATGGATTAAGTTTGAACTTTTTGACCTCATAAATCTGACTTTGTCATAGCTTTAGCAAATGCTTGTGTAACAATCAGTTGATTACATGGCAGAGCAGATGTATGTATGTTAACTGGAAAATATGAAAGGACCAGGGTAACTCAAAGTTCATTGGAAGAAGTTTATAAGCGTCTGACAATAGAGTGTTAACACATTCTCGATATACCTTTCTGGTTATAAGATGGTATCAGCTTTTATTCTATTTCCCACTCCCCACCCCCCCCGTTTTAATGTGAGATTTAAAATTAATAGGAAAACCCACAAAACTAAGAAGTAAAATCTTGAACCGATTGAGAGTGAATTTAATGGAACACAACGAGTGAAATATTTTCAGGATCTAGTGAACCATGTTCTCAAGAAATCATCAAAAATGAACAAAATAACAATCACAAGCAAATTAGCATCTTGGAAAAAGCACAAACACATTCTTGAAGTGGAAAAATGGCATGGAAAGCATGAGCCGTTTAAGAAAAGAGGAGCTATATCTTTCTGCAGGATTATTTTAATCTGGGGGTGAGATCTCACAGACAGGGATTACCGATTTGTGTGATGTTCATCTGGAAAAAAAATGTGCCCAGAAAATGAGTGAAGACCAGGATAGTATCTCCAAGTTTTTTCCCTTCAAGTTGGGAAGGCCAGGTTTTTTCAGTAGATATGGGTAACCAAGAGAAGGTAATAGATAAAAATAATTAATATTACATGCTGACTCTTGTGGTTGTAGGTGATGATTCTTTTATTGGACCAATTTTTCTAAAAACTTTGAGTGCTTTTACACAAAGTTTCCTGATGTACACACTGACATGGTTCTATCTCTCTTCTCATAAGAAAAGAAAAGAAGCAACCGTATCCTTGAATACTTGCTACATGTTATTGAGTTTTATCAAACGTTTTGTAGGCTGGCAATCGTTTACAAAATCAATTCAAAGATTAAAGAAACATAACTGGATGATCATCAGAATCCCACTAGTACTAAAGATAGGTTGGACCGATTTTTGCAAAAATATTCTACTGTAACAAAGCAATTAAATCTCTATATTAATTTGGGTCTAAATTGATACATGATTATGAGCATTTTAACAATGTCTTAATTTCTTATATTAAAAATAACTTCTTTGGTATTTTTAAAAAATTTTACATAATTTTTCAGGGACAAATTTAGCTTGCTTTCATTTTAAAACATTTTAAGAAGAATCTCATGTCTAAATCGAACCTTCTTACAGTAAAATATTTAATTAAATCCAGAAGATATTTCTTTTCATTTAAGCCTTAAATTATTTAGTTTTGGCTGCCACATGAAATTTTTTTTCCCCTCAACTTCTTAGCTGACTAATGTGATGTAAAAAAATCCCAGCTCTTTGAATAAGAAGAGACATGTTCGCAGAGTGCACACCCACTAGAAGGTATGTGTAGTGTAAGTGCATTCTGTGCTATCCATGTCTCTTCCTATTTTTGTTCAGAATGCCTTTGGAAAAAGGATTTTCCTCTTTGTGAGAAATACCCAGCTTAACGAGTGTCACTTGAAATTACTATTTTTATATGCTTCTCTGAGAAATATTGGCAAGTACTGCAATCGTGCTGCTCTTTTTGAACTGGTCTGCTCTGCCCAGACTTCAGAACAGGGACTTGAAGGTTGATGAGGGTACAGCCTTTATGTCAGAACGTGCCTTTTGTGGTGAAAACCTTCAAAATCTAGCCAGGTTATACACCGACAGAGATTGTGGTTTGCACTTGAACGACAAAGACTTTGATATTTAGCAGCTAAAATTTCCATATGCTCTGTCATCGCAGAGCAAAGTGTAGTCTCTGTAAAGCAGGCAGCTGCCCCCTCACCAAGCTCCAGCAGCTCCCACCACCAACAGCACTGGGGTGCCTGTATCCCTAGATCACTGCCTGTGCCCCCAGATCACATCAGAATACATTCCTGCAGCCCTTACTACATTTAATTCCTTTAATATTGAAATCTCAGTAATAATTAAGTGGTAATGTAAGGCTAATATTGAACTTTTGCAGTAGGAATTCTGCTTTGTCACTTAAGTATAAGGTAGGTACCTTGGATTACAGTCTGCCACCATGGCTGTCTCTTTTCTTAGTGCAAAATGTATCTGCCTTTAAATAGTGAAGGCAGATATTTTCCCTTTGAGGCAGATCCTTAGGCTGTAAATGATCGTTACTCCGAGGAAGACCATGAAGTGACAGTTTTCACCACTGGAGGATACTGCTCTTAGGTAACACTGTGCTAAGTGTCAGAGGAACCACTCTACATGGGAAATCTCCCTGTCCTTGGTGGAGGTGACTGTGTGAAGTACCTTGTAAAAGTACCCAGGATTAGATTGTTTGTTTGCTTGATTTTTGTTTTTACTTTCAACCACCTGGCTATGGAAGGGTTAATTTGGAAGGCATTACAAAGTCATTTGTCTAGCTGTTGAAGTGGAAGTCTGCCTGAATTTGTGCCGTTGCTTCACGTCTAAAAATAAAAAAAAACACAAAACCTGTCACAGAGATAATGTTGTGGTATCACTTGAGTTGCCAGTGAACAATAGTCTATATCATAAGAAAAAAATATACATATTTTGCCACAAGCCTCTGATCAGTAGACACTCTGCACAGAATGAGCATAGCAACTACATTATCTTTCACCCTGAGGTTAAGGTCATTGTCAAGGATTTGAGGACAAGCTTGTATTGCAGCTGCCTGCATTTAGAGCTGTCAAAGCTGAGAAAAACCTGCCTGATGGACATGTTTTTGTTTTCTATCTTTTTTTTTCCTTTTTTTTTTTTTTTTGTCCTCAAGCCCTGTGATCCTACAGAAGGTTTAATTAAAACCAGTGCAGAAATCTCTAAGAAAAGAATAGCACCTTTAAGCACCTGTAGGTTTTTATTTTTTTTATTATTATTATTAATTATTCTGATCCTGTGAAATCCTACCACTGAATTTAGTGTAAGGGAAAACAAATGATTAATGAACGGTATCTACTCTCCAGACTAGTGACCCATTCTTTGCTGATGCAGTAGCTGAAAAGGCAGGACTTGCTAAACTTCCAGCTTTGGAAGGGCTTGTTTCATGGATATCGAGATCTCAACAAAACAGCTTGCTGAAGCCCTTAACTGTATTAGAGTTGGCCCCTTAATGAACGGATGAACTTTTTCTTTTTACTGTTTCAAGTCTGTTATCCAAGACCGAAGGGTAACACGGCTATTTCATTTCTGACCTGCCTAACATATAATTAGAAGGTTCCTAGAGGTACTTATAATTGAATTATGGGGTGTTCCACAAGCTTTCTTGCTAGTGGGTAGAGATGTAAAAAGCAAAGCTCATCTGGAATGCATGCAGGGAAAGCGGATGATTTAGTAGGTCTGTATATTGCCTGAAATATTAGATTACAAGTGCGAGTCAAAAATCTACTGGTTAAAATTTATTTTTATTAGGAAAATTATCCGAAGTCTGTAGTGCCAATATCTGTGACAGTATAACTGGATACAGCTCGATTGATTTTAGTGAAGCTCGACTCATTTATACCTAACACAGGTTAGAGAAGGGTCCAGTGAATTAGTCCCAGTCACATATTTATCAGACATGAAGCATTCAGCTAATCTCTCGGAGCCCTGTAATTGGCTAACATAAAACATTACTGGATGATTAAAATTACAGTTGACTTTCAAATTTGTTGTCAAGTAGAGTTGAAATGTGGGGAAATAACTTAAAGGGTCCAATTTTGCGCTCTCTCTCCAATGTTTATGGATTGGTTGTCAGATGCACAGTCCTTGTAGGCTAGCAACTCACAATTGCTCTCGGCAATACACGTCCTTCACCTCCTGTGGAAACTGCTGCTCACAGTGCATGGATGGGATTATTTAGCTAAACGTCAGTTTGGAAAATACAGGAGTATTACTAGAGGAGAAAGAAAACACCTTTCGGATATGGCCAGCATCATCCTCTGCATCATTGTGCCTTTGGTTTTGATGGACGTCCCAGTTCCTCTCTTTCAAACTGCTGCAAAGCCAAAAAATCTTATGAAGCTGTACTTTGACTATAGATAGCCAAATAACAGGTTATTTCCTCCTGTCAAGAATACATTTAGAACAGGAACAGTTAGTGTTCAGACATCAAGCATACCTGCCAGATAGCCTTGGTTTGTTTTAAAAAAAAAAAAATCCTACATTTTCATCAAAATACAAACTTGCCTTATCCAATCCAAGTCCTTGTTGGATATTTGCTATTTTGCTCCCTCTTCTGTGGCATCCTGCAGAAATGTGGAGAAGAAATGGGCAGAGGATTGAAAAGTAAAAACATTGACCTTTCCAGATGTGGAAGAGGCAAAATTAAGGTCTCAGGACACAATTTACTGAGTGATGGAATAAGGGGGAAGGAGCCACCTACCCCATACAGCAATACCTGTGGATTGGGAACCCTTGTGATGGATGTTTGTAGCCTCTCGTTTAAAAAAAGGCCAGTCTTAGTCTTTAGTTTAAAATGTTGTATTTCATTAATTTGTAAATGATAGCAAGAAGACCTTTTTATTAGCTGTATTAAACCATTTGAAAAGGGCAAAAAAATCTGGTTTTATGAATCGGATAACCCTTTCAGCTACCTCCAAGTACAATTGCAGAGAAAAAATTAAAGGTATTATTTTTACTTCATCTATGCTACATTCTTCACAACAAGCTTTGCCCCACTTCACATTTTAAATTAAGGACATATTGATAAACCTGGCACTCTTAGTTTACCATAGCTCAAATAAAAAGTATTTTAAAAATATCTGTCATCTTCAAGTATAATGACCTGTGAACGTTTACTAAGGATCTTCAAATAGTTTCTGATCTGTTTCCTAACAAAGCACTGAATAACATCAATGCATGCACTGTGCTGTACTCCAGCAGAATTAGATTAATAAGTTATATTGATTAGTTAGCAACGCAAATAGAATCTCATACCCTTTCCTCAGCATCAAAAAAACATAAATCTGTTTGTATTGTTCCCTTATGGAGATCTCATTTGCTGAACGATCTTCTTGTTGACGTTGACAGTTCCTCTCTCTTTGATATAATCAATAGTTTAAATGTGAAAACAAATGCAGACTGGGAGTTTTAGGCATTTTTAACTTTGTCATAAATTTTTGTAATGATTGGGTGTTACTCATTCCAGTTTTGAAAGCTCTGTGGTAAAATTTTAACCTTAGGTAACCAATAGCTGAGTATCAGTATAGTTGTCAAGTGTGTTAGTGGTGGATGTACATGTACTTGAAAGTCACTGTATTTCTAAAAGACGTTTAGTAACAATTTGGGTCTCTCATATCTGTACAGAGTCTGACTGCAAAAGGGTGGGTATCAGGTTCTGGGGATCACAAAGTTTCCTTTACCAAGTCACTTGAAGCTGCTGTTGAAGCTGTTGCCATTCAAATGTACCACCAGATTGCTGCCTGAAGCATGAGTGGATTTCCAATTTCTAGCATAACGACTCTATGCATTTTGTAACTCTGAGTGACTTCATTCTTGTTCTTTGCAATTTTTCCATCATGCAGAGGAGGTCACCGTGCAAGAGATTCCTTCACTCTTTTCCTCTTCCTCCCCAGCTGGCCCCTAGAGTACCTCCTCTGTGTTCTCTAAGAATAGAAATCTTATTCACCCCTCTCTATTTTAGCATACGCATTACCTTAGCAGCCCAAGTGCAAGTCTTCAGCTGTGTTGTTCATAAAGCATGCAAAAGACAATGTAGGGAAAAAAGCACCAAAGCAAAGTAGAAAAAGAGGAGTACGAAATAGAAGTGGTCTTGCTCCATTTGCAGTATTGAGACCACTAACACCACATCCTGTTCTGGAATCTCTACTTCAAAGAGGGTGGGGAATATTCAATCCGAACGATTCAGCTTTCTTAGCCCATGTTTTCAGGCACATCTGTGTGTCTACGAGGCTTTCAACCTAGAAGTAGTGAAGCCGCACCTTGAATACTGTGTTCAGTTTTGGGCCCCTTACTCACAGAAAAGACATTGAGATGCTGGAGCAGGTCCTGAGAAGAGCAACAGAGCTGGTGAAGCATCTGGAGCACAAGTGAGGAGTGGCTGAGGGAGCTGGGGGTGTTCAGCCTGGAGAAAAGGAGGCTGAGGGGAGACCTTCTCGCTCTCTACAACTCCCTGAAAGGAAGATGTAGTGAGGTGAGGTTGGTCTCTTCCCCCAAGAAACAAGAGGTAGGTTGAGAGGCAACAGCCTCAGGTTGTACCAGGGGAGGTTTAGATTGGCTATTAGGAAAAATTTCTTCACCAGGAGGGTTGTCAAGCATTGGAACAAGCTGCCCATGGAAATGGTTGAGTCATCATCCCTGGAGGGAAGGATAAGGGTTGGACTTCAAAGTCTTAAAGGTCTTTTCCAAGCTAAATGATTCTGTAATTCTAAGTGTATCCACTTTCTGCAGTGTTGATGAGGTCCACAGGCATAATTTTTCTGGACATATAAACATATCTTATTTTCCTCCTATTTTGTGGTGGTTCCAGTGGAGAGAGACTGGTTTTCAGTCTTTCATCTTCAGTGTTTGTCTGTGGATTACCAATATTTATGACACTTCTGGAGATCCATGTTGTCAGCAGTGCACTGCTGCTTTGCTCATGTTCTCTCCCTGAAATTCTACCGACACTGAAAAGCTTTCCTTTGGCATCTGAGCAAATCCACAAAATGAGAATTTTAGGGTCTTATGCAAATTAGTCACCTCATGATGATTTCTCTTTCCTTTAAATCCCTGTTGAGGAATGGATTGCTGTTTTGCCAATTCCTGTTCTCATTACAGTCTTTGTCGTAAGAATAAAATATCAGAACCTCAGTGGCTCAGGAATACTTAAGAGGTCTGGATCCAAACCTCTCTTGCAAAGTGGACTGAGGAGCCTTTGGTTTTGTTTTAAAATGTTTTTATTCTTTTTGAAAGGCAAGACACTAATTTATTTTTATAGCAATCATGTTAAAAAGATGAAATATTGTGAAGAAACTATTTTCTTATAAACCTTGTAATTCATATCTCCTCATTCTGTCTTCAGTTCCCCTTCTTTCTGCAAACATCTACATGTTCCCAGTCCAAACATGCAAGTTTTTGCATGTGTCTTATTTCTTCAAATGGTTCAAAACATGTACCCATTAAAACAGTAGAGGTCCTCTACTGGGCATATTTTTGTTTTTCAATAGCTGCATAATATTTTGCCAGCTTTCAATCTGTTTGCTTCTGTTAGTTCTTGTGAAAAAACACCTTGAATAACCACTAAAACAACTGATTTGGCAGGCTTCAGCATTGCTATAGAGAGCCTCTGATCACCCAAAATTACCTTGTTGGGTGAATATGAACCAGGCAACAGAGGAAACCACAAGTTTCCACAGAAGGCTTTCATCAGGGATATTGTACCTTGGTTTTATCCAAGTGAAGATAAATTATATATTCATCAAGGGTGTGTTGTGGTATGCCTCTTCTGATAATTTTGAGTGATATCTCCATTCTGCCAATCTATGAAATACTTAATTGTTACCTGTTTCCAAGACAAGGCATAAAAAAGTAATCACTTTTTCAAAAGCAGAGATTCCTGAAAACTTCCCCACTGCCACTTTTTTTTCTGAATTAAGGGTATTATTTGTGGAGTTCTCTACTGCATTTGCCATATTAAATAGACAGTAGTTTTTAGATTTATTTCATCACGTTTCATTATTGTGGGATGCTTGTCTAAGACTCTGAAGTCCTTATTAGGTAATTGTTATCCTTGAGTAGTACCAACAAACTTCATATGACCAAATATTTAGAGATGTTTGTGGTGCAGAAGGCCCTAATGACTGCTTGAAGGTTGAATCTGGTGCACTATTATTTGAATGTTTTGTGTATGGGTGACTGTGTGCAAGAGGCAATGTTTTTATAAGGTACAGGGAGACACCTCATTGCTCAAAAGAGTTTTGGAGATGCTGTTGAGGAATTGATCATAACGGTGTAGTTTATCACAGCTGCGTGCGCTAAGGAAAGTGACATGTTTTTATTTGGCAAAGAAATTTGGAAGACCGTAAGGCACCTCTCAGCTGCATCAAGTTGGACACCCATAATTGCAAGTTTTTAATATCTTGGCTTTGATGTTTGCAGTGACCTGAGGTGATGTCAGTATCACTTCACTGACTGCAGCAGCCATACAAAGCAATGAAGTTGCTTCATTTGTTTTGCTCATTCTTTTAATTTCTGTGAGCTCTTTTTAGCCTTGTAGACACTGGACATGCCATTCAGTCATGCCGTACAGTTTCACTTGTTCTTAATTACGGAGATTGAAAAGACTGCAGGCTTAATGTTAGTTTACTGTTAGTCCAGTAAGCAAACTGCATTTCCTTCTTTCTAACTGCGAGTGTGTGCTGTTCTGCATTTCTCCAGTGTTCTCGTCTCTAGCTTACATTTCTCTTTTCTTCTTGTTTCTTTATTTAAGAAATTATTATCCTTTCCGTTTTCCACTCACTGCCTTTCTCCTTATTATTTCTTTCTGGCTCAGTGCATTTACCTGCCAGCTGCTTCCCTTTGAATTTTTTCAACTTCCTTTGTATTCTTTCTCCACCCATCTACCAGTATAATAATATATCCTGTTGCAGCAAATGTGTCTGATCCCATGCACAGTAGTTAATCCATGAATTTCCTTAAAGTTTTTTCACGTATGATTTGCCCTGCACATGCCACTGTAAAATTACATTTTAATTTGTTAAAACCTCTGATAGTTATTAATATTTATATCAAATCAAGTTAAATGAATATGTTTTTCGAATCAAAGCTTGTATATAGGAGGTTGTAAAGACTACCATTGTGTCTTATGGAAGTCTCACGGAAAGTTTTCGGCCATCTCAAAGCAAGCATCAGTATTCATTTTCAACACTGAGCCTTATGAATCCTTATGTTTATAACACTCCTCAACTGGAATAAATCTTCCAGCTGATTATCACAGCATTTGGCACAGTGCCACAAGCAGTTCTGGGAACAGTATTCAATCAATGTGTAAACTAGTGAAATGCCAGGAACTTTTGAAAGACCATGAAGGATGACTAGTTAGTAAAGAATAAACAAAGTTTGAATGTTGAGTATAGCTACCAGCTAAGACAGGGCTGAGAAGAATTTTCCATGATTTAAAATGAATATATAACTTATAATTTAGGCAGGTATTTATATTTTGTTATCTCACACTCCAACATTTATTTAACCGAAGCCAGGTATACAGGGCAAGACTTTAAAAGAAATAAACTCTTTTATTATACTGTAACATGTTTGTATTACCAACCGTTAACTCACTCTTTATTTATAATTAAATAGGAAACTAATGGAATATAAAAACTGAAAGATGAACCAAAACATTAAAAAATCTTTAAGAATTAACATAATAAAAAATCCCTTTTAGTCTTACTGGAATAATCATGTTTTAGATTGTTGCTATTTATACTAAGATTTGTGCTTGATTTTATTCTTTTAAGGAGAATGCATCCTTTCTAAGTTAATATCGCTTTTATTATTGAGGAAGAGGATTTTTTTTCTGTCTGCGTACGTTTGAGAGAATCTAGTTTTCAAGCAGTAAGAGACTTCTGCATTTCTATCAGAATTTAGCACTCCTCTGAAGTGATCACCTAAATCCCAAATACCAAAATAATCCTTGAGTCTCAGCGGACAGAGTTAGTTCTGTATACTTATACGCTAAAGTTCTGATTTCCAGAGCTTCCAGCTTATGTACAGCAATGCCTTTCATTTAGGCACGTCCGTTCCAGTGTTGATGGGATCCATGGGGGTTAATTAAGAGCATTTTATAATCTTTAGAACATCTTAAATTTTCCTTTATATGTAATAACCAGTCTTGTATGCAGAGCTCAACAGCTGAGAAACGTAACTGCTATCTCAGAGCAGCGTTTCTATATATAAAGCCAGTTTTCAAATGATGCACCAAACTTTGGCTCCCTGTTTCTTAGCCGGGCACATCAAGAGCTAGGTGGAAAAATCAAAGCCTGATGTATTTTTATATTATTTGAAGGAGCTACGTTAAGTCGGCAAAGTAAGTGCTGACAGCCTCTCAGACACACTGTGGTAGCACAGAGTCAGTCTGTTGCTCCATCCTGCCTACTGTTTGCTGCTTAAAAATAATATCTGCCTTGCGTGTGACAAGAAGGTGTCGGGATATTCTCTCGGTGAGGCTGGGGACCAGAGATGTCTATATGCTTCATGCTATATCGTTACATTTAGAGACAACTGTGAATATAAGACATCTGAACTCTGCCATGCTACAGGAAAAGATATGAGGGCTTGCATTCCTCTCACTATAGCATTTAGTTCTTTAAGTCCAAAAACTGCACGGGGTCATGCACTGGGTTTATTAGATCTCATAGTTTTATACTTCTATACGCAAAAATTCAGGTCAGCTGTGCGGCTTTTCCCATGATCTCATTATGTGTGTCAGCAATTGCCATGCATACAAAAGCGAAATCTTTGAAAAATATTTGGATAATAGAAGAGTTCAGGTTTTCTATTCTCAGACAGAATTTGTAGTCGTCTTTTGAGCAGAGCTTTACAGTAGTTACACTATATTCCAAGTGGGAATAAATACATGTTTTCTAAGGACAAGAGTAATATTATGACAGAAAACATAATAAAACATTGAATTGGCAAGACGCAACAAAATAGGGGTAAAAAGAGGACTGTTCAGTCTGGTTTGAAATCTCTAATTTAATATATGGCTGTGTGGAGATGTTGCATAAATAAGAAACTAATGTAAATTATAAGTGTGCAGTGTACACAAAACTGATGCCCTCCAACAAATAAGATGTTTTGCTAATGTGTATCGCTCTTAGAAACATCTGCCTTTATTACTTAAACACAGAAGTGCTGCATCTCACTATTTTCTTTAAACTAAGTCTTTGTGCGTTTAGGATTTGTGCTGCAGTGCTTTATTGAGATGTTACAATGAGATGAGAGGGCAGGAAACAGAAAAGCAGTAGGGTGTGTGTACGGGGGTGAGGGACATCTGGTAGCAGGCAAAACAGACTTGGAAACAACAGTTGTATTTTAAGATAGTTCAGTGTATATCTTTAACACTAGACTTTCTTTCTAATGGATTCGACTTTTTTAATCTATGAAGAAGGTTAAAAGTGGTTTCTTTGTTGAATAGCTACTGTATATCTAATTCTTGGAGGGTTGTTTTTTTTTTTCACCTCATGATGTGGAAATGGTTTCAATCCCTTTTAATATTCATTTAATGTCAGTGCAATATATATTGCCACCTTACTTACTGCATTAGTAAAAAATGTGCTTATGTGCTATGATTCTCTTACGATAGAAACATAAAATCTCGGAAGGATCAAAGTCCACCAACATTCACCCTCCTGCAACAGCAGGAAATTGATCATGCGAGAGATGCTCACCTAATGCTAACATATTATTATTATTTATTATAGCACTAACAGTGTGCTAGGTGCATTAGACGCCAGTATGAAGATGAGGTCCTTGTCCTGGAGTGGCTTCAATCTCCGGGGTGATCTTGCAAACACTTAACTATATGACTAACTATATATGTGTGAAATCTTTCTGGCTCACGATATTTAAGTGATTTTTTTCCCCCGTACGTACGAGACATTCCTGCAGGGTCCACAGCACTAATTAAACTTAGCATTTCTCCTCTGCATCAGAGAGAGTGTGCGCACATAAAGGGGAAAGGATCAAACTCTTTCCGTGCCTTATGATTGTATGGAAGTTGTATTAAAAAAACACAACCCCTTTTCAATATGTGCCTCTTATTTCCCCACACTGTATTTCCCACTTAATATTTTACAGCCAGTAAAAGCTATATTTTGTTATGTAGTTTTATTAAAACAAAGATCTTACTGACCACAGTGAAATTCCCAAAAGGCACTGCTGTTGGACCATAGTCTACAGAGGCAGTTATGTAAACCAGCCCAGAAAAAGGACATACATTATACTCTGTCATGTATATGTTAGGGTTATTCAAATGGCAAATTCTAGTCGAAATCCAAACTAAAATAAGTTTTACCCAGACCTCCCGAAGACCTCACTCTTTTAACCCTTTTGTGTTTGTGTGCTCGCTTCCAATGTATCGAGATCCTGTAGAGCATCACCAACGTTTCTGGCTGTGATGCTGAGGTCTAGCAGGGCAGAATGTTGTCTGTAGTAAAATTATCAGAAGATATAAGCAGATAACTTCACTTCTCAGTAAAATTATTCAGCAGATTTCAGTACGAGTGTGGCAGTTCTGTTAATTTGCATTGCCTAAAAACGTATGGTTTTGTTGCATGTTGTTGGATGTCACAATAGCTTTCATTTGTGAAATATCTTTTTTCAGAAGTCCCAAAGATGCTAGTGAATGTGAGTAACTTAAATGTCTCAGTTTGGGACATATGAAGCTTAGAGATTGCCAATCCCTTTTCATATGCTGATGAGAGAGGGATGTAAATCACTGTTTTTCATTAATTTTTGGTTTAGCTTTGGATGCATCTCTTGCTGGGTTTTCACTTGGTTAGTTATAATGCAGCCCGTGGATAGGTCAATGCCATGAGACTGATGGACCAGACCAGCTTTCTTGACTTCCAGCCACTGCCCTGTTTCTCACATATCTGATCCAGGCTTTTTATCCTGATGGCAAACTGACTACAGAACCCTGGCTGTGGGCATCAGGGCTCTGAAATGGGCTTCTACTTCCCATATGATCCACGATCAAAACCTTGTCACCCAAGTTACGTTTCCTGTATTTCAAAACAGAAAAATAGGAAAACACAACAAACATGCAAAACGTATTGATAATGAGAACAAGATTTTAATTACTAAATGCCAAGGGAGAAATCAAAGCTGTGTTCTTCAAACAGGATATTATTTTGTAATTAAAAAGAACTTCAAAAGAAAAAAACTAAAGACATGATCATTATAATATGCATTAAGTGCAGTTGAAACACCGTTTTAGTAAAATAATTCTTCGTAACAGGGAGGAGAATTTTGAGGGAAGGAAAAATAAAACAATTCAGAACTAAAAGAACCAAGTCCTATTATGCAAAGAGAACTACATTTTCTTAATATCAGTGTTATGAAATTATTCTCTGCATTATTTATTCTCCAGGTCTCAATTGATAAATATTAGGTGACTGATTCTTGCAAGAGAACAAGCGCTTGGTGGAACATATTCTGAGTCGGTTTGGTTTGCACTTATCATAAAAATGAAAACTACTGGAGCATAAAGAACTTACAAAAAGGAGGCATTACTGTGGATTTAGTACAGTTGGTGTTTGATACACTGAGTTGTATTCATCACATATACAGTGTCAAGACATTGCTTACAATGCATCCGATCACATTACAGGCCATAAGTAAGCATGGTATTTAAATTGAATGATGCATTTGGTATCATTCTGAGTTAATTCTTATATAATAAAGTATAAAAAAAGTAAGCAGCATCCATTTCCGCATAATCTCTCTTTAAACTTATCTGTATTTGACTGTATTTTTCTCCTTAGCTTAAAAAAAAGCAAATATAACTGAGAAGCCACCAAATTTAAAAAAGGTATTATGAAGACGTTTAGTGAGGACATGCCATTTATTTGCTTTTTTGATGGCTGTAATGTTTAAGCACATCACAAACACAAATGGGCTTATTCCACATCTTCCTGAGACCAGGAAGCATTAGTAATATTCCCATTTACAGGCGGCAGCCAAAGAAATAGTGTTATCTGGTGACACACCAGTACCATGGGTGGATTCTGTGGTGCGGCTGAAAACAGACTCAGATTTCTTATACTATTCTAACTGGGACTTTGAAATTTTTCACTTGGTTCTGGTTCGCTGATAAGGGACATCTCTTTCCCAGTTAAACCTGTTTATCTATCTAGATCTTGTAGTTTTAAGTGCCAGCCTACAAACCCAGACTCCTCTTGGGTATTTAAAAGATGCCAAGGGAGATATAACTAAGTGCTGATGGAGCTCTGGGGTCAGCAGAATTGTGCTGTGTCCTTTGGAGGGTTCCCCAGCCCCACTGCACACAACAGGAGCTTTGTTGCTCTTCACCAGGACCAACCATTGCTTAACCCTTCTTCTGCATGATGCAACCCACCTTCATGGGGTCATCCAACCAGCACACAGAGGGAGGTTACTTGGAACATGTCCCGTACTTGCCCTGAATGAGGAAAGTACACTTTGATTTATTCTGTGGGATGAGTAGTTCCCTGAAAAACCTTTTTATTAAATGTTCTATAGGTAAAATAAGGATCTGTGTATAGTTTAAGCTGTTGGTCGCCAGCCCCCTGCAGGTATATACCTCTTCTCTTCGAAAGAATGACCTAAAATATCTCTCTTTTTTTTCAAAGTGTTATCAGTATGTATCCTGATTAAAGGGTTCTTTTGTCAAGAATTCTGATTTTCCTCCCCCTTGCCCCATGCCTTTATGGAGATGATATTCTCCTAAATCACTAATATGGACTTCAGTAACTTGGTGGGAGTTGGGGTGTGGAAAGAATGATTGAAGGAGATTCAATTCAAGACCTTTGAAGTTTTGGGCAGAGTTTACTTCCTTCCCCGCCACTCTCACACTTCAAAACACCAACAGACTGTACTTGGTTTTGGAGCGTCTAGTTTTCAAGGCTCTCACCTTGCAAACCTCTAAGTATGTGCTTGATTTCTTAAGTGTGTACAGACCACAGTCAAAGCATGGGCATATGTGTGCGTAGGACTAGTATGTCGTCTGGCAGATGGTGTCATGGTACCTAGTTTTCTTCAGAAGTCAGCTGAAGCCTTCCATAATTTCACGGAAATAAATAGGAAAGAGATTTCTGAGTGCATTATAAAGTGTTATTCACTCAGAATTGCTTAGAGGGAATAACCAACATAGCATACAGAAAACTGTGGTTAACCTGCCTGCTTTGTGTGTGAAAGTAGAATGCCAGAGTTTGTCTCTCTATTTAACATTTCACATGCAAAAACCAGAGGTATTATACCATCCAAAACAAATCTCTTCCATAAAAGGAATACACATACCTCAAAATCATGGAGAATAGCCCCGAGTCTTGAATCTTGATATAACTGTTAGCTCATTAACACAAAACTTGGCGTTTGTTTTTTTTTTTTTCGTGTGCCCCAAAATGTCCTTATCTCTGCAGAGCTTTGTGCTGATTGCTGAAGGTGATTCTGAGACAAAACACTTGCATACTGGTACGATACAATTTGTCTTTGTGTCAGGGGGAACTGTTTAAATGACTGGAGGTAAGGCAGCGGAATGGTATAAGCACATGTTTGCCCATAGTCTTACCTGAAGATATAGTTGAGCTTGTATTACAAAGAATTCAGCTGTATAAATACCTCGTGCCATCTGTGTATGGCAGGGGAATTGAGCCAGTAGAAGCTCAAGACCTGTGTCAGTGTTCTCACAGAAGGACTGTTTATGAACAGATGTTATGTGGTGTTTTTCACAGAAAATGGGCTCTGGAGAGAGAAAATGTCTATCAATTACTGAGGTATTATGTATAACAGCAATTTTTAACCTTGAGAATGATACTTTAAAGTTCTCTGTGAAACATTCAGCACCGTGACCACTTCCTTTGTGCAAAGTAGCATACGCTCTTGCATATTGCACAAATTCTTTCTAATATTGCATTTTAAGTTCTTTTGGAGAAAATATATTGCATATTATACAACTGATTATTTCCCTGGAAAAAATCCCCAGCACGTCCTGACTGGAAAACTTTTTCTATTTGTTGTTCTCAAAATCGAGCTGGGCTTTCAAGACTGGGTGCTCGTAGATTTTGTATTTTGAGTTTCCCAGACCTATCTAATGAATGCGTGGGTTCAAAAATTGTCATTTACTAAGCAAATGATAAACACAAAATGAATGGGGAAAAAAAATACATGTTCTGGGTTGCTGGCTATTCTGTCCAAACCTTGGTAATTAGCACTGATTTCAGTACGGTGTTTGGAAGACTGAGGTCTTAATCTCAGTGAATAAAGGTGAATTTACTTAAGACTCTGAAATCAGGCAACATTCAGCAAAATTCAGTAATTATTATAGAAATGTATTTATATTATAGATTTCCAATGCTAGTTCCATTAGACTAGTCACATCTTACTCTCCATTTTTATAGCTTCTGTGAAACTCTCAACTTCAGAGGACCTTTGAACTTGAGCTTTCCACTGTACAATGTTAAAAATGGAGCCCCCAGTTACTGCCAACAATTACTGCTACCAGTGTTGTCCTGCATTTTACCAGTCTGCTCTTGCTTCAGGAGACTAACTCTGTCTTGCAAAAATGCACTGTTATTAAATATTCTCACATGGGATGTCTATGTGTCGGAAGACCCTTACGTGACCTATGGACAGACACTGTGTTTTGCATAATATATATACTTTCATTTTCCTCTAGCTTTCTTCTTATTTATTCAATAAATCCTTTTTTCTTGCTGACAGCAGTTGTATTTATAAAGCTAAATCCAACACAGCAAAATGTTCATCACTTTATAAACTAAATGCTAATGTTTTATTTATGTGCAATGAACAGAGAAAAAAGAACTGAATTGATGTTTACCTAACAAGCTGCAAAAAAGTGCAGTAACATAATAGTGAAGTTCATAAGCATTCTGGCTTGTAATTTTTGGTGTCAACATTTGAATTGCAGAAAGAGCTTATGCAGACATAGCACGTATACAAGTGCAGTTTAGATCTACATCTATAAAAATAACATCTGTTTAAGCATACATTACATTTAAAAATAACTGTACAGTGATCAGCTGGTTAAGTACAGTTAACCAGATGCCGTTTTAAAGTGCCAGATGGAACAATGAAACTAAGATTGAAAATTAAAAAATACTGTGAAAGGTCAAATCAATTAAGCAACCTGTTTTGTTGGCATGTAACAGTTAAAAGTAAGTTTAAACTACTTAAGGAGTGAGCAATGTGAAGATGAAGCAGTTAATTTTTAACTTGCTATTTAGAAGAGGGAAAGATAAAATGCTTGCGGTAGTTCCAGGGTCCCTCGGCAAGTCTAGGGGGATACTGGGAAAGTAATGTTTGCTTCGTTTTGCTTTTAATTTAAAATAAATGGTATCTTTCAGGCTTTTAAGAAACATCTTTTATGACAGCCTGAGATCAAGCAGCACATACACGAAAATCTCTTTCTCCTCTCCTATGACTAGTGGAGGACTCCTTGGCTGAATCAGCTCCCTGAACTTGATCTTTAGGTGGTGGAGGGTGATGCCCAGAGGGGACAGGGATGGGCTTGGGCACCCACTGATGCCAGGGGACACCGTGGGAAACAGTTATCCCTTGCAGCTGAATTCTTTAAGCACCTCTTATTTCTGGGAACTAAACCCACCTGCATCAGGAGCAACATCCGATAAGAAGTGTAGTAAAACATAGTTTTAGAAACAGGCGTGCCACTGAGCTGCTGTGAATTTTAACAAACATTTGTTAAAATTGCACCCAATAATAAAACAAGGAAAGGTAGATATGGGGGAAAGAGATCTTATCATCCTAAATTCTTTTAAGCGCAAGGAGAAGAGTAGCATCTTTGTAATATAAGTGAGCCAATGCATTTTTTTCCTTCAGTCCTAACCAGTTAAAATTCACAATCTGAATTCAGATTTTGGGCAATGGGGCAGTGATATCTTGCTTTGACCAGGGAAGTGTAATGATACCTGCAGGTCTGCGAGCAAGGCAGCACTTGTGGCCAGTGAGAGAGAAAAAATGTTGATTTTCCCCGGGAGATGACTGCTGCTACTTTTGTCTTTTTTTTTTTTCTTATTTTTTTTTCCTAGCAGTAACTGATTCTCAAATTCCTGCAACTCAAAATTCCTGTAGCACAAGTAGTTTGCTGGATAATCCTCCAGCAACAGTGCAGAAACCAGTGATGCCAGGAACTGCTTTGGAACGAGGGTTTAGGCACCAAATGTGGGGGAACCAGGGGTCTCTGGACCGGTGGGAAATGCTCAGCTGCCGTGGGGCAGGAAGAGCCCCCACAGCAGCAGCAGCAGTGCCATCCATCAATGATCCCAGCGTGGCCACGAACTAGAAAGGGAATTTTTCCTGAATGAGCGTAGGGCTATTTTCAACCTAGGAACTTGCTGTTGTTCCTTTGTTTTAGTAACTTTGTTTATATCTGGTTGACGAGGGGACGAGAGGAGAGCGCCGGGGCACATCGCTCCTTCCTGACACCTCCTCTCTTGCTCCCACAGTTCCCAGTAAAAGAGCAGCTGTACCTCTCTCGCGTGCACGGCCAACTGTTTAGACCAAGAACACAATGAAAAGATTCTGCGGCTGTTAAAATAAATAGCTTCCCGGTAGGGGGTGGAATAGTATGGCCGTGCCTCAGAACTTTGTGTACCCTGCTTTCAGAAAGTACTGGGATAGGACACGCTATGGGGGGAGAGGAAACAAGCCTGGCTTCTGCACTTGGCTCACTTTTCCTCCTCACACTGAGAATAGTTACCCTACAGATCCCTGGTCCTGTTGGATTCCCTTTCATGGAAATATTTTGCGTTCCTGCTGGTTCAGTGGCTGATGTTCAATTATTTTTATTTTTTTCTTTTTCTCCAAACAGTTTCTCTTCGTTGACAGCATAAAGCAAACATTTGGGCTTGCTGTAAATAGAGAACATACCAGACCAGCGGCAGGTAGCTTGTGATTTTTAAGTGGATTGCCAACTGAAGTTTGTAAATCTGGGAAATCGAATCATTATATTTAACAGACAAATGTGTATAATATAAAATCAGTGAAAAGATAACATAATAAGTACTTTGACTATTATCTGGGGGCCTAATTAGGTTGGTGGAATCACTGTAGTCAGTGAAATTAGAGTTCTACAACTGGGGGGAAGAGAAATCCAGCCCTTTAGCTGAATGAACGCTAATGGAGCCCCGTTGACATTTGCTGTCCCAAGTATTCAGCAGCTGTTCCTTTCCTTTGCAGAAAATGGGGCTTCACTCTCGCCAGACCATATTTTCCTTAATTTAATCCCCTGGCAGGGAAAGCAATGGAGAATGGGCTAAGCCCTGCTTGAAGCCCAGACCTTTTCACCAAGCATCCTCCTGTCCTCGTTGCTGCTTCCCTCTGGTCTTCTGCCATGGTACCTTGGAGCAGGATGGAGCTTTGTTTTAAAAAGGGGAAACACAGAGCTGTGCCAAACCAGGTGGTCTTCTCACAAGAGCTGGTGCTGGGTGACCATTAACCTCCAAGAAAGACAAGGCTGTGCTCCCTATATTGCCCACCATCCCAGGCCTTGAGAGACACTGGTCCAGCAAGCAGAGGCCCTGGGGCAATACTGCTGCCCTGGGACTGCAGGTCCCAACAGCCAAACCATGGGCAATGAGAGGGGTACATGTGGATGGTGGTCTGAAAGACAGTGATGGAAAGGCCAGAGGGTGTGGGACTGAACAGAGAACAGCAGCATAAATTTTACTGGGATGCGTTGGGCTGGTGGCTCTTTTTGGGATGTAAATTATTTAGCCTGAGCAAATGGTTTCCCTGATGAAGGAAATAATTTTCAGGAGAGATCCTTTGACTGAATTTTGCCGTCACGCTTAGGTACAGATGAGATGTCTGTGCTTGCAAGGCACAGTGCATCGCTAGTTGAGTGAACTCACATCAGGATAAGGACATTTTGGCAGCTAAAATTAGGACTGAGGTACTTATTCCTCTGGGGCCAGGAAAGCCAGAGAGCTGGAGCCTGTGGAGAGAGAGACAGGAGATCCACCTGATTGCAGGCTGTTTGCTTGTGTTTCTATTTCCCCACACACCCCCAGTGCCTGGTCAGCCTTCCTCATTACTCCTCTTCTCAGCGCTCTCCCAACCTGTAGCGAAATCACCCTTGGCAAGGTTTCCTTCCCTTGCAGAGATGGTAACTCCCCTGTCAAGTTCTTGAGCGTTTGTTTGTGCAGTGAAATCTGTGATGCTCTAAATCTCAATGTGCATCAGCTGGCATGCTCTGACATTTGGAGAGCCTGGCGTTTGTTGTGTGCCAGGCACACAACGAGAGGCCCCAGCACAGATGTAGCTGGACCCCAGGTTCATCTCGGAAGGTAGGGAGGGATGTGCTGTGGGTCAGCAAGTGACCCTCAGGCTTTTGGTGGGGGAGGGAGGACTGGAAGGGAGCAGCAGAGAGCCAGCTGGCTGATTGCGCCGAAACCAGGACCAGCAGTGGAATATAATTTTCTTCTGAATTCCTAAAGTACTGGGACATCTGGCTACCTGAAATACATCAACAAATAGGTCAGCTAAGATTGCAGAAGCATGCCTCACACTGCAGCGCCACTAGGAGAGCAAGAGGGGATCCTGCCAAGGGAACTCTTCCTTTTTGCAGTAACATTTTCTTCTAAAATTCTCTCTAGGCTTTTTAACTAAGATCACTGGAAAATGTGTTACTCTGGGTATCTTTAATTAAAAAAACACCACCACAAGATATTCAGGGGAAGAGTACTTCTGGGGTGGAAGCAGGAGATGGGCAGCACAGGCAGGTCTCTGTGTAAATCCCACCCTCAGGTTTTCTGGGCACCTGCATCTCAGCATCTCCCCATAATGGTGCCTGGTCCATCATCACAGGGGGAGGGACCTTCTCCCCCATCTTTCTGTGCTTTCCCTTACACCAGCACAAGCGAGTGCTGCTGTCCTTATTTTGTAGCATTTTGCAGTGTTTGTGTAGTCCCAGCGCTGACAAGAGGTGGAAGGTGGGAGGGAACTGGCCCCACAACCGGTTCAGTCCTTTCTTATTTCCACGGTGTGGACAACCCCTTATAGAAGACCTCAAAATTGCCAAGGGTGACACATGTGGCTCCCTTCTCCTTAAGGACAAGTATAAATCCCCACAGGGTTGTCCTTTACGGAAAGGAGCACCTAAAATAACCCTCTAAATATCCTTATTTTAAAATGCAGTGGTCTGATTTTCCTTACACACCAATAGTAACCTTTCTAAGCCAGTTTTACCCCAAATCTTACCTGCAGATGTGTTGCAGATCCTCTCCCCAGTTAGGGTAATACATAGGAGCTGAGGTAAAAGTTTGGCCACTGTTTTAGAGACTTTAAAATAAACATATTTTTAGGGCCTGAGAGGTGCTCATATAACTTTTTTCCACTCTCAAGCTGCAGAGGAAACAGTCGATGGTAATAAATAACATTCTTATTATCAAAGTAAAATATGGAATATGAAACCAAATGAAATACAAAGTCATATTGTTATTGTTTATACCATATGAATTCTGGGGCACTGGGCTACGCCTTTTTTTTTCAGTCTTTCTTTTGCTAAATCAACATTAGCTAGCAACACACCTAATCTTGACTGAACTATGTTATTTCCTGCCTCCCTGCCTTTCCTGTCTAAATCTCACTCTCTGCTGAAGCAGCTAAATTTTCTGCAAATGAGGAATATTTTGGGACGTGAATTTTCTTACAAAATATGGGGAGAAATCTAATGCTGTAAGCAAACAGCACTCTAATTAATGCAAATCCAGGCAATTGAAAGCATTTGTAGGTTACTGTTATCAAAAAAAGAGATCAAGAAATTGATGATGAACCCAATACTGATGTGTATAATAAATACTGACCACTGACATTTTTGGGAATGCTACTGGAGCAGACGCAAGTTCAGAAATTCTGGACCTGGAACATATGGATTTTAATAAACAGGCTTCTGTTCCAGCTCCTTGGTTGCTTTTTTTTTTTTTTTTTACTGTACGTGCTTGATTTTATGTGGTTGTGTATGATTCCATTATTAATTAACCTACAAGTATTTGGCATTGCTTCATCTTTGAGGTTTTCTTTAATTTGCAAATGTGCTGGTTTAGTTTGAGCAGGACTTGTGTAGCTAATGTTAGAATAGAAACATATTTAACTCTCTGCTTCATTTGATTCCTCTCGTCTCCTTTCCTCCTTCGAAGAGAAGTAGCTGACTTTATGTGTGTGTGCACGTGCACACGTGCGTGTGTGTATTATTAGCTGTGCTGTCATTTTCAATCCTTTTCTTTCAATCATCGGTTTTCCTCAGACATGAAATATTTCAGTCTAACACGCTGTACAGACTGCTCACGGTGAAACACTAGTAGCATTTTCAAAATCTAAAACAGAGGAGTACCATGAGGATAGAACAAAAGAAATTAAAACACTAGATATGCCACAGTTGTCTTATGCAGCTGTTAGAAATTTAATTATTTTATCTCATAGAATAATGTGCCCTTCAGAAATCATTTTGGACTAGATGTTTCAAACCAATGATCTGTAGTTAATTATCTTTAATAACTGTTGCACATTATGGTTAGATCTATGTTTTTGCTAAACCAATTAATAATATCTTCATTAGTATAAAGACAAGGTAGCTGGATCCTTTCATTTTTCACATTGAAAGAGTAGATATTTTAAACACTGTAATTTACTTTAGCCATACATTCCCGATGATATGACTAATTAATGAAACTTCAAAGACGTATAACTTCCAAAAGCTACTTATTTAAAGTCATTGTTGAGCACTTAATGACATTATGTTGGGGCATTGCAGAAACCATCACTGCCTGAGTGTTGAATTTGCTAAACCTTTTTATGCTGCTGAACCAAAGGAAGCTAGAGTTATATTGAAAAGCAAATTGAGCCAATATTTCTTCGTGTTCAAAAAAAAGTCCCCCAAACCTGTTGATTACAAGAGGATCTATCAAAAGTTGATGACCTCCTTTTTGCTTACAAGTTGTGGCTGTCAGTTTGACTTATTCATGCAAGTCTGCGTGGAAAATGCTGTAAAAAGAGCAAAGCAAATATTCTGTATTTTATGGGTTGGCTGATATTAATTTTGTTCAGAATCATTAGTTTTCTAAATATTCTTTTTATATCTGATTTTTAAATCTTTTTTTTCACGTCCATAACTCACTTTGAGAGCTGGCTAATAACTGTCATGTCATTTTAGTCTGCTACCTGAAAAAAAAAATGACCTTGAGTACAATATTAAATACAAAAATGATTTGTCTTGGTTATACCGGTGCTACTGATTGTACAGAGAATTAAGTTAAGAGTTAAGGGGCCAAATTTTTTAGGTCTCCTGTTTGGCCATGTGAGCTGATGAAAAGATTCTCCAGAAGAGAATCTCTTGCAAAATTTCCCTGATCTTGAGGTAAACTGAATGCAAAAAAAAATGCACAGTGGTTTTCATCTTATATGTATTTTCATACAATCTTCAAATATCATGCTGCCATCAGGGAAGGCTTTCTGAATCTTAAAAGAGCATTGTATATACAGCCCTCCAAGAACTGGCATTTCCCACCGTGGAGAACCGTACACCAGGAAACAGATAAAAAAATAAAATAAAAAAAAATTACATCTAAGAGAATAAAACAGTGCAGTCAACTGTACAGAGGGCTGGAAGGCCAGGAAAGAAGTGTTAACAGCCAGTTGTGACAGCTACGAAATAATTACCCAAGCAGTGAGCACCTGGTCCTTCAGCTGCTGAGTTTCCCACAGGAGTCATCTTCAGTCCTGGTGCAGATAGGAAAGAAGGTGAATATATTCGGTCAGGATTATACTTAACCGGTAGCAGCGACGGGGTTCATGGTCCACATCTGTGCTGGGCTTCTACTGGTGGATCCTGGGGCTGCTGGTCCCACTTCTCACCTAAATGCTGTCTCTATCGAGGAGGTGAAAGATCTCTTAACACAGATCTGGCAGCCTTGGTGGGTCTTGGAGTTTGTAGAAATACATGACCTAAGATCAAAGAGAGGAGGGAGCTTTGTAATACTTTTACTGTAACATTTTTATGGCACTAGCCATGCAATTTGTTGACTGATGTTTCAAATACAGGTTAACCTTCTGCAATGTAATCAATCACTCAGGTTAACCTGAGTGATTGATATTTAATGATAATATTAATACACAATAAAAGGAAAAAGAGCAAGAGGTCTAACAAAAAAAGCTTGTCACGCTCTATTTCTTTTTTCTCTGTATGCCTACTGAATTAAAAAAAACTGTGTTTGAGACTCTGCAGGGGTAAAGTCTATAGCAGCTTTCTTGAAATGACCAGTTCAAACCAACCTGTGGGAACTTGGCAGGAAAACCATCAAAAAGATCATTTTCTAACAGGAACTGTATTTTGACAACTTGTAAACTCAGATAGCTCTGGAAAGTGATGGCATTTTTCTCAGATGCCAGCACTTCTGCAAAGTTATTTTCCCCCCTTAAACCTTGCCATTTTATTTGTGGCAGACTGAAGCTGTTATTTTTAATGCTCCAGGAAATTAATTTCCTTTAAATTCTCATTTTTAAATTCTCTATTGATTTTTTTCTTCAGTTAGTCTGAAATTATTGAAATATGGAAACCTTTGGTGGTTTGTAAATTATATGAGTATTTGAGGAAAAAACTAAGAGCAAAATTACATTTCTGGAACTGAACTGAATGGAGTATTTTAGATTTAAAATTTTGCCTACAATTTCAAGTTGACTTTGGTATCAGCTATCATTTTACAATTTAGTAATGGACACAAAATGTACTGTTTGGATGCCCTTCTAAAAAAATCCTGATTATTTGGTTTCCTATGCTTTTATTAAATCATATTACCTTTCTGATAATCTTTAATATTGGTTTGTTAGTGTTTCCGGGGTATTTTGAGGTGTAAGCAAAGTATGTGGCTATATACAAGTCATACATATTCTCTAAATACAGCCTATTCTTAAACTCACTGGAAGAAAATAATGCTATTGTTCATTTTCATTCCCTGAGGTTTATTCTTTGATGTCCTACGTACCTAATCAATCTTTAAACCAATGCCAAGTTTGATTAAAGATTGTCAGATGTGGCTGGTACTTGTTACTGAAAATTTTTTGCTGCAAGGAAGGAGTACACAGATGAAGACGTTCGGTGTTTAGATGCAGTGGAACCACCTTAGTACCTGCAATTATGAGCTGAATAACTCAGTGCATAAGAAATCTTGCTGTAGAAATGGGTGATGTATCTTTTTTTTTTTTTTTCACTTTTGCAGTACATACATGGTACAGTATGACTGGAGGCATTTGGGGCTTAACTCTCCTGTGAGCATGACTTGATTTGTTGTTTGAGTTTTTACCCAACAAATATATGTATATTTTTTGTAGCGTACAGCTGTATGCTATTTAAGTGATTTGTTATATATCTTTTGAGAACTCTAACCTCTCTTATTTTGGGCTGACGTAGTAATTCAAACTCTTTTCACTTCCTTTTAATGTCTGGGCAGCCAAAAAATCCAAACATTTACAGTGTTCTGTGTCTTGAAAGCAAGTTACCAGGAACTGGGAGAGGCACTGTACGAATTAGGTTACAGATGGAAATCATTATTCTGTTTGATGAAAGTTTCAATTAATATTCTCCAATCTTGAGGTGAAGAAGGCTTACTTGTATGGCTCTGTGTCACAGCATCTCGTTTCCAGTGTGAAAGTAAATGAAACTCTACAGTTTCCATTGACTTAGGCTTTGCACTGGGGGTTAGTTTGCACGTGAAATTGGTATCATATGTAAGCCGGTAATGAATTTGAGCAAATCTCAGTTGTATAAGCTGATGTTAGTGAAATTATTGAAAATTTACCACTTGAGAACTTCTGGTAATTAAAGATTGCTTCTTAGAGGTTCCTCAGCTTTTTAGGAATAACCTTGTGAAGTGTTCGTCTAAGGGCTATTCAAAATCTGCCTTTCTTAGGGTCACTCTTTACTGCTATGAAACTGGGGACTGAATATGAAGAACAAGCAGTTTTAGCACATCTCCATCTTTGCTGAGTCTGTGTTTGGTTGGTAAGCCCTCAAGGAAGAAACATATAATATAGGGAATTTGATCTCTAATTTGGATATCATATTTGTAACACCTTAAAATTATGATAATGTGATACTGTTACTGGAGGACTAATTGGGAAACCACAAAAACTTGGAATGCATTAGCCAGTCCTGCATTAATGTTACTTAATGCAAATGTATGGGGTTTGGGGTTGGGAATATTTTATAATTTAAGTAAGCGGTTTAAATTATGTGGTTATAACTTAAACAAAATGTATTGTGTATGGAGGTGATAATTCAAAAGCCTTGTGGCCACTTAGCCAGCTACTTATTCCATGGGAATAATGCATATTGTGAAAAATCTTGAATTAACCAACAGTGGTTAAGAATAGATATATATAAAAATACTTCCCTAGCTCCCAAGAAAAAGAGTGATTGAAAATATTAGGTGTTGCTGCTACCATATTTATGAAGAGGAATCAAAGCTCTCGGGGGATATGAAGCCTTCATTTACTGGTTGTAGCCCACCCCATCTGCCAAAGAACAAGCTACATGAGACTTGAGCCCAGTCTAAGGCAAATGTTCTTGCAAGGTATTTTCTTTTCAGTAATCAATATGAAACAATCTTGTAACTTGTGTCTGTAGAACTGAGAAAAGGGTTTTCAGGTAAACTAAAGATCAGCTAGCACATCAGTAAAAAACATTGTCTGAAACTGAAACTTGTCAGAGACTGAAAAAAAAACCCATACATACTTTGTATTTTCATTAAAAAGGAGGCTATTTCTTGAAGGCAAGTTCATATTCATCTGCCCACTCTGATTATAGTCAGGTCAGGAAAAAAAATGTGTACTGAGAGAGGCAATTGCTAAGCTAACCCAAACTAGAGAAGACTGGAGAGCTGACATGAAAACCTGCTCAGGTTAAGCATGCACACTGCCCTAGGACAAAGGAGGAGCAATGAGCACTGATGGGGAATGAAGCTACTGAATTTTCCCTACTGTTTTTCTTGTTGATGTTTTGAATTTTTTTGGTGATAGCAACCGGAAACATGATTTCCTGAGAAAATAAAAAAGACCTCTGAAACTACGTGGCTGGAAAAAAATCTGGTGCTCGTAGCTGTGAGAATCAGTGTGCCACCCTGCCCTAAGTCAGGATTACATCCGGAATTAAATCCAGCTTTCCTTTGTCTTTGTTTTATTTATTATCTGCAGAATTGCTTTGTACAAATGTTAGGAAAGAGCCCTGCATTGGGGAGTTTTCTTGTAAATGAGCATTAGCTTGAGTAAACAGGATTTTGGTCGGAGTTTGAAGCCTCCACAAGGCGGCACTAACGCATCTCGCATGCCCCAGTTATCGCTGCCTGTTGGGTGCTCGTTCTCCAAACATTTAGAAATTATATTTGCATGCGTTTTATCAAAAAAAAAGGGGGGGGGAGAAGAAAAAAACCGTCCTGCTTCTAAATGTTCGTGTTACCCTGCAAAGTGCCGGGTTAACAAAATAGGAGTTAACCTTGATAAGAGCCGTCAGTAATTTCCTATATAATAGATATTATGCGTTCTTGGAGCTTTAAAGCAATGATAATGTAAATTGCCTATTTGCAGTGACAAACAATATTCTTTTGAACTTTTCCAGTATTTCAGTGACTTACAAGTTTTGAGATAGATACCTAGTTGCTACTTTAGGCTTTCTTTCCTGGTCTTTGTGTTTAAAAATTTGCAAAAACTAGATTTGTTTGATTTGTTTGGGTTAACAAATGGGTGCAATGCTTGTGGACATCACTCTTTTTTGCCCCCCACTCATCACAACTGGGGAGTGAGAAGAAGCTACTTTTCATCTTTGCAAACTCAAGTCCAGCCAGCTGAGATTTATGTCCTCCTGCCTTTTCTCTACACAAATGCATTCTGAACTCCATCCATAAACAGCAGTATGGGAGAGGAGAGCAGCAGACACGGAAAACCAAAGAGATTCTCCTAGTGACGAGTAGTCCCGTTAGCATGAATGAGGTTGGTGTTACTAGTAAGGAGGGTAAGTTTCCCTATTTTTCTACTCATGTAGAAAAATGCAACTGGAGCAACAAAGTTTAATAGCAAGGAATGCATGCTCTGCTCCTCTGTCACCAAAAGTCAGCTGAGCGGGCTTCACTCTGCAAGCCGTGCAAGTCTTGTTGCCATGAGTTCCCTATTCCCAATACAGCAGGGCTATTGTAGTGAGATTCTAGTTTAGAAGGGTTTGAAAGAGATCTTATTAAACTTAAGAACGACATCTATACATTGTCTTTTTCTCTTGCTGACACTACTTGTCACGTTTGTTTTAAAACCCAGAAATGTAGACTGTAGCCACCATTCTTTGGGCCAACTGAAAAGCTTCAAATGTTGTAATTACTGTATATTAACTAAAATTTTCTACTTAGCAGTGTGAAAACAGATCAGAAGGAAGAAATATATAAAAGCTCTCACTCCTAAAACCTTGCTGGCTCTTCTCCCTTGCTCTGTGGTCAAAAGTTAAATAGGATGTTCTGATTATTGCCACTCCCAAAACAGATCAGTGGGGTTTTTGTTCAAAATAATCCCTCCTCCTCTTGCAGCTAATCTGTGCCAGCAAGTTCAAAATATGGGAAGCTTGACCTTAGCAGCGGCCCTTGCCCATGTGCCACACATCCTGTGCTGCCCAAGGAGACAATCTGGTGGAGACTTCTGAGATTCTGCCCTTTCCACCAAAGCACTGACATACCAGGGAAAGAAAGCCCATGGGGAATCTGATGCAGGTATTTGAAGATAACGGGATCCACAGGTTTTATTGCAAACTTGGAGTAGGACCCAAATGTATAATATATTAATTGGCAAGGGAAAGCTTCCTGCTGTACGTGTGGCAAAAGGGAGTTCACGTCTCCTGGGTGCTAAGGGGGAAAGTCAAAATGTCTTTCGAACTCTGCCGTGTTCACCAGTGTATAGTGAAAGAAAACATTCCTCCCTGATCCCCATGCTGGCGATCGTCCAGAGCTCGGAGCACCCTGGGAAATACCTCTTTCCAAACCCTGCTGTGTTACCTAATCACACAATGGGCTACATATGCCATCCAAGAAAATAAACACAGGTCTGGGAAGCTGTTTGTCCTGCAGGGCTAGGAATGCTCTTCCTAACTTGGCAGGGCAGCATAATCCTCTCTGAAAGGGGGGGAGAACTGCTTGAACTCAAACTGACTAATGAGATTGAGGAAAAGCCTATCAGAAGCTGGCACAGCCCTGCCAACATGCTGCCAGATGACACGGTGCCGGGTGTGCTGGCTGTGGCTTGTGTTTGTGTCATCATGGAAGGTAGATCATGGATCTAGAACCCAACAAGGGCCCAAAATGTTGCTGAGTGGCCAGTTGTAGCCCAGAGCTCGTGGTTTATAGGGGAGGTTACCAGCTCTTCTTGGCCTCTGGGCAAAAATCTTACTGAGTTGCACATTTCAGCATAGCTCTCCCTGGCAACTTCAGTAGTGACTGGCGTTTTCTTTGACTGCAGACACCTTGAGAGGGGTCTAGTGGTCCATATAGGCTCTGGGCTGAGATCCTGGGATCTCAGTGAAAAGAGGTGGTAGAGGACAGGAGAAGTAGTGACTTGTTAAAGGTAGCCAGCTGGTCAGCAGCAATTGCAAATTGCACCAGCTTTCCTGAGAACCCAATCTAGTGCTTTTCTCTACTTGGCTCTTGAGATCAAAATCGAATTCCTCCGAGAACGAGACTTGCATTGATTACAGTAGAAATTGGATCTGGATTTTAAGTCACGTTATTAGCTCTTCTAGCAAGATGAACTGAGTGATACAATTTGATTAAAAATTGCAAAGACCTCTCCTTCCACTTCCCTCCCTCAGTTTTGGAGCAAATGTGTGCTTCATGGTAACTGGAAATGAAAGCGTTCCACAAGGGCTTTTTTAATTACAGCATTAGTAAAATGCACTCTGATACTCTAGAAATGTACAGATTTGTTGCTTTAAACACATCATATTGCTGTCTGAAACACTTGAAACTCTCAGAAGTTTTTAAAAGTGTGTGTTTAGGTTAAGGTTAAGTTGCCCTTGACAGCATTTTTTTAAAAGATTTGAATTGTTGAATAACCACCTTTCACCCATCCCTAATTGTAATTTAAATGACAATATGCTCCTAATCAATAGCTCTTTGTCACACTTTGAAGATCAAGGATGAGATTTCACCCCATGAGTTTACATGGCAAAAGCTTCTTTTTCATAATGCTAAAAATGTTGCATCCTGCTGTTAAAGAAGTATAAGAATACCTGCTCTCAAATAATTAGTTTTGAATAAAAGCATTTAAGTCGTACTTTATAGCCATTAATTTGAAACAATTCAAAGCCCTTCATTTCTGCACTTTGTTCGCAGTTAAATATTACAATAGATATTTTAGCCAACTGGAAAAAAAAATCAGTTACAGCAAGGTAATGTGTACAACTTAAGTTAGGTGATATTGTGAGAGGTGAGTTTTGATTAACTGCAACTTTATTTTTGCATTGCTTTCATTTCTGTAAAGAACCGTCTTTGCATGTGGAAAAATGAAAAGCTTTTAATGGTGATCATTTTGTATATGTGACTTTGCTTCTCTAATAGGTACATACGGGGGCATATCACTATTTCTCCAGTTGCACATGTAAAGAGAGAGATTTATTATACAGCTGATTTTTTAAATTGTATTTTCATTCTATTGCTCGGAGTCCTATGCAAGGGCCAGGACTCTCCTGTGCTTGATGTTACAAAATGCCAAACAGAATGATATTCTTTGTCCCAAAGTGCTTACAATTCTTGTTTTTTAGTTAGAGCAGTGAAACGTTTTAAGAAGGATAAAGTCTGGTCTGTTTTTATGTTGTCCTTGGTAAACCCAATCTAGTCTGGTCTCAAAAACGGAGCAATTCTGCTCGTTGCCAGGGAGAATACATAGGTATCCAATGAGTCATGGTCAAACATACAGCCATTATTAGACCACAAACACAGGAGGAGAAAAAAAGATTTCATTTGGACCTGTTGTCACTGCCGAGCTGGGGAAGAGGAATAACAAATAACCGAGTGGAGGAGGTTGCTCTTTAGGTATTTATGAGGAGCTTCTCTCCCTGTGGGGATAGACTGGGGAAAAAGCAGAAATATGCATGTTGGAAAAATTTAACTAGAGCAAAGGAGGCTGCGTCATGGTCTTACCAAGAGCATTTGGTAGATTTTAATGGCAAACTAGAGACAATGGGAAAGAGAAGCTAAAGCTGCAAAGGGCTTTAGTGAAAACAAACAACTTACTCTTAGTTTGGAAGAGAAGGAGCAATCAGCAGATGTAAAGAGAGAAATGATTAAGTTTTGTGTTAGAGCAATGATATCTGTGGCAGTAACGCAAATGAGTAAGAGTGTGTTCATCCAGGCCAAGAAAAAGGACGCTGAAGAAACAGGACACAGGGTGCTGAGCACCACAATGCAGAGTTGTGTTTTTGTGGCTTAGCAGAAAAGGTCATATCTGAGAACTGTTATGCAGTAATGTTTTGCAAGACTGGGCCTGTACGTAAAGATTTAGAGAAAAATACCAATTAAAAGTGGAGTACAAATTCTTGTATTTAACTGTGGACTTGCACAACTATGGAGTAAAAAGCAACCCATGGAGAAAAGGAAAAACACAATTATTTTCAAGCCTTCTTTAAACTGAAAATCCATAAAATAAGGGCTTTGCACTTAGGCAAGCCCCTTGCTCCCAAGTTATCATTTGGTGTAAGATTAGGGAACTGCCTGGTTTTACTCAGATTTTTTCCTGGACCAGTGTGGGTGAATCTCACTTCATGGTGTTAAAGGGTTCCTGCCTGGGCTGCTAGCGGAGGATTCGGAGAACATCAGGTTGTGGTCAGGGTCCTGTTGAATTGAGCTATGCACAAATACACAGAAACAGATATTACCCTGGCATTACACTTTATATGCAGTGATCTGAACATAAGGATACGATATGGCTTTGTATGACTGGGTAATCACAAAGCCTTTCTGTGCTCCAAGTTTTCCTACGTGTAAAATAGAGGCAATAATATTTCCAGCTCTGACACTAGTGGTTAGGGGATTGATGCTTTTGAACATTTATTTGTGAAAAACTGTATTGATACTAAGTATTGTTTCTGTTCACATTGTTTCAGGTTATTAACAGCATTGGCCATTGTATCAGTATACTCAATGCACAGGATTTATTGATGGTTTTTATTTCCTATATGTGTCATATAAATGCCTTAACAGATGAACAAGGTAGTGAAAATGATAGGGTACTTCAGAATGACTCAAAGTCACTGCTGCTTTAATAAAGATTTGGTTTTTATGCCCAGAGAGATGGAATTCACACCCCAACCTATGCACAGCTGCAAGCCCTATTAAGTGAAACCCCTCCTAAATATAGATCCAATGGCCTCATCCCTGTCCAGCTTCCAAAGACCGTAGAGGCCTGTTTCACTCGTTCCACATCCCCCTTCCAACACACAATGAGCATCGAGTCAACTTTCTTCTCGGTAGCTGGGAAACGCGGGTGCAGGGTTTGGAGGGTCTGAAAGGCTTAAGTGAAGGCTTCCTGCAAGGAGGGTAATTTTCTTGTGTGCAATCAGTAAGTAAAAAGAACACTACAATCACTGTAGCTATTCATAAGCTATATATTCATTTTCCTGTGTATTGTTACTTTAAATAAAAAGGACCTTTTTTTTTTTTCCCCTTCAAGTAGCCCTCAAGACAGCATTCATGATATGAGCAAGTCTGAGCCATGCTCAGACAAAACATTTTAACGATCAGGAGAGCCCTGATGCTTGGCAGTTGCTAAAGATTGCATGTTAAGAGTAAGCCAAATCATCAAAATGCAGCTTGAGTAGGTCCAGTGATGGTGTATTATATTGCTACAATTGTGGCTGCTAGAGTTAAGGTTGAGTGGGCATTTCTATTATAAACCCCAATTGGTAGGGTTGAGTATTTTGACCACGTCGGATGATGTCAAGTGAAATTTCTCATATGAATTGACACCCAAATATGTGTAACCTTCCTTATGAAACAAGATCGAGCTCTTACCCCTCAACCTATTCTTCTTCGTAGCCTACACCTGAGTCTGTGTCTGGGTCATTTTCTTCAAACACCAACGAATAAAAAAATTGTAGACATTTAGTTTAAAGAAATTAAGACAAACGGTGCCCAGCTATTTATGCAGGTTTTTCTCCTGGCATCCTGGTGGTTGTCACACTGCTTGGTGTCACTTCCATGTGGTGGCCATGCCAGCATCGTGGACCAACCCATGCCATAGTGTTACATGGAGGCATGATGTGATCTGCAGGGCTCTCAGTGACAGCATTAGTGTAGTTGTATCGTGGCAATGACACACGATTTCATCAGAGTACCCATTTTCCCTGGGAGGGGCTATAGTAAACTCCATGGGTAAAAGCTCAGCGTTGGCAGCACCTCTAGCATCCATAGGCAGAAAGCTCTGCCAGTACATTTTGCCAAAATGTTGAGTGTACATGCATGGCCAACATGCTGCAGATTTGCAGAGCTCATTGCAACCAGCAGGGATAAGTGAGGCCAAGAACGTAACCAGATAAAGGGAAAAATTGAACTTGGATACAACTTAATTAAAACATCCTACATTATGCTGCTAAAGTGTACAACACAGTTTTCTGGAAGGGACAGAAGCCTTCATTGCTACAGGGACAATGTTAACTAGTAAAGATTAGAAATGGATTTTCTGCATAGGAGAGTGGCTCTTAGCTTGATTCAGGAGAGGAAGGATGCTCCAGTAGTGAGGATGCAGTTGGGAAATCAAACCCCAGAGTGCCATGCAGTTTCTCTGTGGTCATGAGGAGATTGAGCAGGCTTAGATCTTCACAGGTATTTAACACTTCATTCCTCAGCAGTCTCTGGGGACCTTAAGTGAGTAAACATTTCTGAATACAGGGCCTTAGTCTATGCCACCCATCTCTCCATCAAGAAAATGAAAAGCCTAACATCAACCTGTGTCCTCTGCAGTTCTGGAGTGGACAAACCTGTAAAAGACAGAACGGAGGTGAATGAGTCAGGGGTTGAGTAGGAACAGAGGCAGGGGAAAAGCCTCCCACTGATAGATTGCAAACACTGCAGAAAATTTAAGATATTTGATGGTATTATGATAATTTTTTTGTGTGTCAGAATTACTACTCAAATGGCTGGGTTTTGCCAAACCCAATATGTAAACGCAGATGAGGGAATGTTTTGCAAATTTTTAAAATCACCTACAGTGCTTAAGATGAAGAAGCTAGATTAGATAAGACTAGCAAAGTTATTTGAACGTAAACATTTATTTAAAAAATATCCTCTGCATTGCTGAGCCCACAAACATTGTATAAATAATACACAGTTCATGAATAGGAATGAACAGACTTCCACCCCTCACTGGTATAGATTTGTATTCTGCACCTGCCAGGACTTTAATAACTCTCCTGAAAACAGTAGTATCTTTGCTGAGAGATCTAAAAGTTGTTCTTGAGAATATGCCCCCAAAGCTTAAACTTCAGTTATTAATGGATAGATTTACAAATGTATTTAGGCAATTAAAAATGAGGATACATGACTAGTCATATTTATAAAAGCTAAACAAGTTAGTTTTCTAGCTGCGGGTCTGGTCTCTGTTAATGCCCTTTGGTACGCTAGCGCGTTTTTAGGGTCATAAGCACTTTGTCAATCATATTCTTATTCTGCAAACAATGCTACGTGTGCTTAGCTTTATGCATGCAAATAGTACCCAGTGGGACTGCTCACATGAGTAAAGTATTTACATATCTGTAGGAGCTGGCCTGAAATGGTAAACATTACAGAATAGGTCTAAACTACCATCTTTGGGTCTATGGTTTTAAACATGACCAAACTTCAGAGGTGATTGGCTTCAAACTGGTGGTGCAAAATGTTTGCAGAAAAACCCTGCTTAGGATTTGGTCTGAGCTTGCTTGTCATGTTGGTTTGAATCTGTCTTTCAGAAATAGTGCTTCCTTTTTTTTTTTAATTTTTCCTTTTCTTTTTCTTTGCAATCTTACCTGTATACTCCTGAGGGTCTATCTCAACACTGGTGGCTACAAAGCCTTCTGTGAAAATGAAAGACCCAAAATAATGCCCTGAATTTCCTGCGCAGTTGGGGAATTAAAAGAAAAGAAACCTGGCTAGGAACAGCTGTTCTGGAATTTGTTCAGAGTGCTTTTCTGTATCTGCGTCATCTAGTTTGATTAAAAAACAAAGAATGAAAACCCCAAAACCCAACCCCTCGGTTAATAAGTCAGCAGGCACATCAAAAATTTGAGTCTCAGACAGAGGGAAGAGAGGAAAGGTTTGGAATCATTTATATACTAAAATGCAGCCCACATTCCACAAAACATTGAATATTTAAAGCTTGTTGCTAATGAACCTGTGTCTTTTGTTTGGGTAAATACCTAATGAGTCAATTATGAGCACATACATCATCATTTGTAAGTTATTTGCTGTATTATATGTTTTAAAATGGAAAGAAGTTATTGGCTTTCAAGTACCTTTTAATCTTGATGTTATTAACAATGAGAGATACCTTTGTCTCTATACATTAATAATCTGAGGGTTAATACTCTACGAGATCAAAAGGAACGTTAAAATGATCTTGTAACATCTCAAAATACAGGCTGTGTGGGCAGCGAGGGTGATGCGGTAGAACATTGTGGCTGACCAGTTCCGCATCACCCCGACTGCAGCATCAGGGTCAAAATCACAATAACACAGCTATAGTTACAAGTAACTTGGGAACTCCTGCAGATGAGAGAACACTATTAAATGCATCAAATAAGGAATAACAGCACTGGGGCGGTTTTGCTTCTATCAGTGAATTTTAGTGTGCTTTTCGTATGCTAGGCGATGAACAGCTAAGAAGCGCTCCAAAAAAGCTTCCAGTCTAGAAAGTCAAAACATTTGGACACAGAGATGTGATTGGATGGATGGATGGACGTGGAAAAGGAAAACAAGTTAGCTGATGGGTTTGGTTGTAGTCTTGTTATGGCCAACATGCGTATATGTGGAGTTCTAGTGGGAGGTGTTCCTGCCCGTGGCAGGGGGGTTGGAACTCGATGATCTTTAAGGTCCCTTCCAACTCTAACCGTTCTATGATTCTATGTGGATCACGGCAAATCATGTTGGAAATGAGCATGCAGTTATGACCATCAAATTTCTACAATGGTGCCCATTGTAGGAGACATCCAAGTCCCACCAGGGTTTTGTGAATGTATCTAAGAACCACGCTTTCCAGTGATCTAAGCTACAGAAAGTTGTGACTGTTCTTGGTAACACAATCCCTTAGAGGCAGGGAGAGTTTATACCTACTGCCCAAAGCGGGTGCAATCACTGAGCCCACGCAGAGCTCTGTGCTGTGGTTACTCAAACCAGCTTATTTAGTGTCAGCTCACTGAACAAAACAGGTTTTGAGGGAAGGCATCCTCACAGTTACAGACTGAGTTTATACATTCAATCTTGTAATGCCTGGTTCTACCATGAAGAAATGGCACCTCCCCTCCATTGCTGTTTCTGTGGCGTAGGTACTTGTTACTCCTTTTTTCAGCCATTATGCAATGTTCCTGTTTGCATGTTACAACGGATTTGATTTTTACCATGAAAATAGCTGCATTTCAGTGATGGTAAGACTACTACCTCAACAGATCTAGTGTTTGCAGAAAGCACCACCCTGGAAACCAGGGAATAACCCTATTCAATTCGCTTTCAAGCACCACAGATGCCCATCACTGAAATGGGCCTCTGGTCTGTCCAGTCATTGTGAGGGACTGTTCTGCCTCCCTCTCTTCCATACCCTTTGATTTTTTACCACTGTTGCTCTTGCTGCTTTTCATTAGTTCTTCACGCCCACTCACAAGCAGCTAAACCAAGCAGTGGAGGTCCTCCCTTAGACCCTGGGGAACTTTGGGAGATGCAGCAGTAGGAGTGAGGGACAACAAGGAAAAGATTACTAGTACATTAACCACTGAACTCATGTTAAGGAAAGTGTTTCTGATTTATTTTTTTAATATGGGTTAGCAGAGACGCCTGAAGATTGGTGTCACTTTTGAAGTAGAGGTGACCTGACAGGTGATGTTAAGAGAAGAGCTCATAGAGAGTCTTTCTACTAAACTGGTCAATAATGCCTTTCTAAAGCCATCTCGTCTGAAAAATAACAAGTATGGCATACCTTGACTGAAATATTTCATCCTTCTACCATAATAGCATCAGAATTACTGTTCATTGCTGTGTGAAACAATCTCATAACCTGGTTTGGACATAATCAGGCTCTAAGAGACAGAAAAATCCATGTAAACAAGCTCAAATTAAAGGTTGTTTGCCCTTTTAACAGAATGCATAAAGCTAACAGATCCCACTAACTCCCTGGAGTGCAGTGGCCACTCTGGGGAGGGAATGAGAAGGACTCTAGGAAGCCCTCCTAGACATCAAAGCAAAGCATCAAGGAGGTGGAGGCAGCAGGCGCTGCTCCCCATCCCTCCTGTCCGGCAGGTTGGGTTTTGTCTGACCCCTCAGGAAAGGCACTTCAGACCATGTGGAAACACAGTATGAATGAAATTCTCTCACTTTTTGCATAAATCTCCAAATTATCCTTGTATGAAATCAGATGCATAACTCAGCCATGGTATATTTAATGCTGCGCTTCTTTTTCTGCCTTACTCTCCCCGTGCCTTATTTCTTGTGCCAGACTTATTCTCCCTTTGTTTTTATGGGTTTTGCAGCAGTAAAATCGGCTGCTGTTTAGCAAGGGGAGCTGTAACTTGATTCAAACCTTAGTTACAGACTGTTTCTTTTTGTTGTTAGACACTACCCTCCTCATACTCTACCTGGCCAAACCTGCCAAGTTTTGGATTTCCTAGAGGAGGCTTTTTATTCTGTCTTCTTGTCTGTACATGTACACACAACCTCCAATTATATAATAGGTGAACTCACTGTTGTGCTATTGAGCATTTTCCTCTTTTTACAAGAGAACTGCACTGATGCTTTTTTTGTGTTTCAAGTCTATTGTTGCCCCGTGCTGGGGCTGCGGCCCCGAGATTTCCTCGAAACTTCACTTTTCCCGCACCTAATCAAGAGCTTATTTTTAGCCCTCTTTTTTTTTTTTTTTCCCGTCCCGCCCCCCCTCCACTTTTTAAGTTTTAAACCTCCAAAATACTAAAAATGGGCTGGCCAATGTAACCTCTCTAAACATGGAAGCATCATATACATCTTTGGGAGTGTTACCAGCCTACCTAGGATGGCAGAAGAGCCTCTTTGGTGGTAAAAGAGCTCGAGGTGTGTCAAAAAAAAAAAGGGGGGGGGAATAAGTGATTCCCTTGGTGGTGTTTTCAGGCTCAACTTTCTTTCTGAGCAGCTTCAGAGGAAGCTCCTGGAGGGAGCACCATGTTGTCATCAAAGCCGCCAGGGTTCAATTTATATCTGACAGCGAGGAGGAAGATGGGGTTCCCCTTCCAGCCACACTTGTTGCGTGGGCACAAGGCTTCCCGGAGACGGGTTCTCAGCTGGTACACATCTGCCTCAGCTCAGCTCTCCTCCTTTTCAGCAGATAAGAAGGGATGAGTTTGTGGGGTTTGTTGCAAACTGGCCCTTAGTGGAGAGCAGTTTCTTGGAAAAGTGACCACATATTTCTGATCGAAGGAGTGGAAAGATGCAGTCTTTGCCTCTGACTAGCTCCTAGATCATCCTTCTCTGCAGACCACATATGAGGAGGAAGGGGAAAAACAACTGCAAACAAACAAAGATGGAGTGAGGTGGCTGAGCCCAAATTAGATTAATTAGCCTCAGGCTGTTTTGTATGTTTGTATTTAATTTAGGTTTAGCTACTTCAAAGTTCACATAGTTCTAGTTAATAACTTTACTATAACTTATTATTTTCAGATGTTGGCAGGTAGACAAGTTGTGAGTCACCTGGAATATGAGGCTAAATAAGTAATACACACTGGCAGGGTTTTGACCATGACTGATTACACTTCTCTGTCTTCTGTGTTAGAAAAATACAACTTCAGAAGGAAAAAAGTCTACTTTTCTCACTTCTAGTGCCATTTTATGTTGAAATGTCCATGGGGTGGGTTAGGTTTCATACATGGCTGTCTAGCTTTCAAAAACTTTCAATCCTTAATCTGCTGCTTAATGGTTAGTACATCCTGTAGCATAGCAGATCTTTATTATTTCATTTGACCTCTTTTCTGAACCTAAGAAGGTCCACAAAACCTATTTGTTTATGAGCAGCACAGTCTAGAGGTTAGTAGTCTTAAATCACTGAGGAGAAAATGAATGGGTAGCTCTTTACTTGGGGTAATAAAATTGTTGTCACTCCAACTATAGATTTTTGTAGGTTTTTACATTAGTTAAATAAAATACTGCCTCATCAATGCAAATTCCAGTTCCGGCTAGTCCTGTTGTTGGCTATAGAGGCAAGAATTCATTCATATTGCTGGCAGTAAAAGGAAAGAAAATTGTGTTTGACAAGAGCGGAGAGTTAAGATCATAACTTTTCAGAACCAATAAGAGTTCATGGAAAAATATATACTTGGGAAGAACAAAGCCCTAATCACAGACATTGCTTACTGGAGGTCTACAGCTGTGACAAATGGTGTGATACTCATGAATATGCAAAGTTCTTTTCAGCCTGTAATTATAAGAATCATTGAGCCTATATATGGATTTCATAGGAAGCCTCAGTTCCATAAAACAGATGTATTTTGGTGACAACAATCAAGAGTAAGAGAGAAGCTCATCATAATCCCAGGAGTTCAGTGTGGACCTGACCAGCTGTTTTTCCTCTAGATTCCCAAACCCCTCCTGTGAATTTGCACCACTGGATTACTGCAAGCTTCTCTCTACTCTCAGAATGTCTGCTCCCCTTGATACCCAGTCAGAAGCACCAACCCTCTTATTTTACCTTCTCTCCCATATCCACCTTGGAGAAAGAGAAGAAAAAGCCTACTTTCTCCAAGCCATTCCAACAAGAACAGATGTGTTTCACGCCAAAGCACCAGCTATCTGTGGGGAAACAGACTGCTGGGTTATTTTGCTTGATTTTTCTACAGGCATGTTGGAAGTGCTACTTCCATCTGGAGATTAAATACCCTCAGAATCTATCATCTAACACCTCCTTCTAACTGATGTGTTTTGCAGGTGAAGCCTTGGTGGGACTGAAGTCAGCAGCAGTGGCTGAAGACACAACCTTACACGTGAAGGTCAAAGCTGAGTGCAGGTAGGGTTAAACTTGAGCTGCATCTGGCAGAGCAGGGACTTGGGTTCTGCCTCCAGGTATTGTTTCTTCCCTATGTCAGGGGATCACTGATGGATAGAGGAGATGGTGAGAGATATAGCTGTTAAATATTTCCCTTTCACTGGGGAAAAAAATTAGGAAAGTCTAAGTTCAAGGCTTACGCAACAGACCTCAGAACTTAACCTTCTTAGCCCAAATCTCCAAAACCAAAAAGATGAAAAGAAAAAAACCCACAATCTTGATAAATTCAGAATCAAGTGAGACATAGGAGAGAGGTAAGTTAGACACCTATAGCAGCTTATCATGGAGGAAGATTATTATTACTGTGTTATGCGTATCTGGGGACAGAGACAGCTGTTTGCATTTTCGAAGTATCACCCTGGGACTAACATCTCCCCATACCAATGTAAGCATGTATTTTACAAATTGAAACAGCTACTTATCAGCAGTGTTAAAGTATCTGTGTTTGTCAGGCTTATTTTGGCAGTAAATGATGTTGCATGTATTGGTCTTGATGAAAAACGTTGAGGTGTATTCTGTGTTAGGAAGGGTCATCTCAGTATTTCGCACCTTGTTCTCACTGCTCTGATGTCTACTTTCAAAAGAGCTCTTGAGATTTATCCATACCATGTGGAAAGCTCTTTAGAAAGTACTGGGCTTGTGTCTATATGATCAGTTACAGGCACTATTCAATCCAAGTACTTATTCAGGTATTTTGAGGGTCACGCTTCAAAATTTCTGCAGGTTGTTTGGAGTTAACTGGAAATATCTGGAAGAAATACATGTGTTCTGCCTTTTAGAAAATCACGTGGAAGGCATAAACAGGTTATCATGACAATTACTATTGTATGGCATAAGACTGTTTAGGAAATAGTTCTTTTTAGAGAAAAGGCAATAAAATTGATGTGTTTAAGAACATTAGGATACTTAAAATATTGAAAAAACCCTACTGCATGAAGATAAATCACTGCCCTTCTAGAAGCTGTGTTGTAAGTGTTCAGGGTTGCTTGGCCCTTTGCTCTTAGTGCAAATGAGACAAAATACTTGTTCTTAGACAACAATATATTTACTCTCTACTGAAATACCCATGGGTTCTGGCGTAGCCAGCCTGGGTCAACAGCAGCATGACCACTGTAACAAGCATGATGTTGGGAGCCACAGGTTTACCAATTGTAAACCATCAACTTTTTTCTTCTCAGAAGGTCAGGTTATAACCCTCAGTATACAGCTGCCCAGGGAAGGAAAGGGCACCTTACACCACCTTTACGTGGGCAATAACAGAGGCAAAGAGACCAGACTCCACGCCAGAACAGCTATTATTTTTCCCTAGGCTGAGGGAAATATTGACCTCAGAGTTCTGCACAAACTGAGCCAGGACAGGGGAGGGAGTAACCAGGAGGGACTTGGCGATGTTTGTGTTTGGGGATAAACTAGGCGACAAACTTATTTAGAGTAACAGATTAGTTTATACTTATGGTATTACAGCTGTGCATCACTCCTTGCTCAGGGCTCGTGGCATTTTAGCGCCTTTAAACTGTTTACTTTTTGCATGCCAAAGTCAGATGGAGAGGTGTACATCTTCATGGCTAGATGGATGCAGTAGGCATGAAAAAATGCCCCCAAAATACAAATGAGTGACCTGTGGTGTAGCAGAAGGGGATCTTGTCATGCTGAGTGCTGTGCAATCTGTTGAAAGCAAGCCTTCATATTGATTAACTACCTTCTTTCTACTGCCATAACATAACTGAAATCCAATATGTTACATAAATAAAAATCTTTCTGGTTATTAAGGGGTCATTTATTTGGGGGAAATGTCCACATGAGTGTATAGTCCTTATTCATCCTGAATGGAAATGATAAATAATTGGGTTTTATGTGGAAAACCCACAGGGGGTAAAAGCCCGCAGGGGTGGAAGGCTCCTTCCACATTGCAGGGTCAGGGTGCAGTACTCGGAGTCACCGGTTTTCACCCTGGCAGCTCCTCCTGCCTCCTGGATTTCTGCTCCCTGCTGGGATCCCTGGGCCAGGTCAAGAGCTGGGCACCTCCAGCGATGGGCATTGGGCACAGTTTGGGGAGGTAGAAGCAAAACCATTGAGACCGACACCCATGGTTGATTTTGTAGGTATGAGCTATGCCAGTGGAAAAAATTTCTTTGCCCACAGGCTTCAAAAAACAACCAAAAAAAAGGCAGAGTATAGCCTCGGCTACAGAATTGCTGCCTGGCACGTTTGTACATTTCAATTTCCAATAAGCTGCATTCTCTAATCACAAGACTTCTAATCTTCTACCACCGTGTCACAGATTTTGAATTCAAATTTCCTTCTTTTTGTCTGTATTTAAAAAATAATAATAATCATTTTCCATCTATTACAAATAACAATACAGATCCGCAGACTGAATGCTGAAGTTGTAATTCAATCTCGGGCTTTGGCTGCCATTCATTGATACCTCGAGCTGTGCTCTTATTATTTATGACATCAGCAGAAACTCTCGATTGAATTGCAGCCTTATATTTAATTAGGGACTATGTATTATTTTGTATGCAATATCCAGAATTAAAAATAGCCCCTTTCCAGAGTATAATGGGGAAAAGGCAGCAAAGTTTAAATATATATTCTAATTGATATTTCTTGTACTTATTCTAAAAGTAATCAAAACGTATGTTAAATATTAATTATAATATTTTTACTGCATTGTACACCCTGATTTATTGCTGCCTCTTTTGGTTCACTTTTTAATTACTGTACATTATAAGAAAACTAAGGGGTTTTTAAATAGAAGAGTTATTTAGCATTGAAATTAATGTATAATTCAATATCAATCCTCATAGCGAATGTTATATTAAACATAATGAACAAAAGGTGTATTTAACACAGTTTGCAAGTTTTTTTTTTTTTTTTACTTTTTTATTTTCTCTCCTCTCACAACATGCCTCTCAACTCTCTCCACATTTAAAAGTCGGGGACAAAGCTCATAAAGGAACAAAAGACTAAAATCAGGGATGGTCTTTTTTTAAAAGAGGTACAGTTTCAAAGCCTGGAGGAAAAAAAAAAAAGATAGAAATCAAAGTGCTCTTGAATACAGAGAACATTTTAAAGGAAATATTGAACTGTTTGCTTAAAAATCTTACATTATTGCCTTCTTTTTTAACTCAATTCCTTTTTGAAGGAGAACACCAGATAGGGACAAAGAGAATATTTTCATGCAAAAATCAGGCACAGGTACAGAGGCACAGCCAGACATCATTTCAAGTGGGCACAGGAATTTAATTCAAGTTATTCTCTCCTTTATTCCACATTTAACAAAGTTGAAGGATTTATCCACCTCTCTGACACTAGTGCAGACTTCACTAGGTAACACTTGTATCCAGTGACAAGTAAATATTGGGCTGGATTTTTATGTCCACCTGAAATGGATTCTGGTTATAAACCTCAGCAGTTGTGGAAAGTAAGTTTTGCATCACTGCAGAGCTCCGCGCAGAGATTGTTAAGCTGTTATCAGTAAGAACAAAGGGATTGCCCTTGTTTACCCACCCAGGTCTAATTCAATGGCAACACAACCCATTTTTTCCAGGGGTGAATTCAGCTGACATTCGCGGGCAGCGAGATCTGTGACTACTGGGAAAATGGAAGGCTGGCCAAAAGTGTTTCCGTGGTTTTTTTAGTGGTGGGTGCTTTAGAAAACCCCAGGCAAAGGGAGGTGGTGGAGTGGATCCTTGCTAAATCACTGATGTGTCCTTGTGGGAGAGAGGAGAAAGCACAAGGTGATGCCTCTTGCCCTGGGGTTAAGGTGGCTCGACCCTCTCAGCCTGCAGATGCTGGAGTTTGTGGGGATGGCTGAGCCTTTTGAAACAATATTTACAGATGTGTTATCATTAGTCTGAGAACCTCCTTGTCTAAGCTACATGACCTGGTTTCCTGAAAGGAGAAATGAAAAAAACATGTTTGTTTTTAAATAAATAACAGATCCCTCACTAAATCATCTAACATACTGTCTATTTATATTTCATAAGGACAAATGTTTCTGACAACTCTCATAATAGGTCTGTACAAGTATGCCATGTTCTTCCCAAGGAGGCTTCTTTGAGTGACATAAATTGCCATTAATGAAAATTTTAGCAATTCAAGCTAAATAATTTTTTAACTTTTAATGTGTAGAGATGCAACATAACATGGCAGGCCTTGCGAGAGGAGACATTTGTTTTGGAAAGAAGTTGCAGAGTGTATTTATTCATGGACCAAAATAAAAGCAGCATGAACATTATTTTTTAATAGCTGTGCTTGTTGGGTGGCTGTACAGAAATACTGATGTATTCCTTCAGTAAATACTGAAATATACAGCGCTGGAGTGCCTTGAGTAAATCTCAAGTACCCAAATGTTAAAAGTACAGATCTTACAACATTAAACAATGATGCTGACCAAGAGGTCACCTGAGATGGTGGGACTCTACATAAAATCATGCCACAGCTCAGTTCTCCGGTCTTTAATGACACAAACAGCCACTGAACAACCAGCATCAAGAAAAAAGCTCAGCACTATTATTCTTCCAGAAACCCCCTACCAGCAAAATCATAGTATTGCAACCTTAAAACATGGGTAATGGAGACACTGCCCAAGCGTCAGGGAGGGGAACTTTCTTGTGACTCTTGTCACTCCTTTCCTCGCCAAGCGTTGTCTGGGTCCACTAATCCATTTGAAATTCCCATATCACTGTCATTTACCCTCCTCCCTGCCCAGCGACCACCGATGTTGGCATTGACAGGCACCTGTCACTTCTGATGAATTCTGGATCTGGTCCACTGGACTTCTGGAAGGCAGGCGAGGATCGTTAGGGTTCTGCAGTGCGAGTTCCCGCTTTCCCCTTATATAACAGCAGCACCATTCGAAAGTCAGAAAATACAGTTTCAATAAATGGCTTTCAGATCAGATAAACGTTTCAGCTTTGCTTTGGAGTCTACAAGACCTGACAGCCATCTATTTTAAGTGTACAATGGACTTTCAAAGGTTGTTGTTTAAATATCTAATAACTCTTACATAAGAACTTGGCACTAACAATGCCATCATGCATGCATTTGAAAGAGCAGTAAACTTATCCCACGGAAAAGAAAATGTGGATATTACCACTTAACAGTGTATTGGGCAGGCATCCTTATCAATTCAATCACAGTAGATTTATTTTTTAGTATTTGCCAGTCGAAACAAAAAAGTTTTCGTGCAAATCAAGCATACATTTTCGGAAGTCAAGTTGGTGCTGTAGTGAAAATGTCATCTATTGCTGTAATGTAGGATCCTTTCTGTTATAAGCATAGAAGTGACTCTAATAACTGTATATATCAAAATCATGCTGAATTTGTAAAATAAGAGTGTGCAGCTCTGCTGTCTTTATATCTTTCTGAAAGACTTCAGCTCAGCAAAGCATTTTTATTAGTATTTACTACTCCCGCTGAAGTTAATACTCTTAATTGCAGACAATAAAACAACTGAGATTCTTCAAATTAAACACATCTTTAATTGCTTCGCCAAAATTGAACAGTAATGTCATTATGTTAACAAACACTCATGCTTATCTAGAAGAGGATGATGTAATCAAACGTGAGAAAGAGTCCGGATGCAAAACTGGTGGCTTTATCATGAAGCTGATGTGCAGAACCCTTCTACAAGACTTGGGAAGGAGTCATGATGTAAGTGAAAGGCAATCCAGTGGCAGGGGGGGAGAATGTGTGGAATGGGGTGAATAAAATAGACACATTGCAGAGTTAGTTCTTAATTAAAATTAAAACTGACAAAACAAACCCTGCAGGCAGGCATCCATTAGTGCCACAAGGCATAAGAACATGGAGATTTATTTCACTGCAGCAGTTTCAGCTTTATATGTTTCTTCTGCCAATAGATGTTGAATTTCTTGTAGTCTTCAGCATAAGTAGTGATCAAGGGAGGCAAAGGGAGAAAATGGTTAGGGCAAATTCTAAGTAGATGGAAACCTTATTAACTGTAACAGGGTTGGACTAAGCCCTTACTAAATTTCCCTTAAGGCAAATGGCATATGGGGAATTTTGTGTAGAAAGGAAGTTGAAATTTCCATGCAGCCATCGATATTTGGTGAAACACATGTCACTCATGTTCTTAAACTGCCTTTACGTATCAGGTTATTGTTACTGAATGGAATCAATTATTCTGGCTCTAATCCACACTTGGGTAAGACAGAAGATGTAGTATTTCTTGCAAGTGGGCAGAGAGGTCTGAGAAGCCACATATCTACAGATAGCCCTGTTTTACATTTTGATCTTGAGTAAACCGTTTAACTTCTGTATACCAGTTTGTGTGCGTGAGTTAAATGAGAAAAATATATATTTTCCTGATTTTTAAAAGCTTTGGAATGTGTGTGGGGGGGGGGGGG